>JAFBJR010000160.1:5514076-5577162 GCA_016785285.1 Brachirus orientalis | reverse complement strand
ATAGATAGATAGATAGATAGATACATAGATAGATAGATACATAGATAGATAGATAGCACCTTCTAGGCAGACAAAAATAAATTAAAGGCACTAAAGGTGAAAGTGGATCCTCCAGGGCCTTATGTGTAAAAGAAAAAAAAAATATATATATATTTTTCCAAATTAAAAGACCTTTATTAAATAAGAATAAACTATGCTCCTAATATCCTGGGCACAACACAAATTCATCCAACGTCAAAATAGGTTTGAAAAACTCTGATCTATACAACCTGGGAAGATGCTATCACTTTATTTAAAACATTTGTCCAGTCGTCGCCATGTTTAAGACATTGTTGCATTTAATTAGCAGGCGACCTCTAGTGGCCATACTAATAATGACAGGGGTAAAGGAAGACGACAGGTGATGTTTTTTTCCTCCTGTTCACCCTTGATTTTCCTTCCCAATCACATAATGACCATTAGCCATTATCGATGGATAATGGTGAAGCCCGGGGCATGAGATCAAAGGCTTTGTGATTTATACTGCATGTGTATTTGATGTGTGTGCGTGTGTGCGTGTGCGTGTGCGTGCGTGTGTGTGTGTGTGTGTGTGTCACCTCTAGACAGACCAGTTCCTCAGTGAGCAATGAAAGGCTCGGAACATCATCAGTTCCCATATTGATTTTGCTGCTCTCATGCTTCATTGAAGTTGTTGGGGTATACATAATTAAAGTTGGTTCTCCCAGTTATTCTCTCTCTCTCTCTCTCTCTCTCTCTCGCTCTCTCTCTTCTCAAATATTAAAAAAAAAAAAGAAAAGCCATACCTTTTCCAGGCCTCCGTCCTTTTCTCATTTCTTTTCAAGAGACAGGTGTTAATGGGGACGCCTGTGGCTATATGTAGTTTTGATGAAGTGTTCAGCTGTGTGTGTGTGTGTGTGTGTGTGTGTGTGTGTGTGTTTGTGTGTGTGTGCCTGGTATTTCTTATGTTGTGGGGATCTATTTATACAGTCACATTATGGGGACAAAAATCAAGTTCCCACAATGTAACTTACAACATTTTAAGGTGAACTCATGTTTTAAAGTTAGGGTAGGGTTAGGGCACTAGTGATTATGGTTAAGGTTAGAGTAAGTCTCCAGGAAATTAATGCAAGCCAATGCGGTGTCCTCTGAAGTCATGGAAACCAGTGTGTGTGTGTGTGTGTGTGTGTGTGTGTGTGTGTGTGTGTGTGTGTGTGTGTGTGTGTGGCTAAACTCAAAGCCTCACCAAGGTGAAAAGAACTCAGGAGGAAAAAATGTTATTAATGCAGTTTTACTTACATTACTAATTCATTGTTTTTCAGGTCTGCAGTGCCGGTTGAGTGGCGAGCACTGTTGCCTCACAGCAAGACAGTCACCGGATCAAATCCCGCTTCTAATCTTGTGCACGGGATTTATCCATGTTCTCCATTTTAATCCCACCGTTCAAATACATGCAGAGAGGAATTGGACACTCTAAATTGACCTTGGGCGTGAACTGACCCTGAGTGAACGGTTGTTCATCTCAACATGTGGTTGCCCACCCAGGGCGTATGTCAGCAACCCCCCACCCCCCCCATGACCCAAGACAATGAGTGAGTGAGTGAGGCTGCAACGAATATACCTAATATTCTCAATGCTCATTTATCTGTGTGATAATTCATGTTGTAGTTCTGTGTTTGTACAGTAGCACAACTGTGGTTAGGCCTAAATGCCACAGGTGTGATCACTGCAACCATGCTAACAGGCACTCGCCGCTCACTTTATTAGGTACAGCTGTCCAACTGCACATTGACATAACTAATCAGGCATGTGGACATGATGAAGAAGTTGCAACTGACGTTCAAATCACGTATCACGCTGGGCAGGGAAGGTGAGTTGACTGAATTTGAATGTGCGAACGTGACTTTACAGAGAATAGTCTGAAAAAAAAGGAGTAAAATATTCAAATAACCCTCATTACAACCAAGATATGCAGACCACCAGCTGTGATTACCAGGATGGTGTTCAACTTGTTTGTTCAACAGTTCTATATGACTTCATATAAGGGTGGAAAAACAACAAGAACCGATAAATAAAAGTGACTCTGTTGGCGCTGAGGTTCCGTTAATGACAAGAAAATTGAAAGTGCAACATAGGCACAGCTGTGGTTAAGACATTACAGGTCCATTAATAAAGATGTATTATGGTGGTGCCGTTGTGCAAGAAGCATCGCGAGTGTTTGCTTGGATAAGAAAAACCGTCGGCATATAGTTAAAGTGACATGTCAGCAGAACGTAACAGAGCGAAGTGAGCTGTAAACCTGCCCGGATCAAAGCGAAGCGTGTTGGAAAACATAAAAGGTCTGGTTTAATACAGGTCGTCGCCCTGTGGAACATCAGCGGCAGCATTTTAATAAAACACAGACAAAAGCTAAAAAGGGATGTGCCCACACTGATGAGGCTAATGGGATAGAATTTGTCATGTGGAGGATAATTAGTCCTCTTAGAGCTCTTCCTCATTTTTCTTCCGTCTGTTTCTTTGTGATAATCGTCATTCTTACCTTCAAGGATCTTCCAAGAGTTTCCTTCTCTTTATTTTTTTCCTGTTCTTTTGGCCAAAGATCTGCTCTTTCCTCAGACTGAATATTAAAATGGTCTTTCTAGGTCAAATGGGGACATTTGCTTCAACATTTTCGGTTCAGTTAATTTGAATTATCTTCAGAATGTATTATTTTTTACTCGTTGAGTTTTAAGAGGTGCATCTGTTGAGGAGGAGGAGGAGGATTTGATGAGGGTCATATATTTAATGTCATTGTCTCATATTGCTTTGTCATTATTATTCTTATGGTCCTGCTTGTGTGTTTTTTTTATTGCCATCAGGGTTACCTTGACTCCCGTATTTACCTCAACAAAAGATAATCATCTTCATTGTATTAAGATGTACGGTACATCACAGCTAATCAGCTACATCCTTTTTTTCTATTTTGGACTTTGTGACTTGTCCACCCTTGATGGTTTGTCATAGTTTAATGTGGTGTCAAAGGACTTAAGTTTGTCTTGAAACCTCGTTGTCCCTTTTTTGCAGCCAAGCAAAGCTAAAGGACTGTTTACGTAAAAACAGCCTTCACCTCACATATAAGACAATAGCATCATTTTCATGTATATATATATATATATATATATATATATATATATATATATATATATATATACTGTGCATACCAGCTTTGTTGTTTTTATGTCACTTTTGTGATCACTGGCGTTCAGATTGAAAAGATGTGACCAAAAGTCAGTCTTCTACTATATGATCAACCTGTCAGTGAGTTGAACTTGTGCAACATGTGTATGTAATGCTCCAACATGTCTTGAGTAAACCAGGTGTAATAGACCTTTTTCACAGCAGCTATTTGTTGGCATGAAATAGTAGGAGAAACACAGGTTTGACCAATAACATTAGGGTTCCTGTCCAGGTTTTAAAGAGCCACGGTTGTGTTATTGTTCGAGTGTAAATGTAGGTCACACTAAATGTTTGATATTATAGAAGCATTTTTGTATGTTTGTTTTTGTCTGAAAAAGATGTTATTTTCAATCTGCGTTTCTCCATATTTTCAGGATGTGTTCCACTAAAGTGATAATAATACAGGATGGTCATTAGAGCATTGCTAAAACAACAAATCTAATGGTGGCCTAAGACTTATGCACAGTACTGTATATATATATATATATATATATATATATATATGTATATAAAACAGCCCAGGCTTAAACATAATGTAATAATGTTGTGTAAACCAGTGGTATGATATTGTTTCTGCAAGGGAAAAATAAGAAACCTAATGTTTTGTTCACAGCCTCAAATCACTCATGTTCTTTCTTATTATCTTGCTATTTTCAAACCTCCAATTCTTCCCGCTAATGAGTAGATGTGTGCTGATTACCCATGGGGAAAAAATGAGGCCTCGACATCATCTTATTTTCATCTCAGTGCTGACCTCCTGCTGATCTAATTCATTACAGCAAGGGGGGGGGGGGGGCTGCTATGGTGATTACACGTCTGGATAGCATTGTTCTCGTTTATTCATTTCGAAACAAGGCTTATGAGAAACAAGGATTTAAAAATATCACCCAGGACTGCGCTGTTTGTTTCATTTAACTTTGGAGAATTTTGTTGTCATTATTTCACAAATATGGCTTTAAACCATCAACCACATATGTCACATACCAGTGATTTACTAAGTGCTTCGGCTGGTGATGTAGAAACAAAAGCGGTTCCTCTGTGATCACTTACTTTGACTAAATTGTCTTTTTAAACTTTTAAATGATTCTTTATTGTGTCTTAATTCTTGTGTAATTAATCGGCCTATATATATATATATATATATATATAAACAAAAGAGGCAATTATTACACTACACTTAAATGTGTTGGTTTCATCAACTTCATATTGTGTTGTTTTCCTGTTCAGTACTTCTGTAAATTAAATTTCGATTAAAGTGTCATTTATTTCAGTAAAATAGAATAACTTTAAGTAGTTTGAACCCAATTGTTTTGTTAGTTGGGGGGTAAAATTAAATCAACATTTGAAAAGCAATAATAGCAAGTATGCAAAGAAAAATAGCTTCTCTGAAGGGGTTGAACTTAACTTAATGTACATTGCACGCTGGGAAGTATGTGGATTTTGCTGGTGTTACTCTGCCCGTTTGTTCTTTGGGAACAGAAACAATGTGACAGTCTGCTGTGTCCATCTGAAAACAGACTCTGTGAAGCAAAACTACCAGACCTGACTGAGGGAGTGTTTGTGTACACAGCAGCAGAGCAGAGAGGGGCGGGGACAAGAAGCCTTTTTACCGTCAAACTGTTTTTATTGAGCAAAGGAATTCCCTTCCGAACCTTGCTGTGGGTTCCTCTTTGTGATTTCAGTCAAACTCCAAATTGTTTGAAGTCATCTCGCTTTATCAGCACACTGTTGCCTCCACCTGTCTTGAAATACAACAACTCACTTCTGGGGAATGTCAACGGGTGGCACTAGATCTAAACACCACTACAGTGAGAAGCAGAGAGCGAGTCATCTTCAATCAGCATTGTGTGAACTCGCAACCAAAGTTCTGTTGTTTTATACTCCCATTTTGTACGTTTCAAGAAGAATCTGTGTCAAGAATAAAATATGCATCCATATTTTATTATTATTACATTGTATTCAGTATGCTGTGTGCCTGCGTAGTTGTATCTGTGCCCTTATCTATCTAACTGTACAGTATATTTACTGCTGCCTGTCTTGGCCATGACATTCTTGCAAAATAGATTTTTAACCTCAATGAGCTTTTTTTTTTTTTTCTTCCTTTTAAATAAAGATTGAATAAAATCAATCAATCAATCAAATGTTTCCAGCCTTCAAACAAGCAGCCTGTCACAGATATCAAAATGAATAGTGCATCAGTGTGTCTGTTAAGGCAAACCGAGTAAAAATCAATTATGTTGACATGATTGAATGAGAAATGAATCTTCACTGATTCTTTATTTTATTTTTTTTTTTTATTTTTCCCATCCTGTGGGTGAAGAGTGCGCTAATTACTGCAGATTGCAGATTAATGTGCCGCCCGACGTCTGCGCGCCACATGTCTCCATTCAAATTAACATTACCTTGTGTTCTGTAGCTGCTCTTTGTTCACTTTTATTGATGGGGCCAGTCGTCCTCTGTCCACCATTCCCACTCATCCTCCCTCTCTGTCTCTCTTTATTTTTTTTTTCCCTCTTTCCTTCTCTCCTAAACACTCCTGTTTGCCTGTGGCCGAGCTCCTAAATCACGCCGTTTGCAAGCTGTCTCCTCTGGCAAGAGTGAATGTGTGTGTGTTTGTGTGTGTGTGTACACACTACCCTGTGCACTCATTTCACACACTAGCATCGCTGCCTCCTAGTGTTTTGGCTTGGTTGATTAAACCTGACTAGGTCAATATAACATGTTACAAATACAGAAATAATAAGGTGCCGTTTTCTTTGTGGAGCTCCAGCAGTCTCACCCTGTTGTGTTTTTATTAATCGTGTCCTGCAATTTTATGTAGAGTGGGAAATTACATAGGCATGTTAGAATAGGTGTTGAAAGCCCACCAGCTCCTTTGTCATGTATCTTTTTGCCACATGTTCGCTTTTCATCAGCAGTATGGGAAGCATCACTATCGCAGATCATCTATGAGCTGAAAGGTTATAATTATTCTGAGGGGTATTTCTACTAAAAAATTCCCTCCCCACTACTAATTACACCCCAGCATTATGCTGTCACATTTCATTGAAATTTAAATATTTATTTTATCTCTTCTAAATTTTACATTGCTTTCACAGTGAGCTTCACTTGACTGAATTTTTAGGGACAAAGTGGCAAAAGTTCAGGTTCAAGTGGCTGTGTTCCATACTGTTATGATAATAACTGTACTGTTTCGGTTCCGCTTGACTGCTCTAGCGTCGTTTTAGGGCCGTAGCGTGCAGCTGTTCACAGTAGAAATACTCCAGAAGATTTGTACGTTAGCTGCTCTGCAAACTGCAGACAGACACAATTAGCAATCTGTTCAACACAGCGAAGCATTAAAGTAATAGCACACCCCAAATGAAACTTCACTCATTATCTACTTACTTTGGAGGGGCCGGTTAAAGTTCCAAAGTTACACTTTTTGAGTTTCAGTTTGACACCTTAACCCAGTACAGTTGAAGTAAATGGTGACCACTCCTTTAAACATCAAAATAACAACTAGATGCACTTTTCATCAAAATCCATCCACAACTTTTTTGACTTATTTTGCTAACAGGCAGACAAAGAGAGACAGACAAACCAACACTTGCGAAAACATAACTTTCTTGGCAGAGGTAACAACAAAATGACATCGAATGCTGATGTACTGCTCTGTGTGGGGTCATCGAAGTATAAAAAGCCTTGAAATTTGACTCAAAACTGTGTCATTATCATTATGGTTTGTCAGCCTTTATTAATCAGCCCCTTTCATACAAATCAATGCAACTGAAAGTGCTTCACAGGATAAATCAACCATCCCAACAATACATGAGATGAACAAACAGGAAACAGTGAAGACTCTTAGCAGGTTATAATAAAAGAGAAATGGATATGTAAGGATAATAAATAAAAGATCTTGTCCACTGTGTGCAGAAGAAAGCTAAAATATGGATCGCACATTTGTTTGGGCCGCTGCAGAAACATGATGGTGCAAGGCCCTTGTCTAGTACATAGTACATATACCCAGTTAGCATGTCCATGTGGCCCCCTAAAAGTTTATATGTGGGTTGACAATGTGGCTCCCAAGCAGGTTTGTCCTCAGTTTCCATAGTGGCCCCGACCACGTATGTCCACATGGGCTTCCCTTGTGGTACCAATGTTACTGAAACCATCTGGGAACTGCATAATTTGCCCATCTCCAAAGCAGACGACGCGGACAAACTCACTTGGGACACATAGTCGGCACAAATATAACCCTTGTAGGGCCAACATGGACATGATGGACATGATGATTATACACGTATACAAACATATTGATGGTTTTGTTGGAGAGTCGGGCTCAGACTGGGGATTCATTGAAGTTCACGTGAAATCCTTACAGTTTTTTTGAGTTTGTTTGTTTGTTTGTTTGAATATTAGCTGCTCCCAATATGATCTGCCATGGCAACTATATATCCCCCCAGCCATTGTTTGCTGATGGGTCTGAAGTTCTTGACAGATTTCTGTCTCCGGATGATCACGCATCGCTAGAACTGAACTTGTGTGGGGCAAAGCAATTGCAACTTCATATACTATGTTTGCATCATTATTTTCCTGATTAAAACCCAAGTGGCAGCATATTCTCTCTGATATTGACATCACAGGGATGTTTGTGCTTTTACTCAAACACAAACTATTAAATTTAATAATAAAAGCTTTAAAAAATGATACAAAATTCAAAGGTGGCTACAAAAAACCCTTGATAAAAATTTACTTTAACATACATCTCTCAGATCATATTTAAATTATTGCTGTCATTCATTTTACATTATTAGAAACATTTAAGTATGTACAGTCTCTATCAAGTGTCCATTTATAAAATGACTAAAACATCTTTCAAAATAAAGTTGGAGGATATGACACGAGTGAGTACCAGCAAGAAAACTGTTTTTCAGTGCCAAAGTCAGATCAGATTAAATCAGTCAAAGATTAAACAGAGCACAAGTGAGTGTGACGATGAAGGGAGGAAATGATGACGATGATGATGATGATGAGGAGGAGGAAGTCAGAGATGAGACCAGAGAGGAGACGATAAACAATAGAGATGCTGCGGAGGCAGAAGTGGACTGAGTAAAATCAGAGCCGGCACATTAGTCACACTTCCAGTGAGCCATGGCAACACAGTGAGTGCTGTGGTATGAAACCTGATAAGGCAACAGTCGCAAACCACTAACACAAAACACAGAGACGGAGAGTTAAAGCAGAGTGTTTGAGGAGAGTGACGCTCCACTGATGATCATGGTAGCAATTTCAGTCATTTTAAGAAACCCACTGTAACAGCTGAAAATGTTTTCTGCACAGGCATCAGTTCAGGCAGGCTGTTTAACTATACATGAGCTCTTTAAGATTAATAAAATCTAAGATATTATATACAAAATGAGGAAATCAATTTTTTTGAATCCTGATGGCAAACAAACATATTAAAGGTGTGCTTTTCCAAAGAATCAAATTTCAGTGAGGAAGGGAAGGTTTGACTCGGTGATGTTTGAGTGAATGTCTAATCTCACACCCAAGATTTTTAAGGCGCTGAATCCAGAGGATTTCTCCACCTGCAGCTTCCACTAAACATCCAAGTGGTTTAGGTGTGTGTTTAGCTTCAGGCTAAAAAAAAAAAAAAAAAAAAAAAAAATCGGCAGGAGCCACAAGCCAAGCTGGCAGCACAGTGCTAAAAAATTTAAAGACTGTGTTGAGTAAAACATAAAACTTACATCCTCTTGCCCTGGGCAGGATAATGCTGTGCTCTGACTTCAGTAGGCTCTGGACTTGTATGTGTGTATGTAGCTTTGTGAGGACCAAAAAAAAAAAAAAAAAGGTAAAACCATAGGGAGTGAAGTCAGTAAAGTCTGGTCCTCACTTCTTTAAAGGGCTTTTTGAGGATTAAGACCTGGTTTTAGGGGGTTGGGTTTGAATTGGGTAAGGTTAGGGTAAGGGGTCAGGGAATGAATTATGTCTATGAGGGTCCTTACTATGAATGCTGCGCAAACGTGTGTGTAGTAGGCTGTGGGGACATTTTTTTTTTTTTTTTTATTAAAATACCTCTTTGTGAGGACACTTGAGCTTATGAGGACATTTTTGCCTGGTCCCTACATTTTTAAAGGACTTTTTAAGGAATAAGGGTTGGATTTGCTGTGTGAGTTAAAAATTGGTTTAGGTTAAGGTTGTGATTAAGGTTCGGGTAAGAGGCTCTGCAATGCACTGTGTCTACAGTGTCCTCACTAAGGACTCTGTACAAGAATGTGCGTGTGTAACACATTCTTTTGCTGTCAGACTCACCGGTCTTTGATATTCCTGCCATTCACCAGGGGACAGCTTTAATATTCCAACAGTAGCCCCGACACACACACACACACACACAGTTGGCTGGTGTGTTCTTATGCTGCCTGTAGCTTCGACAGTGACGGTGTCCCACAGGGAACGACAGGGAGAGAATCACATTCTCTGGAAACACACCGGCAAACAGAAGTCAGTCTCCGCATCAGATTTAAAAGCAATTCTCCAATTTTATTTCTTCCAAATAATAAAAAAATAAAGTGCTTTAATGTTTTAACTCAAATGTTCACAGCAGCTTTAAACCAAACAGAGACACTCGTGTGCTGGAAATTTGACAGAGTAAATTGTTTTAAAGGGAAGTGTCACCTCTGTTTTTAACATTGTTTTGTGGACACTGTCAACCAGTGAGTCTAACTGAGGATTTTGCATGAAGATACATGAAGTTTACTGAGAAAGTAAGACACTGGTGTAAAATTTTGAAAATTTATTAAAAAAAAAAAAGGTTAATTGATACCGATGCTGCTTTTTTGTTACCGACATGTATCAATGCTCTCATTGATACGTATTTATCACGTGGTGCTGAGGACACCTAACCATAGACGTTTGATAGAGGGCTGTGAGGAAGACTGTGCTTCTTACCCCACCACCAGAGGGCAGCCTACTCTGTTTTTGTCATGTGGATCATTGACTCCAAACCAGATTGAGTATCTGTCCTGGATAATCATTTCCATTTGTCCAGAATTTGTAAGTTTACAATATGGCAGTGTTTCTCTTTAATCTCCATCTTTATGAATGCTATACTTGTGAGGACCAGGTTTTGTGTCCTTGGGTGTCAGGACATTTTCAGATATAAAACGGGAGAGAGAGAGAAAGAAATGCGAAGGAGAGGTTAGACCTGACTTCACTTCAAATGTTTGTTCAAAACCTGTATTTCGGGGGGTCAGTGGGAGAGCGGATCATCTTCCAACTGGAAGGTTGAGGGTTCAATCCCTGGCTCCTCTACTCTCCTTGCCAAAGTTATCCCAATTGCTAAATACTTGTACATCCATAGTGTCAGTCTCTAGCACACTGGTGTAAAATAGCTTGTGCAACACTTGTGGGTACAGCTAGGAAAAAAAAAATATATACTTATACCAACTTTGAGAAATAGAAATGGTATATTATAAAACTGAATTATGAGGATAAGGATACTCACAAGTGGGGCTGCAAATATCATTTATTTTCACAATTAATAAATCTGTTGATTCATTTTTCATTTATTCTATAAATGTTTCCCAAACCTCAAAATGATGTTCATTTAATCAATTATCAAAGTATTTCACAATTAATTTAGTAATGATTAATAATCGGGTAATCAAGTAATTGTTGAAGCCCTACTCTGCAACAATTATTTGTGGCTGTGTGAGGACCAAAAATCATACAAACCATACAGAGGGAGGACGTTTTGGTTGGTCCTCACATCTTTAAAGGACTTAAGACCTGGTTTTAGGGTTAGAATTGGGTTAGGGTAAGGGCAATTATGGTAAAAGTCTCCGGGAAATGAATGTAAGTCAATGCAATGTCCTCTGAAGTCACGATAACCAGCGCGAGTATGTGTTTGCTTAACGTGGCCTGATGCCAGTTCACTCAAGTGGCCCGAAGTGAGACAGGAAGACAGTCTGAGTGCGCGGGTCACAACATTCAGCCGTCGCCCCCCCGCTCTGTGAACTCGCCGTTTATTTCTCACTCACAAAGCTCTGCCTAATTAGGTTTGTAATGTGAACAAAGGCAGCCGTCGTATCTGCCACAGCAGACCAGTGAGCGCTCGGGTCCAGATAGGAAACCTCTTAGTGAAGTCATGCGGGGCCTTTCATTTGTCTGCCTGTCTCACACACACACACACACACACACACCCGAACAAGTGCAGATGCTTCAACGACACAGAGATTCCAACCTGGAACTGAATCTGAGATCACAGCTGAAATGCCAGCTGGGATTAATTATTTTCTCAATTCAAGTTCAAGGAGGTGCAAGAAATACTCTTTTGACAAAGTGAAATTTTTGCCCTTAACTGGTTTCAAAATGTTCAGGTTTAGTTTCAGCAACGGTTCTGTTGTTCATTTCTAAGAGATCACAATGTTTGGTTACTTATTTGAACTTGTTCAGGGAGAACTGAGTGGATTTCTGGCAGGTCAGACATTTTGTCTGGTAAAATAACATGCATAGTGAGGAACAGGTTAACTGTCTTATCTTATTAAAATTCAGAACAGCAACTGACTAAATGCACAGTCACTTTCTGGTTTTCAATAAGGCAGCCCAACTATTTCCAGTGAACTGTCAGCCAGTGATGCGGAGACGTCCTACAGTTGGTATCTGCAGAAGTAACCAAAAGTGTGATTAGCACCAGATGCGGCAGATAGTGCTCTGCTGTTGTCCCCTCATGACACGTAAATATGAATGCCTTTTTCTATTTTAGGCCATGTTGAATCCCTTAGGGCTCCCTAATACAAAAACCACTAGAAGAAAATGCATGTATTCTCAAATCTAATCTATACTGGACATTTTAATCACCAACATTATAAGTCCAGGTTTCCCCATAAAGACAACTGACCAGAAATTAAGGAGCTTGTTGTAAGTTGTAAGTAATGCTCTGCACATATTGTCAATTAACAAGCCATATAATCTTGGTTTTGTAGCTTTCTAACTTCTTCCAAACATGTACAGGGTTCCCCCAGTTCATTGGAAACAATATTCAATATTCAAGGCCCTTGAAAGTTTTTGAAAATTGCCCTAAAAAGACATGGGCCATTGAAAGTGCTTGAATTTTGTTTATGAAAGAAATTAGGCTTATATTTAGGTAAATGTCCCACCTTGCTTGTTACAACGCCACCTGCTGTTTCATTGATTAATGTACGTCGACTAGGCCTGCGCAGAACAAATGTAGATGTCATTTCTGTCTCTCTCCGCCGTTGATGTGGGATTCCGTGCAGAACAATGAGTGAGTAACGTTAAGCAAGAGACAGCAAATGACATGATGCCTGGGAAATGAAACTTCCCAAATCTCTGTCTCGCCAAAGAAAATTCAAAAGACTGACTTCACCAAGATCCCAAGGACAATCACTTGTCCAGATGCGCAACGTTCTGCAAATCAATTAAAGTGATCGCCATGGGTGAAGCAGCTCTTACGAGTTGCCCTCCCATCTTAAACTGCGTCAGCACATTTGGTCCTTGAATATGAGGGACTTGGTCCTGGAAAAGTCCTTGAATCTGATGTCAACCAAGGCGTGGGAACACTGCGTTTAGCTGCTTATATTTTAATGCCTCTCCACTGCAGACACTCGTTCGTCTTCTCCACTGTTGACAACATTTTTGGGAGGAATACTGAGGCTTTTTAGGTCGAGTGATGTTCAGTATTTCCCAGTGCTCAGTGTCTACTCTCTGCCTGCTTTGCCGGACTCCTATGTGTTGAAGTTCCATTTTCCAGTTCCAGTTGCCATTATGGAGTTGTTGGTGCAACAGACCAAAACACCAAATCAGAAAATAAACAGTCTGTGGCCTGCAACTGAAAATTTACTGTCATTTTATGTCTGAATGTAACACATTTCTTCATAAGAGCCAATAAACTTTTTAAATGCAGCTAACAAAGAAAAGGTTAATGATAAACTAAAGTCATGTGTTGATTTATGAACTGAGCTTAAACTTTATCTACTTATAACATTTAAAGGAAGTGTTAATAATGATATGAGTCCTACTGGTGCAGATGTGGAAATATACTGTAGTTCCATGCACTAACTTAAAATTTAGCTTCATCTAGTAGCAGCTCACATATCTGTAGATGATTATTCTCAGAGCAACACATAGCTTTGTTTACTTGATGTAAAAAAAAGTTTCCAACCCACTTTTGTTGAGCCGACTTACTAATAAACCCGTGAAGGGCTTCGTTAACTTTTAAGCTCACACTCACACACACACTCACACACACACACACACACACACATGGACATGTCCTCGTCCTCCTGCCAGTAATGAAGCAGATAATAAGCTGCTTCACGCTCTGCTGTAGCAAAACCAAAATCAAAACAATGTTGATTTAAGAATCAAAATGTGTGCACTCATGGGTTTTTCATCTTCCATGCTCGGTGGCAATGATGCGATGGCGTATTAGTGTGTGCGCGTGTGCGTGCGCGTGCGCGGCCTCATGCTGCATATCAAAAACCTGAGAAGCAGCCAGTGCGTTTGCTTGGCAGCGTTGAGAATCCATTGCTCGTGCCTCCTGCCTCATTTCAGCTCTCCCTATTTCAAAGAAATAATCGTCCGACTCTGACACTGATGTGGTCAATGTTCTCGGTTTGTTTTTATTCGTTTATTTACTTGGAATTTTTTTAGTTTTTCAAACAGAGCCCAGCAAACCACACAAGCTTTGTTGACAGTGTAAGACGATGGTAAAACCGTCAGAAATAGCTACATTGGAGATTCATTAATAAACACACGCTGAAAATCTGTTATTTCACCAGTGACCACTGTCAAAAATAAGATCCTAACCTTGTTTAACCTATTTACAGTCAAAATAGTTGCATTTTAAGTTGCCAAATTTAAACATCAGCAAAGTCCCTTGTCTTTATTTGGCTTTTCTCACAATAGTTTTTATTTATATAAATATATAAATGTCATCGTTTGCTTTACATAAGTCTATATTGATTTTATCTTTTCCATTCGCTTTTTTAATCAAATATTGTCTGTTCATTCATTCATGTGTTTATGCATTATTGTTATTAATAAACGCCCTGTGATCCTCTGCGACCCCCTGTGGATAAAGCGGTAGAAAATGAGTGAGTGAGTGCTATTAATTAACACATTTCTAAAATTATAATGTGGAAAGTTTAAAATATGATTAAATGTTTAAATACATTTCCCATGATAGTCCATGCAGCTAAAGACAAGTTACTTATTCATGCACAGATGTTTCATTAGATCGAGACCATATTCTCCTTTAAGGGGAGCCTGCATACATAATGTTAACTTTTATTTTAATTTTGTGCAAACACACACAAAAAGAAAATCCCCAAAAATTAATAAAAAGAAGTAGAAAGAAGACTGACTGTACATTATCTGACAGTAAAATGACTCTAAAATAAGTTCAGTGACCATAACTCGCTACATTAGACAAATAAAACCAACTAAAATGCATCTGTAAATATCTGTGTTTTGTTTTATGTGGGAACTTTCAGGAGGGGAGTTTGTTGTTCCTCTGCCGCAGCGTGTGACATCGTACATTCAATAAAGCAAAAGAATCTCTCTTGTGTTTCTCCTGGTGACAACAATGACAGTATAGCCAGAGAACGTGTGTTTAAGGTGACCCAGTTTGAAATGAAAGTAAGTAAAAATAATAATAAAAAAAGAGATAAATGGAAGCCTACTACCTTTGTCCCACACTACAGCAAAGTGACAACATAAAGAGAAGAAACATTTGGGAGCAACTGAGTGTCAAAAGTGTGTTTCTCCTGGATCTCAGTGGCTGTCGTCGGCTTGGCAGCCCATCACGCTTCACTGCAGCACTGTTGCTATAAACACACACACATATATGTAATGTCATGTGTACTTATATTTTGTACTTTAGCATTTTTTCCCCTTTGTTGGGCTTTTGTTTATTTCTATTGCACGTGTCCACACTGTTTTTCCCGAGCGTCGACTTTTCTGAGGAGCATCCTCCCGATACCGTCCTGCCGTGACGCCGTTGACGTGCTGTTCGGTCGAGAGAAAGGCAACTGGAATCGGAGAAGAAAGGAGGTGAAGAGAAATGTCTTCGCTTTGCTTTTAAATATATTTTGAGTCATGTAATTGAATTCCCACACGGTGACATCGCCCTTTACTCTGTAATCTAATCTTCTTTAATTGCAAAGTGGTTCTCCAGCTTTCTATGTTACCAAGACGTTAGGTAAACTGCCTGACAAGCCGAACATCATGCGTCTGATGCTTGTGTTGTTTTCTTTTAAATCAGAGTATGTGACAAAAGGCGATCACGCTCTCTCTGCATTGATCTCAGACACCCTACAGCTTCATTGTTCTTTTTAAAACCTTGCTTTTTTTGCTTTGACTGTGTTTGTCTTATTTGCACCTACAGTATTCATCATCCTCAACTCTGGCTTGTTTTTGTGTCTTTAAATCAAGTTTTTATTCATGATCATTTATTTTTAACTGCCTCTATGACCTCATCATTTTAGTCAAGTGCTTGTTTGGCTTTATACACCTTTTTTTTTTTAATTACACTATTATTACTGTCTTTATAAGTGGCTTAGAGTGACAAATTAAAAGAATAGAAACCTAATAATCATCAAAAATAGACTGAACACAATGAAATTAGCCGGTATACCTGGGATTTTTCTTAACCCAGGTTAAACTCACTTAACTTGATCCTCCCTTTCATACTGCATGACAAGTGATTTAAAGATGCTAATAAAACAAGTAAGGATGAAATAAAAACATATTCAGTGCTGCCTCAAGTTGCAAAAAGTAAGACTCTTTGTTGATACTAGAAGAGCACACGTCTTGGTCCTACTCCAAAAATTATGCCCGAGCTGAATCACTGCCAAAAATGAGGGGAAAAGAAGTAATTAACCTGTTCACCTTGTGTTTCCATCACTGGTGATCGAGCTGAAGCAGACGAAAACCCACAATCCTTGCAGAGCCATTTGAACTGGGAGCGAATGGCAATCAAAGACCTTCTTACCAGTGAAATAAAATAAAAAATAAAAAAACACGCAAACCCAAGATTGAACATGTTTTCTGACCAGAGAGAGAAAAGAGAAACTAACCTCTGTTCATCTTATTAAAAACACACAACACAGAGCGAAGACGAATTTTCACCATGTTATGCATGACGGCTCCCTGAAGCACTTCATCACAACTTGATACCGGTGAATCCTGGTGTTGTCATCTTAGAACATGCCTGGCTGTACAGTATATTTAAGTACTCAGTGAAACTGGCCTTATGGTTTAGACCCAAAATGTTACTGAATCTATAGGTCTGACCTACTGAAGCAAATCCAGACCTTAACACTGACTTTGTTTTTAAAAAGAATACATTCATGTCATGTCGTTACTGTGACATCCGCGTCTTTATTTGGCATATACTGCTGAAAGAATCACTCAGGTTCTGCTGTGTTATCCCATGAGTGGATGAGTGTCTGTGTGTGTGTGTGTGTGTGTGTGCCTGCTTTGTGCCACTCGTCTGTCTCTGGCGATGGTTTAAAGAGGGATTGAATTAGAGGAAGGATAGCTTTCAAGTAGGGATTAGACTAAAGCCAGGTCTCACAGGGTCATTATTCAACAGCCAGTGAGTGGCATCAGGACCCCAACACCCCGGCACAGAGCAGGCAGAGAGTGGCTACTCCATCGGTAATGAAAGGAGGAGAGCTCAGCAGCGTGGCTGCCTAATACTGCATTGTTGTGGAGTAGTTGCGGGATACAGAGACAGAGCACCTGACCAGATATAAGAGACACACTCCAGCTTTTGCTGGACCACTTTTAGCTTCGATTACAACATGCGTTCATCGTGACTTTATTTCAATTCGCACCTGCATACGTTTTTCACCAAGAGCTTGTATGTATGATGAGCACTTCCTAGAGATTCTCAGTGAGGTTCAGGTCTGGACTCTGGTGGCCAACACACTTGCAACACAGAGTATGTTATTCCACATACAATAATTTTATATTCTTGCTGTATAATTGTTAAACGTATGGCTCAAGGGTGCCCACACTTAGGGTGTTCCCTGCTTAATGAGGGACGTGGAGAGCCACAGGCGATAATAATCCACACAAATATCGTGTATTAATGCGTTTAAGTCAACTATATGAGCAAATGTATGAGAAAGAGTGCTAAAAATGTCCAAATCCTGGCACGATACAAATCAGTAAACTGGTGTTCTTGCTGCTGTGTTGTAGTGCTGTGTAACTGCTGTGTGTGAACCCCATGAGACTGACCATTACATATTCTGCTCCTGTCTAGATATTAAAACAGCGACATGAAAGCGAAACCCATCTCCTGTCCATCTTTTAATAGAATCACTCATCGCAGACGCAGGAAATGTTTGAGGCAGCCAACTACAACCATTTTAGCATCATTACATGTGTGAAAATGATGAATCAGGCTCCCTGATCCACTCTCTTACAATTGTACAGTTGTATCTTAGTAGCTACATGTACAATTGTACAGTAGTGAGGATTCAATGGTTCATTTCCCATTTGTACACACAGTTGCAGTACGAGTGCCTGGGCATTATTTTGAGGAGCATGCATGCGCATGATAAAATGTCGTTAGATACTGTAAAATTTTATAAAATAAAACAAAATGAATGCACTGCAGCATCTATGTGCTGATACGCTGCATGAAGGATGGCAGAAAAATCAACGAGAATAGCCGTAGAAAGCCAAAAAGTAAGTGACATTTTAGAAAATGCTACATTTACATTTGGCTGAGTAGAGTATAATAACACCAATAACCTAAGACAGTGACGGAGAAATTGACTTTGAAACAAACTCTTTCAAAGATATTTGCTTATCAGGTTGGAGCAAATTTATCCAAGATGATTTTCCTACAGGTCAGCAACACCACACTTACATGCAATGACGACCAAAACGGAATACTCAAATATTCCATTTAATGTCTCCTCTAAAATGCATCAGAGGTTCCAACTCCCCATAGATGACACTCTCCGAAGAATCTTGGAATCTCCCAGAAGACTCAGATCCCACTGTGGAAAACTGCTCTCAGACCTTTGGACCCCACTGTAAGTGATAATTACTGTTTACAACTATTTATGCACTTGTTAATTACTTTCTCACCCCCTTTACCAAAAGAAAAGAGCTTTGAAAAAGGAAGAGGCATGTTAGAGGCCTGTTTTTTACTCCAGATTGTCAGTCCAGAGTGAAGGAGATGTTTGAGTGCTTTGACATCCCCACCCAGTGGACATGATGCCCGTCTTTTCTCTTTTTTTAATGGGTGTTTGATTAGTTTTTAGGTTGTTAAAATAGGAATTAATCTCAATCAGCATTAATTAATGCCGGTCGAAGCCATTGCAATGCAATCAGTGAAGTCTACTCTCGTGTCAGTGTGATTGATATTGGGCTTAGCGTCAGTTTATAAACCAGTTATCTCCTCAAATCAGTGATTTGGTGATATAATTCACCTGGTGCCACCTAATATCATGAGGACGGTGTGGAATTCTCATACTGTGAAGACAGCGTTGAAAATCAAAATTTAAGAGTACAACTAGAAAAAAAAGACTAATGTTTGACCAACAACTGAAATGCAACTGCATATTGAAGTGTTTCCTCCATAAATAATATTTTTTGGTGCCACTTATTACACACTATTGGGTTCAAGTAATAAGAAATATAAGTTATTGTTTTTCATCTCCTTAAACAGCACTGCATCATGTGTGTTGACTTCTCTTTGGTCTTGAGAAAGTTACAATGCTATATAGTTTGCAGAAGGCGCTGCACAATAGTTTCAACACCTTTTGTAAATGAAAACCACAGAATAGATGGTGAAGATTCGTTGCCCATGCAGCAAGTGTTGTTATGATAACACCACAGGACAGAGATGTACAGAAGAATTAAAGCAGAAAACAAAAGTTAAAACAGTGAAGTGCAGATTGTTGAGCACATCTGTTTAAGCTGATGCTATGGATTGTGTGGTCTTTGCAGAGTTTCAGTGTTACATTGTTATACTTCACTGAGTTCTCTGAGAGTAGAGAAAGGCTTACACTGGGATCAAACACAAACCCTCAGATTGAGATCCTGGTTTCGCTAATCCATTACCAATCCAAAAAGATCCAAAACACTGTAATCTGCCCAAAGACAAGTTAGAAGGCTGCATGAAGAATCCTGCATAAATATTAGTGTTTAACATTGATTATTTAAACGACGCCACTGCCTATTTTGTCCTGTCATATTGTGCAGTTTAAGGCAAAAAAAATGTGGTACAGACTTGTATGAATTACACAATTATCTTTATTTTGTTGTTAGTTGTTTATTTTGTTTTGTTTCTCACCATTTGTTCCTCTAAGTGGCGTGAGAAACAAAAACTGGACATGGGGAAGTGATAAGATAGTAAACAAGCTGTTAACACTGATAGGAAAAAGAACTTTGCATTGTCACTGCACCATTTGCATAAAGACATTGCAAAGAACACACACATGCACTTGCATGCTCACGCCCTCACATCTGTGTGCAAACATACATAAGCACCAACTCCTCTCTAGAGAAAAATAGCTGAAAGTGTTGCCAAAAGCCTCCTGAGCAACCTGAGGGGATGAATCAACATTTTTATCATACTACTGTAACAAAATGTTATGGAAAATAAAATCTAACTAAAAAAAAAACGACGAGACTGGCTGAAAATGAAAAGCCATGTAAAAGTTTTGCGTTCCACTTCAGGTTTTTCAAGTGTAAGGGAAGGTCACACTAAATACTTGACACTGTATTTTGTCTGAAAAACATGTTCCAACAAAGCGATATCTCAATAATTATACAGTAAACCATCACTAAAACAACAACTCTACTGGTGGCCAAATACTTTCACATAGTACTTTATATTTTTGGCATTTTATAATAAGAAAAATTGTTATTACAAAAACTTTTTTTGACATTATTGCAAATTTCTTTTGTTTTTTTAAGTTGTTTCAGTATTTGAATCATAATTGGGGGAAGAGACCAATAGTCCCAATTGTTATATATATAAGTGATCACGGTGTTCCACAAGGATCTATACTGGGACCCTTTACTGATAGGTAACATCAACTCTCCACTTTGAAAACAGTCCATCCTCCACTAAAAAAGAGTTTGGGTTGTATGATAGAAGAGATAACACAATTAAAACATTCCAGTTTTCATTTTTTTTTTTTATCAGTTTTTGTTATAAACAAAATAACAAATATTGCACTTTTACTCTTAATCACCACCACCATTTACAGCACATGCACAGAAGAGATCACGCTGTTCCACAAGGCTAAATACTGGGACCCTTTTCTTTTCACTTTATTATTCATACGTATTAATGCATAAATGGGTATAAAGTCTGTTTTATATGCAATTATTATACACTGTCATAATGTTTTAAGAAGCCAAAGAGACATGTTTATGTTTTGTTTATTCCAATCAGGAGTATGAAAACCCTCAAACATATTCAAGCTACGATTTGTCGATATAAAGTAAACACAGCTCATTCCTGAGCAGCTGCAGTGCGTGATAAAAATGTTTGTTCTATTATTAAAATGGTCAAATAAATTGTCTGTGTGCCTTTTCTCTTATTTCAATGTCATAATCAGTATTCTACCACTTGAACTGCGATGAAACCTGAATATGAAGGTGTGAAGGGAGGACACATGTACTGACAATATTCTCTCTTTGCCCTTCCTCTTTTTTGTCAAACAACCCATATAAATGAACAGCAGCACATGTGACCAGTAACGGAAAAACAGTAGCGCAGTGCTAAATTTGTTCTGAGTGAAAACAGATTTTCTTTCATTTGGAGAGGTAAGAAGCTAATATCACAACCTCATGTGGGCAAATATGAGGCATTTATGGATTATGCTGAGTTTTAATATCGTTGTACTTTTTGAACTAACCCATCTGTTTGTCTCATCATTTAGGATGAAGTGTGCTGTGCTCTTTCTTGTCTTGTTCTTGGTCATCCTGATGGCTGAACCTGGAGAGTGTTTTTGGGGAATGCTTTTCCGCGGGGCCATGCATGGTACAGTTTCAATAGTATATATTTATATTATATACATAATGTAACTGGAGACTTTTTTAGATTCAGGTTTAATAAAATAATCAAGGTTTTTATAAGGAGCAAAATATGTATAATCCTTTAGGATCAGCATCAATAGTGAATTACTAGAGCTCTAAAAAAATACTGTTACGACAACGTGTTGACTCATGTTTTCTTCTTGTTTTATTCAGCCGGAAAGTTAATCCATGGGTAAGGATGTGTGCTTTTACCATTTATACAATTGAATTATATATTGTCTGTACATATTGAAAACATATAACAATGTTTTCCTCTCTAATTATTGTCTCCCTGTCATCCACCAGACTTGTCAGAGGACGCCATCACGACGTGGAGGAGCTCGACAAACGTTCATTTGACCACAACCACTGAGGCTCAGGCTTTGACTGCAGAGGCCACTTTAATGCTCTTTTTTTTTGTTTGTTTGTTTGTTTCAATTATATCAACTTTCTCTTTCTTCTCAGGCCAGGAAAAATAAACAATGATCCACAAGAGCAACCATTTTTGAGTGTAATAAAATCATATCATATCATCTCAAAAGCGCGTGTGTGTGTGTGTGATTAATAATGATACTATTTGACATAGTCAAGGGAAAGTTGTACTGGTCGGTTAGCTGTTTACAGTTGACTGCACTTATGGCTTAATCAGCAATTACACGCAGGACTTAAACATGTATTCAAAATTTTAATTGTGAAGTTTTAACATGACAGTACAGAGCAAAACAAATGTGATGGGGGAATGAGTGAAAATGTGTCAAAATGCATATGTAATATGATAACTTTAATATATATGTGTGTGTGTGTGTGTGAGTTTCAGGGATGATAGTGACATGGATAATTACTTGTTAATGTTGTGTAAATGCCTTTAACCAACAACTTCATTGGTTTTAAACATTTTCATTCTCAATACATGTTGCAGTTTGCATTTACCCCACTTGATTTTGTATGTTAACTACTTTGTAACATTGTTACGAAAAGGATTACATTTAGGTACACACCCACACACACGCACACCCACACACACGCACACACATATATGTATATATACAGTATATATAGAATCCATAAAAATCCCTTTATTAAATGAATCAGGAATACAAAGGTCCTGAGAGTGTGTCAGTGCCACAAAAAACCTAGCACGTCAGTCCACGTCCAAGAAGAAAGGAATTGGGTCGGTGTGTTAAAAGGACTGTCATTAATTAGAGTGTGTGTGTGTGTGTGTGTGTGTGTGTGTGTGTGTGTGTGTGTGTGTGTGCAAAAGTAACTCATTCTAACTCTCCTGCAGCTAATATTTGCATCTTTTACTGCGACTGCAAGCTAATTCAGAGCTCTGAATCCTGGAGATCTCAAAAACACACACACAATGAATGTAAATCGTGGTTAATTGTGGCCGATGACATATTATGAATTCAACACTTTCTTCAGAGAGTTAGGCCAGAAATCCCCTGACTACGTTGCGTGTAATGAGATTATCTCAAACATGTAAAGAGTTAGGCCAGAAATCCCCTGACTACGTTGCGTGTAATGAGATTATCTCAAACATGTAAGAACACAGCTGAAAGAGAGAGAAAAAAAAAAAAACTACCAGAATACTAATAGAAATCTGCTAAAACATGTTTAATTTCCATGTTCACTGTGTTGTAGCTGGTGGTTCTTCTTACTGAACTGAACCACGATAAAACATTACTACCACAACAACATACAACTCATGTAGATAATGCTTCCAAACATTAAAACCAATAAAAGATAATAAAGACTAACAGGGTGAATTATGACACTGGTCGGTTTACCATTTTGAAAAGCACTACTTCTGCTATTTTCTTGGAAACATATATTAAGATTAGATCAACATCAGTTTGCAAACCACGATGTCGCAATAGCCCGAGCTATATTAGTCTGTACCCTTTCCTTGTAACCATCTTATGCCTTTTGCCTTGTCTTGGACAAGAGTTTTCTAACTTTGACAGCCAATCTGTCGAAAGGTAAGACCTTCAAACCATGGGTTTGCAAATGTAAAGAGTTTGGGATGCGGGGAGTATGTCTGATACATGTATATAAAATATGCATTATTTTGTCATTAATATTTCGTTGAGATGATGGAAATGCCTTCATATATTGTATCAAAATACTTCCGTGTTGTGCATTTTTTTTTTAATATTTGCTCTAATATACTTTCTTTGAAACAACTTGATGACAACTTGATGACATATGAACACAAAACAGGAGTTGCTGCTGCGGTTTGAACGACATGGGCCATTTTCCTATACTTTCATTTGCCCAGACTTGGTAAAGTGAGACGTATCAACTCACTGACTAAGACACAATCTTCCTTTGCCACATTTGAATATGCCTTTTTTAATTTTTATTGTTCTCCAATCAATCATTGGGGGTATAATAACTGATCTCTTGCTTGTTATTAGTGCTATGGTGAGTATAACTTGACAAGGTCACTGCCTACCTCAAAATGTTTCTTGACATTAGAACTTACTAGAAGGGGAACTAACTGGTTATTTCTTTTTAATTATTTATTTACATTATTAAATTTAATATGCACAAATATAATTTTAATAACCTCAGAGCAGAAAAAGCTTCGTATTTTCGTAAAAATGCTGTTGCGATACGTGAGGTGGTTGCCGTATATCGTAGTTTATTTCCATAAATGCATCGGTTATTTCAGGATGTGAGCATACACACTGTGTTTATGTCGTGATGTTCTCATTCAACTCTTTTGTTTTTGCAGGATGAAGTTTGTTATGATCTGTCTGGTGCTGATGCTGGTTGTGCTCATGGCTGAACCAGGGGAGTGCTTCTTGGGATTCCTTGTCCATGGGGCCATGCACGGTACAGCCATGACACCAATGTGATTTTCAGTGGCCAATTTTTCCAAATATTGGACAACTATACTTACATACTACAGAATTTGATACATGTTTAGTAAAATAATGCATTTGTGAATTAATCTTTTTGATATTCATATCAAAATTACAGCCAGAAGCCACTTAAATAAAACTGAAACATATGTATTAACGCTACAAATGTTAATATGTAGATATAAAGTAATTTGTTTCATTTTTGTTCTTTTTTTTAACCACGTTTTACTCAGTTGGAAAGTTGATCCATGGGTAAGGATATGCACTTCTACTTTTCATACCATTTAATTACATACATATTAAAAACATATAACATTATTTTCATCTGTCATACTTATTATCTCTCTCTCTGTCGTCCACCAGACTGATCCATGGGCAACATTACGAGGAAGTGGAGCTCGACAAGCGCTCACTTGAATTCGACTCCTGAGGCTCAGGCTTTGACTGCAGAGGCCACTTTGATGCCTTTTTTTTGTTTCAATTATATCAATTTCTTCTCGCTTTTCAGCCCAGGAATATAATCAGTGATCCACAAGCGCAACAATTATGGAGTGTACGTTTCCAGTGACCTATTATCTATGGAGATCGGCATAATCAAACATTTTAAATAAATCTCATATATGTCAAAACAAATGTCTGTATCTTATTAAAACAATAACACGTGCCAGTGAAAGTAATGGGTTTTAATGGTCTATGAGTGGTTTATGACTACTTACCTAGCATTTACAAACATAATGAAGTTTTAAGTACTTGCACCAGATCCATAATGTGTAAGTATAAGTTAATGGCAGGTATGAATCGGCCTGTTTTCACTCATATTCACAATATGACAACATGAATGTTACGTTGAATGCTGGGCAAGCCCTCACCAAGTGCAAACCCTTACCACGAATAAAGACTTATATAATGTGTGCATTTAATCGTTAGCCAAAGAAGGAGGTCCTAAAAATATATAAATGAGGAGGAGTTAAAATGTGGTAAAAAAATAACTGTGAACTCCCCTGACGACATGACTGCTATGTGCAACCTGATGAAAACAGCATGTAGTTGTGAGACGAAATAACCCACATAAATGTGTTAAACCAGAAGCAGTGCTGGAAATGGACTGGTGCTGTCGGATACACATTACTGGCATTTCTTCATTTTGCTATTTTGAGCACTTTTATTTGAGTAGCGACACATCCGAGGAGATGTCGGTACTCTGTTTAGGTCATCAAAGTCAGTCATTTGTCCAATTCAGGGTGCTCTACGTGACATTCAGACATTCTGGCAAAGGTCCAGTGGTCATGTACATACCATATTAGGTGAACTAATATTTGTTTAGAGGCGCTGACTTTGTGAACCCAAGACGAAGGTCCGCGCCAGAAGGCCATCAAATCTGGAGGAGCTTGAGAGATTTGCCAAAGAAGAATGGGCTGGGATTCCTCGGGAGACGAGTCAGAGGCTTGTTGAAAACTACAACAAACCACTGCAGCAACAAGGGGACACAAGTGACTGTTAGCATCAGGGGGACAGTCATGTTGACCCTGGTAGTATTTGGTTTTTGTGGAATAATTTCATTTCTGTGTGCAAAGTCAAATAATGGAAGCATCCAAAAAATAAATAAATAAAACAATGATATTTTCATAGGGGGGCAAATAATTTTGTCCTATATATATACATATATATATATATATTTTTTTTTTTTATTGTTATAAGGATTTCATTTGCTGATGCTGAACATATCAGTCCTAAGGTTAAAACAGGCAAGTCATTGAGAGGATGTTTGAAAATGCTGAAATGAAACTGAATAAATATTAATAAATATTAACAGGTTAGCATAATTGCAGAGCAAAAATGAAATTAAACTTTGTCCAAACTCGTTCCACCCACGCTTGTATTTTACCACGTTAAAAGTTTCAAAACCACAACCTTAGTCTTGTCAAACTTCTGCTAAAGTGGAGACGCAATTTGTGGAAGATGAACTTGCACGCGTGATGTTGCAAAAGTACAGGAAATGAAAAGTCCCATATCACTCTTAGTCTGAGAATATATATATATATTCATATATATTCTCTGCCTTTAACTCACAACCACTGGCCCATTGAGGATCTCACACTCTTCTCGACAGTGACAGCCAATCAGTTGAAAGGTAAAAAAAAAAAAAAGTTTTTCTTGTGCATCATGTCATGTTACAATTTTAACTAAGTACATTTTTGTTTTTTTCAGGATGAGGTACCTTGTGATTTTTCTGGTGTTGTCCTTGGTCACGTTCATGCCGGAACCAACCGAAGGCCTTTTTGGACATTTGAAAGCCATGTTTCGAGGTGCGAGGAATGGATGGAGAGGTAAATCTCGACTTAACACCAACTGAACACGAGACATAGGCATAGCACTGTGTAGGAAAAATGCCTCGGTGTAACATGGACTCTGAAAAGTAAGCAACATTTTGTCCATGGAAGTTTGCTTCTTTGGACCTTTTGCTGGGTCGATAGTACAGCCTTGACTCCTGCAAAACATACAGAATCAGGTCCATTCATCGTTTACTCTGTGCTCACCTTTACAGAGGAAAATAAATTGGTGAGTTTTTGCATGTATCCAACACATTACTGCATCCATTTGATACAACACTGGTGCAGTAACATCAGTGTTGTATCAAAGGCAAAGTGAAAGCTCACACCAAAACACAGCATAGAATCTGCAGAACAACCCGCAGCGTTTTCTCCTTTTTTTGATCCATTTTCAAACTGAATAACTGAAACTGTCAAGTTCATTTGTTCTATTTGTTCACTCTGACTTCCACAAAAAAGCTTTTTTTTTTTTTTTCCCCTTAATATATGTTACTACAAAACCACTCACTCTACTAAAGGTGTTGGTGATAGCATTTTAAATTTAAAATTGTTTGTG
Source organism: Brachirus orientalis (assembly GCA_016785285.1). Classification (NCBI taxonomy): domain Eukaryota; kingdom Metazoa; phylum Chordata; class Actinopteri; order Pleuronectiformes; family Soleidae; genus Brachirus; species Brachirus orientalis. Next base: position 5,550,136 of record JAFBJR010000160.1, on the reverse strand, counting down.
TTTAAATATTATTTATTGTAGGTCAGTGATTGACATAATTTCCTCCCCATCCCTTTGTATGTGCAGCATACAGGAAACAAAAATACATGGCGGACATGGCTGTGAGGTAAGCACTCCACTACCACTCAACACTGTTATGAGAAACAAACTGTACTTTTTGGAGTAATGACATTGCAATTGTGAGACTTCAACCTTAGGTGCAGCCTGTTGACTTGTCATTATTTTTACTCATGTAAAAAAAAAAAAAAATACAAATAATTTTTCTCAATTTAAAACTTAAAGTAAATATTATATTCCATTTAAAGTTAGGCCAAACGATGTCTGGCTTAAACTAAACACTTTCGATTTGTCTTCTGAGTGTGAGCATAGTTGGTTAAAATGTATAATAAGACTAAGAGAGGTACATGTTTGGTTATGAAGCAAAAACAATTTGGAAAAAAAAATGTTTCACTCTCGCAAACTCATAGTTGTGTGGAAGAGTTGACAAAGGTTATGCAGCTTCTGCTGAGCGGCTCTAATGAAGTCAATGTCACGGTCCTGTCCTTCAGGAATGCCCTCAACGGCCACGGCAACAACCAAGACAACGGCAACGAAGAAGCTGCTCCGGATGACGCGTTATTTGTTGTTCAGTGAACTGTATAATTGAAGCTGTGGTTCAAGAATCAAAGCCTCCTAAATAAGATGCTTGTTTTTTTTGCTTTTGTTTTTTTTTTGCTTTGCTGTGAAGCAAACAACAAATTTGTAGAAGCACTTAGTTTTGCAGAATTGGACGCGGCTCGTTGTTGCAAGCTGTTACAATAAATAAAACTGCAGTTCAAACACTGTGTGGAATTTCAACATACGAGGTAACGCAAAGTGGTTAACTGAGAAAATGTATTGGAAGTGACAATACTTAGTAATTTAGGCATCAGGCACACAGATCTAATAAAATGGAGAATACAAAAGTAGGGATCACAAATGTGGCTTAATAATTATTTTATGAGTTTCATGAAGACATTTGTCAAGTACAAACGAGTGACACATTGGCAAATGGTCCATTAAAAGAGGAAGCTGCATGTTAAAGGAAGTCAAAAATGTTCATGGCATCAGTGTACCGATCGCTGATAAATGATCTGACGCAATGACAGTGACTTGACATGAAGACTTCCTTTACTGTATATGTAAACAGCATTTCAGTCTTATACCATTTCCTTTAACGCATCACTGGTTACTGCCATGCATTTCAAAGGCAATAGATTCGGTTAATCATTCCATATCTAAACATTTAAACCTATTCTCTTTGGGCGTTTAAGGCCTTTTTTAAAAAGTAAATTAAAAACGGAGCTTTAAATAAGACAATTAAGAAGATACTCTATGTGCATCTCCAAACACCTGTGATAGACACTTCTGCAAAAGCCAGACTTACCGTCCATGTTCTGTCTTCAAAATAAAGGAGGTATGTTTAAAACTGAGCGATAGAAGCACAGTATTCTCCAACATGGTTGTTATTCACAGCGATGCTGGTCTATGCTCTCATCTAAGCAGCAAGAAATGAGAAAGCACAAATGTAATTTCACAGAAACGGGCTATTTACAGCTCTAAAAGATAAGATTTTATGGTAAAGTTAAACAAAGTAAACAAAAAGTATATGAATTTAGACTTGGTTACGTAATTTGGCCTTAAATGTGAAAAAAAATGAATAAAAAGTGATAGAATCTATTTAAAATTCACCCTGCTTTTCATCTAAATTCAACTACCTTGTGTTGTCTCTTCTTGAAACATCAGCGTGATCTATTTGTCCAGAAAAGATAAATAATTCAATAACAGATGATTTAAATTCCATATTATTTGATATAAAGCATCAGGAAATTGAAATAATAATGTGTTTTTCTTTTTTTTTTTTAATTTATAAAAAAATCCTTCTCAACACTTCGGGGCAGATAAATAGCACTGTAGTGGCATTAACATATCTAAATAAAAACATTACACTACATATAAAGTGGTTTTGCAGTCCTGGAAACAGAGCGCCTGTTGCTGTCAGTCTCGCTCGCTTCACACCACCAGGAAATGTCACTGTTAATATTAATAATGTCTTTATACCAGCACAGCGATGAGGTGAGTGGGAAAAATATGTATTTATGTTTTGTTTTTCTTTACCTCGTACAGTCTCTTCAGAAAGTGTGACAGCTACAGAATCAGATCCTCTGAAAAGAGGAGAAAAAACACAATAGAATGTGTCAAGTTGAGGAGTGAGTTTTTTTTTGGGGGGGGGAAAGAAACGCTGGCGCTTCACTGGGGCATCAAAAAACCAAAGAAAGAAGAATGGAATAACACTAAATAAGAGGTTGATACTTCACTGGCAGATATATAATAAAATTATAGTAGCTTTAATTATGTTTGATGAAACAAAAGTGTTTTGCATTGGCTGACAGAAGGCATTTACCACTTGATCTCTGAACACGATCGTTTTCTTTCTTACTTTCTTTTCTCTAGTTGGTGCTCTTCTTCTTCTCGGTCTCTCTCTCTCTTTGTTCTTATCTCCGTCAGCCCCGAGTCCTGAGCTACTACGATGCGGCGACTCATTACTGCTCAGGTTAACTGTCCTCGTCCGCCCTCCACCTGTTGCTGCTTCTTGAATCATCCCGGTCTCTGCCTTCCTATCTTTCCTCTCTCTGTAATATTTGGCGTTTTGTTTCTGTACATGTGACACCTACTGTACGTCTGTCCGTCGTGAAGTTTCCTCGCTCAGTGTGAGGGTCTAAGGATAACGGGTGCCACTTGCTGTTGAGACTGTAAAGCCCTTTAAGGCAAAATGCGTTGGTGAAGTTGGGCTGTATAAATAAAATTGGCTTGACTTGACTTTGCCTCTGCAAGAGTTTGACAAATCAGAGACAAAATTGTCGCACATTTGCATGTGCAATTCTTGTCTTTTGCAGATGAAGAGAAACATTGAGCTGGAAAGTGAACTTAGACTGCCGTTCCACCCACCAACAGCCAACACAATAACGTAATTTCTCAAAAGATATACTGTATATACTTAATTATTTAGGCACTGAAGCTTTATTTTAATCTGCAGTATATAGACGGGATATAGTTGGCCTTTATTTTTGGACGATAATTCCGTGATAACCTTTTGTCTCCTCTAGTTTCTGTGTCCAGCTTTGAGGAAATCTAGCCTGCAGTGACAGGAGAAAATGATCAATTACAAAACAGTTCAGTGAGAGAGAAGGCGCCTCCTATTGGCTGTTCTACGGAGCAAAATGTTGCAATTCTAGAATTAGTAGCAAGTGCTTTCGGCTGCAAAATAACCGAAAAACAGAAAGAGTGTCATATTGTGTTTACACCTGAAAGAAAAGGGGTTTTAGGGGTTTAATCAAGAACATTGCTATTCTATGCTTCTTCTTTTAATTAATATAAGAAATAATACGTGTAAAGCCTCTTGCTTCCGTCCAATGACACCCAGCAGCTAACGTGGCTTCAAAGTGAGCGGCGTCAAAGCTCGAGATGATGGATATCTTTACCTGTCGCCTGAAGACACAAGGGAAGGGCATCGTGGACCCGCACTGGAAATGACACCTGCACCTCCCTCAGAAAACAGGACACGCACACACACACGCACACATGCGCACATGCACGCGCACACACACAAACAGAAAGTTTGTTTGGGGCTCTACTTAGAACATATTGATCGAAAATGAGATGTGGTCAGAGGAGGGATGAGGCCTGAAAGGATTGTGCGTGTGTGTGTTCCTGTACTTGCTGCAAAGTGAGGACCAAACATTGTAAAAACACCTACAAAGTGAGGACATTTTGACAAAGTGAGGACATTTTGGCTGGTCCTCACTTTTTTTTTCACTCCTTCAAAGGGCTTTTTCGGGGACCAGGTTTGGGGGTTAGGGTTAGAATTGGGTTTAGGTTAGGTTTAGGGTAAGGGTTAGGCATCTAGTTGTGATGGTTAAGGTTAAGGTAAGGGTATTTGTTGTAGAGTGAGGACATTTTGACAAAGTGAGGACATTTTCGCTGGTCCTCACTTTTTTTTCCACCCCTTAAAAGGGCTTTTTCAGGGTTAAGACCAGGTTTGGGCGTTAGGGTCGGAATTGGGTTTAGGTTAGGCAGCTAGTTGTGATGGTTAAGGTAAGGGTAAGAGGCTAGAGAATGTATTATGTCCGTGAGGGTCCTCGCTTTGATAGAAGTGCCAACGTGTGTGTGTGTGTTTGAGGGTCACCTGTGTCATTGGCACTGGTTGTTTACCTAAAGGCGATTGCTGGCCTCACACACAAGCGTTTCCCAGACAGGGACACGTGGTAAATAATAGAAGAGCTATGACAGAGGGCAGACACACACAAACACAGATCAGCAGCAAGGTTAAAGTCGGTGTGTGTGTGTGTGCGTGTGTGTGTGTGTGTAATGGGAGAGCTCTTTAACACATGTGGCAGTGAGGAGGAGAGAGACAGTCATCATGGATCCTGACATTTGCATATCAAATGCATGAGAGGTGTGTATTCCTCAGTGACAGCTCAGTCGATATGAAAGCGTCAGGTGACTCCCACTTCACTTGCTCACGTTACACACTCTCGCCACTCGTAAGCCGTCGACACGGCGGGCGAAGATCAGCTGTAATAATAATAATCATGCGGTTTCGAAGCAGCTTCCACATTCATACGCGTTCCACTGCATCATTTAGATGACAGCAGGTCCGCGTCGCTCAGCCTGAAATTTAAACTCCACCGATTCACAAATATGGCACACTGTGTGAAAGTGCAAAATCAATTGTGTGACTCTCAATCATTTCTAAAGTATTTAGTTTTATAGTTTTCACTTTTGATTGTAACGTTATATTCATTGGTTTTTTATGCTTCTCATGGGTTTAGGGCTACGCTTTCTTTTTTATCATATTCTATTGAGTCTATTTACAGGAGCAGCAAATTCTTTCTTGGTGATGTTTGCATATGAAACTAACAACTAACAATTATTTTCATTGAAAAATTGATTGTTTTCTCAATTAATCGAGTAGTTGGTCCACTAAAATGTTTTGTTTCCCAAAACTGGAAATGATGACGTTCTAAAATGTCTTGTTTCATCCACAAATGAAAACGACTCAGTTAAGAAATGAGAAATCACCTTTAGGAAGCTAAAAGAAAACACTGCAAAAACAAAATCAATGGCGATTAATTTAGTAATTCGACTGAGGAATTCATTGATTATTTAATTATTAATTATTTCATTTTATCTATGCAGTTTACATGTTCACGGCTATGTCTCATAATTATGTCCTTGTCAGTTTTGAAGAATAATCGCATTTTGTTTTGTTACACTGTACAGTGACAACAAATGCATTCTATTCCATTCTAATCTATTCTAATTTAGTCTTTAGTTTTTGACTCTTTTCAGCCAACAAAATACAACCCTGGCCTGGAACAATTAGCCATTAAAACATTTAACAGCAGCAAAAGTCATTCACTCTTTGATTAGTTTGACAAACAAACAGACCATATAATTCTCATAATTCTACTAGAAGTGAAACTTAATTACTCAACTATATATATATATATATATATATATATATATATAGCAAGATTTGGCTTTTTCTAACACTGTAAAACATCAGGATGTGGTGTACACCACCGGTCAAAAGTTTGGGTACACTTTCTCATGGGATTCAATGGCAAATTCAATGAGAATTCAATATATATATATATATACATATATATATGTGTATACATGTACATGATGCATTACGAGCAAAGCAATCATCTACTTATGTGGTGAAGAAGATGAGAGCCAGGAAGAGGGAAAAAAAAGGACAAAGAAGGGAAGCTGTGGCTGTAAGATCAGATTTTACCCGACCAGGATGGACGTGTGTGCGTGTGTGTGTGTGTGTGTGTGTGTGTGTGCGTGTGCGTGTGCGTGTGCGTGTGTGTGTGTGTGTGTGTGTGTGTGTGTGTGTGTGTGTGTGAGGTAAATGCACTGATCAATATAGTGGATGTCACAAATCACCCCAGCAGTGGTCAAATGTGGATACAATCCCCAGGAGCTCTTAGTGCTCACTCTGTCTGCCCTCTCCTTCCTCTCCTCCCTCTCCTCCCTCTCGTCCCTCTCCTCCCTCTCCTCCCTCTCCTCCCTCTCGTCCCTCTCCTCCCTCCTTCCTCTCCTCCCTCTCCTTCCTCTCCTCCCTCTCCTCACTCTCGTCCCTCTCCTCCCTCTCCTTCCTCTCCTCCCTCTCCTCCCTCACACCTCCACACCCCCCTGCGTCTTTCTCCTCCAGTCTTTGCCGCTCGTCCCTCATTTGCTCGCTCTTCTTTTTTCAGCTCCTGACTCTCAGTGTGAAAGACAGAATGGAGGCTTCACACATAAAAACACAGACAAACCAGCAGGAAAACACATATAGACAGCACGTATCATGAACATATCAAAAACATGTCTTATTTTTCTCCTATACTTGTACTAATATTGTCTGTCAGGCGTAGTGCGGGTTCTGTTATAAGCTATATAGGCCGTTATAGGCTTTTTGATTTGTGAGTTTTATTTACAACTGAAAATGAAGCAAATGAATTTATCATCAACATAGTATGGAGCAACACAAGGGACATGGGGAGACAGAAAGAAATGGAATTTTGCCACTTAAATAAAAGGTCTGGAAAAAATATCTGGAAAAAAAAGGCCACTTCAGCTTTCCCTGGTTGGAAATAAAGTTTGTATATCACTCACTTCCTTGCACCAAGGTCCATAGCAAAAATCAGCATTTTTAGCTTGTCGGGACACAGGAGCTGCTGGTTTACTGTTGACTGTTTTGGAAAATTTGTATCACTTAGGTGAATCTGAACACAGGATTTCAAACACTGAAGTTATTAGATAACACACTTAAACTTACTGATTGAAGCAGCAGTGGATTAACAACTCCTGCGTGCCATGATGTAAAATCGATGATTTTCTCCATGGAATTTGGTGCAGCGAGTAAACAGTTTACACACTTCTGTTTCCTGCCATAAGACATTGTATTATAGGCGAAATAAGTGGTGAACAGATTCTTATGCCGACTTACGTAAGTGTCGATTTTATTAGATGAACTTTTAAGTATAAGTAATCTTGGAGAAGGAAGTGTCAGTACTTCATCCAAGTCAACTTCACAAGCCTGAACTATCCCTTTAAGCTCATCTCGGGGGTCCCCTCTCCACTTGCAACCTCTAAAAATTGTATGTCTTGTTTCAATGCCATGACAGGACACAACTTCACGCTACATGTGATGGCTTTAAAATGAATATGTGGACCAAAGAACCTAGAACATCCAGTGACTGACAAGATTCACTCTAGCTCTGCTGTGTTAGGTCCACACTTCATCTTCAGCTGAAAGATGGAAAAGACATACAAATACAAACGCACATGAAGGATCCTCCATCCCCCGCTGAGCAAATCCATTACAAGTTGAAAGAAGTGTTTGATTCTGCTCTCTGGTTCGACTGAGCCTGCAGGAGGCCAGAGTGCAGCCGTGTCATTCTCAGCTGTCAGAGCATGAGCTGTCAACAGGTCAGGCTGTATGTGCAGCTTCATACGTGTACTGTACATGGGTTTTGAAACATGCCAAGAAGTGGGTTGAGAGCTGAGAGAAGGGAAGTTGAAGGGAGGGAGAGTGGGGAACAATGCAACCAGTACCAGTGATGTAAGAGTGGACTAAAGCCTCTGGCAAAATATGAACATGCAGTAGCTGGTGTTTGACCAGAGAGGGCAGCAGATATACCAATTTTTTTTTATCACATATTATATCAATAATTTACGCTAAGCTGTTAAGATTTGCATACGGATCTAATAATAACACATAGAACGCTAATGTACACTTGAAAAACAGTGGTTTCAGTTGTAGTCATGCGGACGGGACTGAATTCGGAGGCGTTCTGTCGTGTTTTTAATTTTGCGCCCAGATTAGGGTGTTCACACAGTGCACACGCGTGTCTCACCTGTTCTTCACACACGATGCGTGTAGTTCCCAGCAAGATCTGTTGATAATGATATGGGCATTCTGCCAGGAACATTACATCGAACCGACACCTCTCACTGTATTTTTTAGCATCTAGGCTGAATCTGAATACATTAGAGGCTTTTAAACTCCATACAACTCCTGTGCTGTATGGAGAGCCACTAGGGTCACAATTCACTACTGTTTACTTAATGCTATTTTGAATGGCACCTCACGTTAAATGGCCGCCGATTCACTTTTATGACACTTTCCATGTGCGTATGACATTGTGCGCAAGCAGCGCCTGGTGGTGTCTATATAACATGAGGTTAAGTAAATGTTAAACGCACTACTGGCTTGCAACAGTGCAGATTCTCTTTCTCTCCCTCTCCCTGTCTGAGTAAGTTAAAAAAAAAATAAAAATCACTTGACATTTTCTGCGTGAGACGAATCCGAAAGTGAAGACATCATCATATTTGTGGTTCGGGGGAGACAACGCATCCAGTTTGAACTATAGGCATGTTTCTGTAGAATGAGATGGTGTTTATTTTAGAACACGTACATGCAGGTGTAAATGCACAGATACATAGATAAAACAGAAAACGTGTTCCTCATCTCCAAAGCAGCTTCAGTTTAAACGATAAACTGTTAGAACTCGACATGAAGAAAGACAAAGTGAACGGGAAGAGAACAAGATTTCACTCCTTTTCTTCTGTCGACCCACCGGCTCTGCACAGACACACACACATGCACACGCACACACGCACGCACACGCACACAGAGACAGTGAGACAGAAGTGTGAAGTCACAGATCAGAGACGAGCACAGAGACGAGGCCCGGTATCAGAGAAACGCTGTGAATTCCAGTGTCCTGCAGCCTGATCTTATTACAGACCTCATTACGCGCTACAGACGCCACATGGCAGATGTTTTAATCAGACGCTCATAAAAATAAGAGGCACTCGCAAATCAGGGTTAGGACCTGCTGCTCCACGGCACAGGATTAAACACGTCAAGTGTGGCAGTCGCAACACGACCGCGCTCTTGTTCAATTAAAACTATCTCACTCTTTCCTTTGTCCCGTTCGATTGAAAGCTACTCTGGAGGGATTCTACTGTGGGGGTTTAATACTGTAAACCTGTAGGATTCCCATCGAAACACGGATCATATGTATTTCTTTTAACTTCACAAAAATGTACGTACAAGCAAAACTCGGTGTGACGGACATAAACTGTTTTAGAACTTTAACTTCTCAGCCACTAGAGTGAAGGATTTGGATGGAAATCCCAAATTAGTCAGTATCAATAATTATTGATACTGACTAATTAACCTGTACAGTGTGTTTCTTTTAATAGACAGAAAACAACAAATACTTGATAAACATAAATATTACACTGGTGGGGTAAAACTTTTTTTTTAAAGTAATTACAAGTGTGTTTGTGCCATCAATAAACATTATATTGATATATTAAACTTCTTTTACATTTTAATAAGTAAATTTATCCTGACGTGTTGTCATAATTAACCAGATTATTAATGGAGACCAACTGATATGTACTTTAAAGGGGCAGCTGCCGATGCTGATATTAGTTTTAACAAATGAAATATTAGAAAATAATTTACGTTATAAAAAATGAAGTATAAGAAATTAAGTTTACGAAAATAAAATATAAGTTTTCGTTTCTATGCTATTTAATTGAAACATAAACAAAAACACAGCTAAATAAGTGAAGTTAAATGAAGGTCATCATTTTTTTGTGCAATTTGTGAACTAATTCACAAATTAGTTCTGCATTTAAAACAGCTTCAGTAAAAGAAGAACTCCAGGCAAAATGTATCGCAGGTGATGCAGGAAGTGGAAAAGATGGTCATTAAAAATCAATAAAAATGCATTATGGTTACTTTATTTATGAGTATGTGGACGCCACAAGCAAAACGGCTTTGTACACTCATTCATAAAGTTTAGTAATTTCAGTGCATGGTTATTTCATAAATTATTTAATATAATAACAAATAATGACACAATTTCCAACAGCATTTTTCTTGCACATATTAAGTTTTAAGCACAATCCTAAATACTAATATTGTTATGGGTCAGCTTTACACAGTTGCCATGCTTTTATTCTTTGGTTGTAAAGAGACAAAAAATAATAGCAAATTCAAGTTCAAAATGACTGAGAGAATGAAAAAATAAAAACACGTCATGAGATGGAGATTTTTTGCTGCCGAAGTTTGAAAACTGGTGTAAACTGTGAATATATATATATATATATATATATATATGATCTCTTTAAGCTCAATTTACGTACGGTGTTTGTTTCAACCTAAGCATTTAATTAAAAGTCCAGTCCTGATTTGCGGGTGCAGTAATTCACAGGTATGATGGACATTAAAACCCCTAAGAGGATTTTACTGGAGACACGTCTAAAAATAGACACAGATGCATTTCATGTGGTGTCCATTAGTGTAATTAGAGCAACTCGAAGAAATTAGAGCTACGGCTGAGAAATTCAGCTTTTTGGTTTTTTTTTTTGATTTTTTTTCCCTCCCTCTGGTTCAGATTCAGAGAAAATGACAAAACGGTGTTGTGTTTATCTCCAAAGATAAAATGAACAGTCCCTCCAGGACAATTGACACAAACTCCACCAAGGACCACAACTTTTGCACAAGCTTGAACAACTATTCTGACCAGTCGCTGTAGTTTTGTCCAAAGCAAATGTCGGTGACAGAAGCTGTTTTATGACAAAATAAGTCAACGATTTAATTTTTTCAAATTCATCACAAAAAAAACTGCAACACGCACTGGTAGAAAAAAATGTTGAAAAATCGGGCTTTTTTTTTTTGTCATGGTGTCATGTCTGGCCTGGGTTTCCTCCTCGCCCTATGTTGATCTCTGCTTTTATTGTTTGTGTGTTCACCCCACTTCCTGGGAGAATGTGTTGGAGGTTGGCTGACAGGTGGGGCGGAGGCTTCAATCAGCACGGCTGTTCCCCGTTTCCTCATCAAGCGACCTCCTACTTATACTGTGGCTTCCTGCCTCCTGGTGACAGCGCGTCTTCCCAATTCCACTGGTAACCCGTGTCACGTTGCCCGCTCTGGTTCGTTGTCTCCTGTGATTTTTTTTCAGCATGAGCTAATGCTCGCCTTTTGTTCTTTTTCCCCAGACCCTCCTGAGCTCCGCCTTGCCAGTCGGCCAGCCTCAGCCCTTTTAGTTTTCATCTCTAGACTGGTGTTTTTTCATTGTCGTTTTTTTGTAAATAAAACCTGTTATCCCTTTTCTACAGCTCCGTTTTTGCCTAAGTCCTTTTTTTTTCCTTTTTTATGGCTACATTTTTGGCTACAATCACAAAAAATGCACACATTTAGATAAGATAAGATAAGATAAGATAAGATAAGATAGGATAATCCTTTATGGAAACCTAACAGTGTTACAGCAGTAAAGACAGTCAAGGTAAAAGGTAATAAATAATAAACATGCATTCACATCTATGAATATATGATTGTATTTTTGTGGTAGCATTTCTTCCGGTTTGCAAATGTACAAAGCTGAAATATATATATATATATATATATATATATATTATGATTTGAAGACTGATTGCTCAGTGTAATAAACTTTGTTTTGACGTTATTCTCTTTTATTACCAAGAGGGGTTTTTTCCCAGCAAAACAACAGTAACCATTTTATTCCTTTAATAAAGCAATTTAGACAAAAGTAAATGTTTGGTAACAACACAAGCTGTAGATTAAAAAAAAAAAAGGACTCAAAATGAATTCCAGTTTCAAGATTTGTGATTTGTGCTACGACATTTGTGAGTTTCACAGGTAATTGGACAACAGCAGTGTCCGCTCATATTGTCTATTTTCTTCTAAACGGGGCCATAATTTCCAAAATTATATTTCATGTGCTAAATTACAAAAGCCATAAAAGTAGTGCGTGAGAAAATAAACTCTTCAGGAAAATGTTTACTGGTTAAAAATCGAGTGAACACATTCATTTTCCCGTCAGAGTATCGCCCCCTGGTGGCTGTTCAGTAAACCGTTACTTCCTGGTTGGACTCAACCTGAAAACCTCTAGAGTACAGTATGTCCACAATACTTTTATGACCTGTAGCTAATGCGACGCCCCAGTGGGGCATCAGCGACCAGACGTGAACGTTGTCTGTTGACTTAAATTTAAATTAACACGGACAACTGAAGATTATTTTGATGACGTGTGAGGTGAGGAAATACGTCTGCGGTTTGAGATCATTAAACACTTGACAGACTCCAGCATAGGATGAATGAAAACTCATCTTTAGAGCATATGTTCGTCCGCGCTGACCCTCCTCCTCCTCCTCCTCCTCCTCCTCCTCCTCCTCTCAGTAAGCAAAGACTTGTGGGTTGCAGGGGCCACATATTAGTTAAGTATTTATTTACAGATCCTGGCAGAGATGTCTCATGAATAATTCATCTTCCATGCTCGGAGGAGTCTGTTGACAAGACAGCCTGACGCAGGAGAAGGGAAATCAATGCAGCTATGATGGGCAGCAGACTCCAGCATATCTGCTTCTGAGCTGAATCCAGCTTCTCTCTCTGTGTGTGTGTGTGTGTGTGGTGTTACAGTAGTTACAATTCCGCCCTATGTAAAGTGATCAGCTCTCGATCTGCTGATCGGCCTGAAACAGTGTCCGCCGAGGGCAGACAGTCCGCGGGGAAACGTTTCCTCCATGTTACTCCTGATATTTGCCGTGGACCGTAACTCTAGTATGTTTTCCTTTTTAATTCCGGAACCCTCCTTTAAATGGACTTGATAATGCGATGCACAGATTATTTCTCCTCAAAAAGGAAAATCCAAATTTGATTGTCTTCTTATTTATTTATTCTTTCATTTAAGTCGCATGTGAGCACGACTAGAGTGTTTCATTGTTTTTAATCATACTCTTGCTTCCTGTTCTATTTTAATTCCAATTACTTTAATCCCTGGATACTGTTATTCCTTATTTTTATTTATTTATTTATTCTTAATCTACTGTTATGGTTTTACTATCACTCTTTTACTGTCTCCACTGTGTTTTTACTCTAGTATTTTTTTCAATGTAATATTCAAACACTAATGTCTGCAACATATCTTCTGCCTCTGTGAAGCACTGTGACACAGGGGGTTGTTTGTAGTTAAGGAAAAACCAAAAGAAAGCAACTCGCAGATACATAAAAGTCACACGCCTCATGATTAGGGATGAGCTGGTCAAAAATCACTGGCTCTTATGTCACAAAGAGAAAAAAATTCCAAGTTTCACTATGCACAGACTGTTAAAATGTAAATAAAAATCAGTGTTTTAGTTGAGTCATGTTGAGTCATCGTGTCCTTCTCATTGCTTGAAATGGCTGTAGTTGGTAAATGAAGCAACACAACGCTTCAGTGGTTTAAAATATGTATCGGAGTGATATCGCTATGAGGACGTCCCTAATTATAAGTCTAATAAAATCTCAGAGTTACCAATAAAAACAATCGGTTCCTCTTTATTGACTCTTACTAAAGTGGATAGTGCTGAAAACTGGTCACATAATCCAACCGCTGTGTTTTATTTAGAGAGTTTGTGGAGCAAAATGATAAAAATCCATCCCAGGTAGCTTTAGTGCGGAAATAGACAGCATTTGAACGATAAAACGCTCCTCAGTGTAAGGAGTGTCTTTACCTTACTTAAATGACACAAGTCTGACACGAGTCACGGGCACACGCGCAAAAATGTTCCCGCTCCGTTTTTAAACAATAATTTGTACACACCAGAGTTTTCATGCACAAGAATTGCAATTACTGCACTAATCGAGCGTTGTCATGACTGTGCCAAACCTATAGGTGGCGGCGTTGCTGGGAGCGTAGAGCCCTGCTCCCCAATCAGAATCCAGACAAAAACAAGAAATGACATGACAGTAGCAGATCATACGTGTGCTGGGCCACAGAGCGTGTGGAGAGAAAACACAGTGGCTGCTGCACAAACGTCATTTAACTGTGATCTTTCAGTCACTATTCCCAACTCCACATGAACCCACTTGTAGTCTGACTAAATGCTTATGAAATGCACGACAGACGGAATAAGCTTTTGACTTTGGGCTACTTTCAATTTTTATTAGATTTTTTTTTTGAAATCCACTCACAGATAATGGGACCGATTTGAAGCCAAACAGATCAGGAAAAAACCCTGGGCTTCAAATGTAGTGTCACCAGGCCAAATACAGAGACAGCACTTCCACTGCCAATACTGTATTTCTTTATATCGTTGCTAAAATAAATAAATAAATAAATAAATAAAGCAGAAAGCTGAGGTCAAACATTTTTCGTCTGTTACTTTGTTGGAACGATGACAGTAAGTTCAGTGTTTTTAAAAACATGGCAGAGAAATGCACACAGTGGAAAACGAAGGTAAGGTGTGGAAAAGTGGAAGCAGCTACACAGTTTCCTAAAGCGGGGGGGGGGGGAGGGAAAAGAACACGTGTGCATGAGCTGTAATAGGCATTTTCAATTATTTCCTGAAATATGAAGTCTGGAGTAGACAGAGGAACTAAAGCAGAGAATAGAGACAATCCATCAAACAGACAGTCTGTGCAGACGAAAGGGCAAAAAAGAAAAATAACTAAAGAACTGAAACTTCCTGGTATGAGTCGGAATACGTTCATACAAGAATGTATATGTTCAAATCTGCCTCAACGTGCAGAGATACATGTCTTTAACATATTAACATACTCAAATCAAGTTTCTGTGAGCCTAATTAGAGGGAGGTTTACGTGTTATCTGTTTTGTCGGATTGCATCTCATCCTCATTCTCTCTGGTTGACATTTTAATTGCATATAGAATTTGACTGAATCAGTTTTAACATCAACACGCTAATAAACCCAATGTCTTTTCAAACGCAAATAAAAACAGTTAAGAATGAATTTGATTTGAATGACTGTGTGTTTAAATCCATTGTGTTTTATGTCCAGCCACCTAAAATAAAATAAATAAATACAATTTTATAAAATATTACCTTTTTAACTTGTCTTTTGTTTTTTTTTTTGAGGATAAGACAAATTATCTTTTGCTGCATTCAGTGCCCTTTATGCATTTAATTACATTTATGTTCCATAAAGCTTTTTTTTTACTAACATGACAAAACAGAAAAATGAAGCAAAAAATAAACGGAATATAAAAAGTTCAGGTTGATACATAATATAATCTAATCTGATATGAGCTGAAAAATGAACCATGTCCTCATCAGGTACAGTAACATCAAAAATAGACCGATCACCTGAGGGTGAGTTCATTTATTCCACTCCATTACAGTCCTAGTAAAATCTTTCCCGTGTTTTACATCACAAATCCACTGGGGACCCGCGCGCCGCATTAGCTGCCACTGACTGTTACCCTTTCAAAACAACACGGAAGTCAGTGGCCTAATTCTTGTTCTGCAGTTTGAAAGAGCGGCTCCATTAATGTGTGTCGTAAAACCATCAATCATCGCAGCTCTTTCATACCTGAGCTGCGCAGTCCCAGCAACGTGATGTATGATTTACTCAGGTTTAACAAAACACACACACGCACACACACACGCACTCGCACACACACACTCTCTCCTTGTTTTCTGTCGACATTAAAGTTTGTGTAGGTGCTTGTGCTGAAAAATGATGATTGTGTATTCTCACAGTCTGTGGACTGGGGAGGTGCATACAGTATTTATGTGAGCAAATATAATGAATTATTAACTTTATTCTCATTTCCCCCTGCAATTATTTACCCATTCATGCTTTTTCTATGTAAAATGTTACTTTTGTTCAGGAATTCTCCACATTTTTGCTCAGTGAGAGTTAATGTCAATTTCTTTCCCAATTTTATTCATATTCATTTCAGTTGCAAAGAGTTGTAGCCATTTGTTTCAGCTGCGCATATTATTTAAATGTTTAGTGTGGGATTTTTGTTCCAGGAAAAAGAGGAAAATTATCCTTTTTTTCACAGCAGCATTCAAACTTCCAAGGGCCAACCTAAGAAATGATTGACTTTCTTTACAAAAATAGCCACTACTTGTGAAAAATATGGTCACCAACACACTAATGGAATCGGATTTTCTGAATAAAATGGAAATAAAAATGCGCAGATATTAAAATACATCGGTTTCTGCAGCACAATCAAAATGTCTCATCTCCTGCATTTAATTAGCATTTAAAATTCTTGTAAAAATGAGTCGCCGTTGCCTACAATGTTGCTTTTACAAAAACAGCTAAATGTTGGACACATTCATCAAGATGAGCTTTGAGGAACTTCTTATAGACAAAATTGATCTACAAGGTCAATGACCGACACAGCTAAAGTTCCATGAATTAAACAAAAACGAAAGGTGGATTTTGAGATTTTGATATTTTTATAAAAATGTGTTGCTGCTGCTTGTTTATTGAGAGATATTTTGAAGGAAAAGCTGTCAGAAATTGGTCAGCAAAGTTATTGCAGCGTCGCTTATTGTGAAACGACAGAAAATAGATCAGATCCATCATTCCTGTCACCAGTTGGTGTATAGTTGAACCATAATGTCCTCCGGTAATGCAGGGGCACATTGGTTTGAGTGGTGCAGGGAGGGCGGACATGTTGGAGGGGACGGTGTCGTCAATCAGCAGATAATGTAAGAAGACACACTGTCAATGACAGAAGGCAAATAAAGACGGCAAACGTGCGTCGGCTTAGGCACAATAACAACAGCCCGACTGTGCCGTGAATTTGCTCGGCTCAGTTTTTCAGCAGCTACTTCACAGATCAAACATTAGTGGACGTTGTCAGTGTGTGACCTAAAGACACGGGAGTGACAGAAATGAAGAGGCGGGGAGGTCACACATATATATCTATATATATATATATATAGATATATATATATATATAAACTAACCTGAGGGGACGTGCAACCTTCACCGCTTCTATTTAAAAGCAGAATGAGAGAGACGGACTGCAGGAGCTGTTCATGTCGTTCACTCATTAACATGTAGATGGACAAATGAAACTGGACGTCACCTGTATATTCTGCAACTTTTAAAGAGGACATTCAGTGGAAAATCGAATGTCTGATGTTTTTTGGCGTGTCCCTGTGTCCTTCCTGTATCTAAACGTCACTAAAGTGTCACAATAAACACTTCAGCCACTTCTGAGAAAGAACGGCTTCTCTGTTTACCTGCGCTCGAGCAAGCGGTTTTGAAAAGTCCAGTTTAGTTACGTAACTGGCACGTTTGCCGTGCAACGAACCCTGGACGTGAACATTCAACCTGAAGAAGAAGAAGAAGAAGAAGAAGAAGCACCGCGGAGCAGTCAGCTGGCCAATCACAAGAGACTCAGTGTTCTGGGGGGCGGGCCTTAGCTCAGAAACAGAGTGTCTGTTCAGAGGCTGGCAGAGAGCAGCAATAATCTGGCTTAATCTGAAGAGACTATGAGGTTTTGGACCATAAATGTTATTTAATTTATCTAAGTAGACATCAGTAATCTGGATTTTTGCTTCACAAAGACCATTCTATGTCACCTTTAAGTCTTGGAAATATCAAACTGACAGTTGATGTTTGGGACATGCATGAATGTAAATAAGTGACTGTGGGTAAAAATAGACCAACATTTTTCTATGCAGCCAATGATCCAGTGTTTGGCCAGTTTTCTTTGTCTCCTCTATCTGATAAACAGTTTAACGATAACAAACACACACAATTGCTTATTGACTTAAAGCTGCAGTATTTAAATTTTGTATATTATTATTATTATGCCACTCATTGTTCTTGATGAACCAAATTCATGTAACATTATTCGGATGCTGCATTGTTTATTTTTCATTTACCCGGGTAAATGTAAATAGTTCCTATGCTGGAAAAGGGCCTACTGATTTTCTAGTGCTTTATCCTCCATATGAGGGTCGCGGGGAGCTGGAGCCAATCCCAGCTGACCTGAACAGGACATACAGAGACAACCTTTCACTCCCTTCTTCACATTTATGATCAATTTAGAGTCAGTTTTAGCCACACGCACGCAGAAGGTCTAAACTGTGACATAAACCAACTTTTATTGAAGGGAAAAAAAAACTTTCTTACTTTAACCAAAGTGGTTTTTCAGGGTACATTTTTGGTTAATAATATGAGCATTTTGTGGGAGGGGGGAAATAGACAACTGTTAAATTGCAGCAGGTCAGATTAAGCCTCACCACAGTCCCAACTATTTATGTGCAGGCAGGATGTGTTTGTCTGATTATTTGGACGAGGAAAAAAAGAAATCTCAACTCTGGACGCTGCCCAGTCCAAACCTGCTGCAAGCCGAGCCGCTCTGTCGAGGTGCGGATTAAACGTCTCGCATGAATGCACACTAATTTTCACAATAAAATTGTCCGGGAAGTGACCCATTTACCCAGTCAGCCTCCTCCAGCTGGAAACAAATTTGAAACAGTGGCTTTTCACTCTTAAAACCACAAACTTCACATCTCTGCTGCTCATTATCCATCTGGACTCAATTCCACTGAAGACAGTGGTCGTCGGGAGCGTGTTCCCGCGGCGCGGCGCTTCCTTCTTTATTGTCCTGCTCTCAAACTCTGCTGGCACAAGTGGATGTTGACTTTCAGATGTACCGAAGCGTGGGATGAGTATAAAGGGAACTAATGGTCTCCAGAGGGCAGTTATCTTTTGGCTCCACATCCAGACGAGGTATGGAAGCTTAGCATTCCTTCCACGAGAGGGAGTTTAAATTAAGACACAGGTCAGATGGAAGATTAGTAATCACTTCCTTTTTTAAAGCCACGCGAGCCACATCGACACCGTCTTGCTGATAACGCAAAACACACAAAGCAAAAATTCAATTCTACATACATTTGATTACAAATTTGGTCACACTAGAACACACAGGACGGTCATTTCTGCTGATATGCATCTTATTTAAAACAATAATTCAATACCTAAGTGTTTTGATTGTGAGCTTCGGCTCAGTTCCAGATTAAGTGACTGATCCTCTCCATTGCTTTGTATTCAGAACTTTATTTTATTTGATTTCTTCAAAAGAGAACAGCACATCAACATGTCTACAGATTAAGCAGACTGACTTACGGTGAAATACGTGCAGGGATCGCGTGGTTGTAAATTGTGAGTTCAGGAGGGCGTCAGTTTATCAAAGTAAGGCTCCATGAGCTTGGACATTGTTGATGCACCATTAGACGCCTCACTGGTGTCACCGACACAACGTCTCCCGTCCGATTCAAAGTAAAAGCACCCTGTTCCATTCTCATTTTTCCAACAAACCTTCATACTGAAGAGTCCTGGCATTTCACTACAGGACCGGGGAAGATTCGGAGCATTTCAAAGTCCATTATTTATGGTGATTTTCAAACCCTACATGGAACAAAGCAGACGCTCTGCAAAGTCAATGACGTCAGTAAAATAGTTGACCAAAAGGAGTCAAACCATGCGTGCGTTTATTCCATTGGATTTTTTTTTCCTCTTTATTGAAGTGCTTCTCTGCTATTCTACCTCTGAAAATCACTGAGGGCAAATAATCAAACATCTGACATTCAATCTCACCAGAGTGTTTGTACACATCAATATATGCAAACTGTGTCCCGAAAAGAAGACTGTGTACCCAGATAACCTCCCTCCATGGTCACATCCAGGCACACGCTGACTTTAAGACTTAATCCAATGAAAGCTGACTTTGTCATTAAACAATAATCGAATACCTTTCTCTCTCTTTCTCTCTCTCTCTGTGCTTCCAAATGATTTAAGTCTCCGAGAATTGGAAGAGATCTCTCCTTGGCAGAGTGTCCCTTGCAAGTTAGCGGCTGGCAGCTGTGAACGTGCCGCGGTGGCGGTCGTTCACAGGGTAATTCCCCTCCGCCTAAAGTCGTTTTAAAGGGTTAACAAGTTTGTGCAACAGTCGGTACAGTAGCGTGACATTAAAAAGGAAAATTAATTATCGTGTGAATCTAACTGAAATGGGAAAGTCGGACGAAGGCACCCAGATAATGTGATTGTAAATAGTTGTTCAGACCGCGAGCCACAATTACCAGCCCAACTTAAAACCAGAAACAGGAGAAGAAGCTGGTATAAAGAAGAAGATTATATTCGGTCGGTGCCTTTATTGGACTGACATGAAGACTGATTTTAAATAAATGGATTGTAGGACGACTCTAAATGGAGAATCCCCTCCAGTGCTTGAACACCGGGACAAAGACAGTAATTTGATGGAATGGAAAAGTCGAGCTACGGTTGAAGGTCTGCACTGAAACTTGATTTTGATTGTGGGGTGAAAAGTGCAAAACCCCGTCAAGCCTCAGTACAGTGACATTTTCTAATGCGACAACAGTGTCGCCTGTTTGTTATAATATTTGTTAAGACGTTTAATTTGTTCTTTAATTACTTGTAATTTTTGCATTTCATAGGCAATGGATTAGTGAGCGGTCCATGCAGTGGTGACACTGCCTTAGTGGTTCTGCACTAAATGAATTCTACTCTTCCTTTACCTTTTTTAAATGTTCTGAAATGTCTAATCTGATTTCACCCTAAAATAGAAACTGATTCTTTTGCACAGGCTGAAGCGAAGGATGCATATTTCCAGAAATCTGTCAAATCTTCCTTAAACTATTCCTGCACCTATAACGTCTCTGTAGCATTGTTTAACTCATTTCTTCAGTTTTTCTTGTCTTTATGTAAGTCAATTTCCTTGTATGTGCAGTTACAGAAGGAAAAACTAATATAATATAAAATAATTCAGGCGCAGGTGCCACCACAAACCTGGATGTCCCTGCTGCCATTTTGTCTGGACCCAGTTTTGCAGAGTTACTTTTCTGAATATGCCTTGTCTGTTTTACTAAATAAAAAAAATAAAACTTAACTTAACTTACTGTTCTTCCCCAGAAATGTTTCCATTTTTATTGAAGAAAATGTGGTTAAGGGCTCCATGTGCTAACCAGAATGACGTTAAAGGCATTTTTCCATCTCGGAAGGGGAAGCATTAACCTTAAAGTGATATTTAAATGTCAGCGGTGTATACGTGTTTGTACGAGGAACATATAGAGGGTGCTAATTCAATAATGGCCTACCCTTTCCTGCTGCATAGTTCATCAGATTATGCAGTCAGAGATGACCGATTGCAACAGCACAACATTTTCGTCAGTTAAGTCCAGATTAACTAACAGCCTCAGTAGCATTATCACCTCAACCTTGTTCACTTTCCAGCAATTTGTACGTGAGCGGCCAGTCGTGTTTGATATTCACCGTGAAGAAGATGAAATATATACTCTATATATGAGTCAGTATTGTTTTTCACTCAAGAAGTCACACTGAGATTTAAAATCTCTTTTCCAAGTGACACCTAGCCTTGGTGAAGGTCCAGTGTGAAAGAATTAGCGACACCTAATGGTGGAACTGCAGACTGCAACAGTCCTTCCTCATGCAATATGGTAATTGATACGCCAGGGAAAATATCAATATTTTAATTAACAAATTCAGGTGATGTAAAGTCAACACTTCCTGCCCGGGGGTCATTACTTCATGTCGCCTCATGGTGGCGCTGCTCAAACGAATGAGAGAAACTTGGCTGAAGAAGAGGTGGAGAACACTAGATGCCCCGTCCATGTTCTACTCATAGACTTTATGCACTTTTAACTTTTTCACAGATGTTTTCTTCACTTAGACAGATATCGTCACGTGTCTCTATATGATCGCGACGTGTGGTTCCCACCCCTAACATACGTATATACACTTGAGGACGAAATTATTACCCCCCCCCCTGTGAAAATGTCATTGTTTTATCTCCCACGTGCCGTCAAAGAGAGCAAAGGATTTTTAAACACAGCTTTTTCAAACATCTTATTGTTTTATTTTGGATGCTTCCATTATTCTAACCCAATATTGAGCCATAGCACAGACCACTGTTGGATTTTGTGGAATAATTGCATTGTTTGTTTGCAAAAATGTCTGTGTGCAAAGTCAAATAATGGAAGCATTCGAAACAAAACTAGGATGTTTGTGTTAAAAGATACTTTTAAAGCAATGACCTATTCATGGGGGGTAATAATTTTGTCCTTAAGTGTATATATATATATATATATATTCTCTTGTGTTTTGTGGTCACTGACTCCTCTGTGCTGGTATCTTTAGTGTCCTTATTACTACTTTTATGATGATTTCCATGATGTCACCACTGCCGTTGTTGTTTCCTTTTGTGTGCTAAAATAACCGTTGGCAGGAAAACTGCCTCGTGCGCTCAGTCAAGGGAGACAGAGGACCAGATGAGGCACCCACACTCGTCCAGTCGGTGTCAGACAGCTGGACGTCCAGATGGTCGCTGGGCGTCCTGCGAGGAGACCCGGGAAAACGTCTGTGTGGCGGCACAGTTTGTTCACTTTAGTCCGACCGCAACTACAGACCAGCCAATTTATCTCCACTCATCGTAATTATTAGATTAAATGACTTATTCTCTCTTTTTTTTAAGGAGTTCTTTCAGTGTCAGATGAATAATTCAAATGTTTATCATTCACTGAGGGCCAAGTGTTCATTACAGCAACATATGTGGCAGCATGATGTTACAAGGAAATAAAACATCTCTATAATATCATCAAAGTGACAACAAAAACAAGCCATAACTACCCAACAAAAGTCTCTCTATATACAGTACTATACTCGCCCGTCAGCACCTGAATTAACCAAGTGACGCACTGATTATTATAATTATTAGAACATGTAGCTGAACAACACACCGTAAATGGCCATAACATCCAGACCTGTTACTTTATTGCAACATCAGTTGTCAGAGACTTTTCCAGGTGAAACGTCTGACCAGACAAGAAAGGTTCCTACCTTACTACTAATTACCCGTGAGACCAACACCAGAAAAAAAAATACATAAATAATTCTACTTTTTATATCCACATTTTTGTTAAAAAATACACATCTCTGCCACAACAATAAAAGCAGTTGCTGAATTTAACGTTGACGTCATTTAAAATTTGTAGCAAAAACATATTGGGAAATTTAAGTAAACATCATTACTATAAAATATTGCACTATTTAATTAGATTTTATCCTTCTACTTCATAACACTGTAATTTTATTTTGTATTATTTTGGGGAAAGAGACTTGAATATATTATCTCACTTATCGTATCCTAATACATCACCAATTATATCATCATCATCCCATATTCTTGCCAATACACAGGCGCAGATGTTACACACGAGGTGCATCAACATGAAACGAACACACAGCCGTGTTTCCAAACTCAGTCAATCATCTTATCTGAACTTATCTCATTAAAGCATGTCATTTAGGATCCTTTTTTGTCCGAGGCAACTTTGATTGAAATGCTATCTTTACCAAGGTGAATATGTCCGATCCTGCCCACAGATATTTAATAACTCGTCTAAAAATAGAACATTAACACGTGTGTGTGTATAAAAAGTTGGAGAACTTGTGACAATCATTACATACTCATGCCGAGATCTTAAATGAGATGTCAGGGACCGGTACAGAACCTTCAAACTCAAGTTTCACATGAAAGCTGGAAAGTGGGAAAGAAAATCCAAAGTTTACTTTTGATTATTCTTGTTTTTTTTTTACAATGACAGATGAGTTTTTGGGGCTCTACAGTAAAAATAAAATGGTATGTGTATTTTTGGGATCATCTTCCCAACCTTGTTCTGCATCTCAGTCTATAATTACTGAATTCATAATTCATTGATTTTATATGGAAATGGTATCTGGCAATAAGAGCAGGTACAGACCTTCAAGTTTCAAGCTCAAAGTTGTTTATTTTAGATGTGTTTTTATGAGTTAAGTCTGTAATTAAATAAATAATCTCAACAACATTGTAAATGTGAATAGGTGGAATATCGGCATTCTTTCATAAGCTGCTAGATTTGTTGCTGCTGCGAGCAGATGTTGTATTGAAAGGTCCTGATAATTTCAGATGCTACATGAATGTGCACATTCAGCAAACACGGCCCGAATCAGCACGCCATCTAGCCGATGTGTGTTCCTTATATCAGCTCCACAAATGTACACAAAATCTCATCCAAGGCTCCAAACTGGTTTTTAGACAAACGATGAGGAAACACCATGAGTGAAATATTCAGGCACTAATCTGGCCCCAGCAGAGAACCACCGCTTCTCCAGCAGCAGCACAGAAAGCTGGGTGAAGGTTTTCAGCGTTCGTTCCAAGAGAAAGTTGTGTTGTGTTGGTTCATTTCACCAGGACCGAGCGGAGAGCAGATGATTCCACATGTTGATTCATGTTAAAGGTCATCAGACCGATGATTCTTCAGCGTCGGGCCGTGTTCACGACTGTCTTTGTCTCTGGTCTCCTGAGCCAACTGGGGTCAAACATCTTCACTCTTCTCTGTAACCAGGATAGCAGCAGCATCGTTCAAGAAACATTTCATATAACTGATTTCTTTTCCCTCTATGTCAGTGACATTGCATCACATCACAATGTGAATATGGCTCATTACACTGTGTCTCAGGTGAATTTATGGCTATTGATTTTATTGATTGTATAAATGACACCGTAGTTCTATAAACATGATATAACTGACTCTAAACTTGATACAACTGTTGTATATTTGCTCCTGGTCTCTCTCTTCTGTCTCTCCCTCGCCTCCCGCTTTTTCTTTCTCTCCCCCCTTTCTGTCCCCCACCTCTCCTCTGTCCCCCATTTTCCTCTCACCCCAACCGGTCGAGGCAGATGACCGCACATCTTTGAGCCTGGTTCTGTCAGAGATTTCTTCCTGTTAAAAGGGAGTTTTTTCTCTCCACTGATGCCTAGTGCTTGCTCATTGTGTGAACTGTTGGGTTTCTTTTCTCTCTGTAATATTGTAAAGGTTTTGGCCTTATTATGTACAGTGCCTTGAGATAATGTATGTTGTGATTTGGCGCTATACAAATAAAATTGAATTGAATTGAATTGAATTGAAAATTGAATTGATTTGTGACTAAATTAAAGTGACACAATGTAGTATTTCCAACCTTCCAATAATGTCTCCAAATGCATCTTTAACTTATTGTCTTCTTCTAACAGTTTGAATAGCGCCCCCGTCAGAGCCTGAGAGGATCTGCATCACCAGAACTGGCACTATGGAACTTTGGTTCGCTGCTTTGACTTTGGAATTCAAAGTTATTCACGTAGTAGTGCGGTTTTTCCACTTAGCTGCTAGTTATGGCTAATGCGCTTGTTGAAGACATGGTTGGAGTTCTTCATTAACGCACATGTTATCAACATGCGACGGACAATGTTGTTTTCCAACGGTAGGGGGATCCGGAGAGCAAAAACTACATTGTGTCATTTTAAAGACATACTGTATGCAATGAGTGATTAAGATAAAGTCTGAGAAATCCACAGCGGCACAGAACTAACAGGAAGGTTTCTGTCATTTCCCAAAATAACTTATACACTCTGTGAATAATTATGCATGTCTGCATAGATATGTACTATGTAACATGTGATGCAGCCATGTGTGGTTCAATTGCATTACACTTAAAATATGCAAGTTAATTGCACTATACCATGCCAGTATATTAATTTCTCCCAGAAAATGCAGGAAACAATTATGCAGCATGAAAATGACAAACACTTAAGAAAAGCAAACTGCTTCTACATGCTCATATTGTACACATGAACAACTGTGACGGTCTTAAAACGGCAGTGGAACCTTTTGCTAACGTTACTGGCAGAACCTGTGTTTGTTTGACTATTTCACATTGACAAATGTCTATCTACACCCGGTTTATTCAAGACCTGCGTGAGCATCACACACACACACGCGCACACACACACACGCGTTGTATATGTTAAACTCACTGACAGTTTGCTCTAATTCCAAACAAACCTGTGTTGTTTTCAACCACAAATGAAGCTGTCGGTTTGTAAAATGTGCTAGAATGTTAACTACAACAGTTTTCCTTCCAGATTCGAAAGATGGCTGTTGCAAAAACGTGGAATTAATGTGATTAAAAAGTATGGTCCTGTAAAATTCCAGTCTTTTTTTAAGCTACTTTCACATCCCACTGACAAAACATATGGCTCTGGCTTTGTGTGCGCCCGTGTGTGTGCGTGTGTGTTTCAGGAGTGTGAGCTCAGCAGGTTACTCTCTGTCTGGCGACTGGAACCCAAGGGTTTGACAAATAGGATCAGGCCCAGTGGTGCTGCTTATTAGCAACATTTGTATGGGACTTTGCCCCTGTGTGTCAGTGTTCTCTATGTGTGTGTGTGTGTGTGTGTCGCTTAACATTTGAATGTGATCTAGGGAGCTCACCTTTGCCAGACTCGCAGTCAGCACTTCTCACCTGCAGACTCACCCCTCAGGTTAGTGAGCAGCTAATGTTCCCTTAATACCTGCGTGTGACCGCTGCTCTCCTCGCGCTGATAAGTGTGACGTCTCTCCAGATCAGCGTTTCACCATCGCTGCAGAAAATTTTTTTGTCGAGGGGGGAAGCAGAGACACGGGAGGGATTGAAATTAAGTGCGAAAAATCCTGAACTTGCAGTAAACTGCTGAGAATCTGAGTGTAATAATGCACTTTGGATGCTTTAAGTTTCCATATTATACTTTTTTTTTCCTTTTCATTTTAAGTGCAGTTTTTTTTTTAAATGTCAAAGGTCAACCAAACTCAAGTTCTCTCTCAAGATGTTGCTTGTGCTGCCAGAAAGTAAACTCTGATCTGTGGACAGACAGGTTTAGTTCATGGGATTAGGAGTTGCTTCCTCTTCAATGCAACGATAACTTTTCTTGGTTGTTGTAACCATAAATGAAGGCTTACTCTCAGAGCAGCTTCGTCTCCCTCTTACTGTGTCAGGTATTTGTCAGACTCGGACAAAGACAATCCTGGACAAATGTCAGGTCTGGACAGAAAACTCGGGTCCAATGCCGTATCCTAATCTTTGCCCTCATACGCTCCTTTCAGACCAGAAGCAGAACACATTTAATGTATATTAAATATTTTAAGTAATACAGTGAGATCTTAATTTAATCTCAGTTCTATTTAGTTTTGTTTCTTAATAACATTATAAATAGCTCCTCAACACTTTTACTAAGTTTTTGTTCTGATCACTTTCCCTTTTGTCTCAACAGTTCTTTCCTAATACAATCGTCAAAGTAAAATCCACAACGTTGGTTTTATAGAAACTGTTGTTTACTGTGTTGTCCTTTGTTATAAATGCACTGGGACGGGTTGTTACGATGCTGGCTTTGGAGACATGTTTGACTGTTTATCTCCTTTTGCATTGCAGTAAAAACTGCAATATTAGTGATGAATAACAGTTGTTGGTTTTGCATATTGGAAACAAAGTGTTATAAATAAAATAAAAGGGACACTAGTGCTCCCATGACAGAACAGTTTTATTTAAAGTATCTTTTAAATTTAAAGATTTGGTCAATTACAGTAAATGCTAAACTAATTATGTGCAACACACACAGGTCCACAATTACAAGGATCCAGAGGTTGGAAACAGTCAATACAATCTAAGAGGAAACCAAAAACATGTTTATTTTGTTGTCACAATATGTTTTTGTGAAAATAAATATTTTGCAAGGTAAGAGTAAACACACACTTTAGCTTCAGGTCAAACATAGTTCAGCTTCTACGACCACGATAACGGCAACCTTCAGTCCTCCGTTTACATCGCTCTGTCGGCCACAGACGGTTTATTTTCATTCAGCGAGAATTCAAAGGCAGCTTCTTCGGATCCCGTCAACTGTTAAGTGCCGTCAGATAAAGTGGGGCTGGAAATGGTGAGCAGAGCATCTGGTCAGATAATGTCTGATTTCAGCTTTTCAAAGGGAGGAGCGCGGAGGGATTTCACCACCTGCCGCCCGCTGAGCATCTCTCATTGTAAAAGAAACGATAAGAAGGTGACTTATTTCTCAGAACTAGAGCTTTTTTCTCTCTTCTGCGAGTGCAGGATCGGAAATGTGGTGAGAAGGCAAACATGAGCGCTCCAGAAAAGGAAGCTCCAAAAACAGGAACGAGGTAGAAAATGCACTTGATGAAAGAGAAAGAGGGAACCTTCACCTGCCAAAAAAACATCAAAATGAGCTAATTAACTACTCCAACCTTCTGAGACCTCAGTGTGACATTGTTGGATTTTCTATTGATGCAGTTCTGGGAAGTATATGCTGAAAAGTGAGTGGTGACAAATAAAGTAAACGATCTGGTGAATTGGATATTTTATCTGCAGGTCAGGGAGAAACTAAAGTTCCAGCACGGCACCAACGGCACAATCAGGCACAAGTTCCCTCCACAGAACCTCCTTCTCTCTGAAGTTCTGCAGCGTAACATCTGCTGTGTGGAGACGGAGGCACAGCGGCACCTGGACGTTAAAAGGACGAGACTAAAACGTTTTGTCTGAAATAAACAACTCAGACGAAATCTCTCTTGATTTTCGTCAGCAAACTGAGGAGGCCGATATCCAGCTGTCACTCCTTCAAAATATTCCGAATGAGTTCATGTGCAGCAGCTTCATTTCCGGTTAAGTGCTGTTGCTGCAGCACGAAACTACACGGAGCAAAAAAACACCGGCGATTTCTGTCAGAGCAGAGTGTTGGTTCAAAATAAAATAGTTCGTCACTTGTAAATGTGTCTCTTAAATCTTTTATCAAAGGTTCAGTTGATTATGACGTTGACTCACTTTTGACTGAAATGAAATACTCTCAGAAATAATTGCATGTTTTTTTTATTAAGAATAAAGTGTTTCTGAATAAAACTTGATGAGGAAAATAAGACTTTTAGCCAAGTAAAACTAGACTCATAAAAATGGTATGTGATTGATTAAATATGACAAACACTAATAAGGACATTTGAAACAAGACAGAGACTAAAAAAAAAATAGGCAACAAAATGAACACTAGTGTTAGTTCCTGCAGCTCGTCTACAGAGAGGAACCTTCAAATTCAACAGTTTTTTTCCATTTGTTGGAATAAAAGGTTTAATTATGACTGAAATCCTTTTTGCCTCGTACAGAGGTTCTTCTCGCAAGAAAATGTATCTTACAAACACACAGACAGACAGACAGACAGACAGACAGACAGACGCAGTTGACTCTCAGGCCAAACACAGTCAACGGCGGAGAAATGGGAACAGTTGTTTGGACAATGTGTCGAGATATAATCCCTTCATCTGGACCCAGTGTCCCTCTGTCTTTTCATCTCTGCTCATACTCAATTATAACACACACGCGCACAAACACAAGCAGGTTTTTATATCTTAGTGAGGACACTCTAGCCACTTACCCTAACCTTAACCAGCACAATTACATGCCTAACTCTAACCCTTAGCCTAACCTTAAGACCAGTTCTTAAAGTTGTGGGGCCCAGTCGAAAAGTCCTCACAAAGATATAAATGCATATAAATTATACACACACCACGCAGAATCAAAGGACACTGAGCTGTCACATCAGTCCAAATACTGTCATACCCTGGTCCTGGTCCTGGTCTGGGTTGCCTCTCTGTTGTTTCTACTTTAGTTCCTGTTTTATTGTGGCGATTGTGGTCATTTCCTGTGGAAGTGCTTTGCTTTGTGTGATCACTGCAGCTGCGTCGGATCTTCTCATCAGCCTCCGCCTATTTAAACCCTGGTTTTTCTGTTTCCTGGTGTCGGAGTGTCAAACCTGCACCACGTTACTCGAGCCCACCGCTCTGTGCTGTTGCTTGTTTTTTGTATTCTGGTTAGGTTTTTTTTTTTTTACCAACCTCGTGCTTATCTCCTTTTTTCCTTGCTCCCTGATCGTTGCTGAGCTCTGCCTTGCCAGCCGGCCGCCTCAGCACTTTAGGTTTGATTATATGGACTGGTTCTTTGAGTTAGCCTTTTTGTAAATAAATTATTATTTCGTTCAACCTCCGTTCTTGTTTTTTGGTCCAACCTTTAGAATGATTTTTCTGTAGATCACAAATACACAACCAAGGATGGATGAATGAATGACTGAATGTAGATGCACCAGTGCTTTCAGCAGCTTAACTGGATCAAAGTATTTCCGAATGAGGATGATGATGATGATGATGTACCACAGCCCTGTTGGTGGCACCACTACTCCTGACAGTGTGAAAATTAAAAAAAAACTTTTATTCAGAGCTGAAACTGGAAGAATGAAGCACAATAAACCAGAGCACTGACGTCCTGTTCCGCCAGCGCAGAGGCTGTGAAGCATTTTATAAAAACTTGATCAACGGGTGCGAGAGACGTTTCCAAATGTACAAGTCCGAGACAAGAGAATCAATATCTAAAACAAAAAAAATAATAAAAACAAACTCGACTTAGAGATGAACTGAAGGTCAGTCAGCCATGGAGATAATGAGACCTTTTATAATGAAGTCGACTTCACAGACGGAAAAGCAACGCAATCAGCAGCAGCAGCATCACGAGCCGAGAGATGAATCAACAAGGAAAAAGTGTCTTCGTGGACATCACCTTCTCCTGCACTGTTTCCCCCATTTACGTCATCCTACAGAAACCTTTAAAAGTAACAAAATATGAATCTAGACTGAATTTAGAGTCTATAGTGTGTGATGATAAGATCAGCAACTGTGGTCTGTGTCAGGAAAGTGAGTCCAAAACTAAAGATGGATGGATGTGGATGGATGGCAGAATAACAGATTAATTATTTAATCTGTTAAATAGTTAAATAGCTTGAGGTGATGTTTTTTTTTCTTGCTTTGCACTTCTGAATTATTGAGAGCAACTTTGTTTTTGTGTATCATGTGATATGCCGTGTCGCTAAAGTTCCTCCCCACGCGTGTGCACTACGTGTGAGAAACCTGTTTTCAGGTTTCATGAGGCTTCCTGCAGCTCCGAGCAAAATGCGGTGCGTGTACTTGTATTAATATTTTTGTCAGGTCCAAAATATATAAAAATCCATTCATTGTGAGCACAGTTTGACCCTGTGAGGACATTTAAAGGGCTTTTTCAGAGTCAAGACCTGGTTTTAGGGTTAGGGTTAGGCATGGGTGTGTGTGATCTTGTATTTGTTGCCTTGGACCAAAAACTATTAGAACCTGGTTTTATGACCTGGTTTTAGGGTTACACTAACCATTTGGGTTTAGGTTAGGGTAAAGGTTAGGGTTAGGCATCTATGGGGACCCTTATAGACATAATACATTCCCTAGCCCTTTACTCTAACCTTAACCATCACAACTAACTGCCTAACCCTAACCCTCTAATCCCAATTCTAACCATAAAACCACATCTTGCCGCTGCAAAAGTTTTGGGGTCCAGACAAAATATCCCCACAAAGTGTACATACACATACATACACACAGTCTGGTTTATATGACTTCACAGAACGTTACATTGACTTACATTAATTTCCTGGACATTTATTCTAATCTTAACCATAACTACGACTGGCCTAACCCTAACTTCATGCTAATCATACAAAACGCCTTGCCAATTAGGAAGATAAGTCCCGATAATGTGACTGTGTAAACAGATTTAGGTCTCCACAACATGAATCATACCTAGAAAACACACACACACACACTCAGGTTTCATTTGAAAGACTCCATTCATTTGGGCAGCCTAAACAAAGCATTTTCCCAAACCTTAACCATAACCAGTTAATGTCTAACCCTGACCTTAACCTAACCACAATTCAAATCTTAGCCCTAAACTTAACCAGTTTTTTGTTCTCGGTGAGGACTACTGGTCCTGACAAGGTCAGTGTTTATGCCAGAAAAGGTCGTAAAGAGGTAACAAATTCTATAAAATGACTTCCATTTATTTTCTTTAAAGACTTTAAAGAGAGTGGACTCACACATACGCGTCTGTTCCTGGTGCCTGGTGCTGCAGGTCCCTCTCTGAGGACAGCAGACGTCTACAGTACATGGCAGGAGTTGCTAAAGTGATGGTGATGTAATGTCTGCCACTGTTGGGTGTACTTTGTCTGGGAGGACAACCTTGAACGTCCGAAAGCTCCATTTGGACTGTGTAGTGTTGTTAAGACGAATGAATAGCAAGAGTTGATTAGCTTACTCTCTCACTCTCTGCCATTTGGAAAGTTTTCAACTTCTGATGGACACAACATAGAGAGAGCGAAGCAACAATGCAGTTTGGCAACGGTTGATTCCGCCCGTTCAAAGGAAGGATTCAGGTGACACCAGCACAGTGTATGTGTGAATCAGCCAGAACCAAACGTAACCATAACCAGTTACTGCTTAACCCAAACCTTAACCTAACCACAAGTGACATCCATCCATTGTCTACCACTTTAATCCCAATCCCAGTTGACACAGGCCGACAAGTGGGGTCGCACCCTGGACAGGTCACCGATTCATCATGGGGCGAATATAAAGAGACAAACAACCACTCACTCAACCCTACGGGCAAATTAGAGTGTCCAATTAACCTCTGCGTGTTTTGGACATACGGCAGGAAACCAGAGAACCCAAAGAAAATTGACCACAAGTGACATTTTACCACTAGCATTAACTAATAACTCAGAAACAAGGTTCTGCCTCATTAGGAGCAGGTTATGGTCTTCATGAGGACTTCTGGTCCTAAAGAAGTCAGGGGTTAATACCAGAAAAAGTCCTAAAGAGATGACAAAGATGAGTACACGCACATACAAACGTCTCTGTCTGCACACGTGTGTGCGTGTGTTTCAGAAACTTCCCACCGTTGTGTAGCAGAAGCTGCTGCATTGTCAGCCGAACAATAGCGATTAGGGAGGTGACAGAGACTAAGGGAAAAGCCAATGAGTCTTATTGAGCGTTCTAACAAAGACATTTTCAGGAAGAATTCAAGTGGGAGAAACGAAGCGAGGTTTTATTGTCTGTTGTGCCACAGCATTTAGCTGGACGAGCTCCGAGACGAAGGGGAGAAGAGAGATTTAACAGGAGATCGATTCTAGTTGTTGGAAGAGTCACTTGAAAGCGGGGAATAGCACCCGCACACTCTGGCAGCACTGTACGTGTGCCAGTCTGCTCATTGAACGCTGGATGTTCTCAGCATAAATATAGCTGGGTAGCAAAACCCATTGATTATTTTGATATTGACTGAACTGCATCTGCAGAATTTGGCCTGAGAAATGTAATCCTGCCACGTCTCCAGAGGCTGGACAGTTATGCTGAATAAAAATTCTGATTATATGTTTTTATACAGCACTTATATATATATTTTATTAGTTTTATATTGTAATGAGTATGCTGTATGACTGAAATGATTTTATCTGCTGCCAATACACACAAAAGTGATTTTTTCAATGGGTTTTATTACTGGTTAAATAAATGTTAAATAAAACCCCAATTCCAACAAAGTTGGGACACTGTATAAAATGTAAATAAAAACCAAATGCGATGATTTGCATGTCTCACTCACTCACTTTCTACCGCTTTATCCTCCACTGAGGGTCGCTGGTGCCTAACTCCAGCTGACATAGGGCGAGAGGCGGGTCACACCCTGGACAGGTCACCAGTCCATCACAGAGACACAGAGAGACAAACCATTCACTCTCACATTCACACCTACGGGCAATTTAAAGTGTCCAATTGGCCTAATCCCCAAATCTCCATATTTTTGGACTGTGGGAGGAAACTAGAGAACCCGGTGAGAACCCACACACACACGGGGAGAACATGTAAACTCCATGCAGAAGGACCTTTGTTCCGACCGGGTCGTGCACCTGGGACCTCTTGCTCATAAACCCATATTTTATTCCCAATAGAACATATACAACATATCAGATGAAGAGGCTGACATTTTACCATTAACTCATTTTGAATGTGATGGCAGCAAAAGGCTGGAAAAGTAAATGACACCAATCAAAAAACAACTTTAGGAGGATTTGACAACTCACTCTTCTTCTACTGCTTTACCCTCCACATGCGGGTCACGGGGGGGGGGGCACCGGTGCCTAATACCAGCTGACACAGTACACCCTGGACAGGTCACTAGTCCATCACACGTTCACACCTATGGGCAATTTAGAGTGTCCA
The DNA here is from genome assembly GCA_016785285.1 of Brachirus orientalis. Classification (NCBI taxonomy): domain Eukaryota; kingdom Metazoa; phylum Chordata; class Actinopteri; order Pleuronectiformes; family Soleidae; genus Brachirus; species Brachirus orientalis. Next base: position 5,516,274 of record JAFBJR010000160.1, on the reverse strand, counting down.
GTTGGCCTAATCCCCAAATCTGCATGTTTTTGGACTGTGGGAGGAAACTGGAGAACCTGGAGAAAACCCACACACACACAGGGAGAACATGCAAACTCCATGCAGAAAGGTAATAGTTCTGAACGGGTCACGAGCCCGGGTCTTCTTGTTGCAAAGGCAAGAGTGCTAACCACTTTACCAACCATTGGACAACCAATTAGTTTAATTGGCAACAGGTCAGTAAAATGATTGGGTATAAAAGGAGAATTTCACAGATGTCAGGGATTATGAAATGTGCAAATCATTGCATTCTGTTGCACAGCATCCCAATGTGAGAGTAAAAAAATAAGATATAGAAGTATTGCACTTTTTGCACATTTTCCATTACATTTCACATTTATCTTTGTGGATTCTTAGGTTTAGACTCAGCAAAGGTGGAATTTCTTTTCATTTATCTACAAATAAATCTCCCTCACAGTGTGAACAGATGGGTTTGGATACTTTCGGAGGCCACTTCACTCACATCATGTGTCTTTGCAGCAGCTGTTTCCAACTTTAATTTTAGACAAGTGAGAACAATACCCTTAAATTTTTTTTTTTTAGTTGCAGTTAATTAGAACTGAAATATTACTGAACCAAAGTGACACAAAACGCAGTGATTTATGGGTCAAACTTGATTAATGTCGACAGTCGGCAGTTCATTATATTTAGAAAGTCGGGGGGAAAAGTAAAGCTCGCGTGCGTCTGTTTCCTCTTGTGCTCTTAATCTGTGCACGCGGCAGAAGATAAATCACAGCAGACGTGTCAAATCATGTTTATCACAAGTTACAGTAAAAGTGGTTGAGATTTATTTGGCGGTCCCACTTTATTTATTCAACACACTCCTTTTAATTTGACAGCTGACGGTTACAGGAAGCCTTTGTTGTACATCCATAACGCTGAGCACCAAATTGTTTTTGATCATTCGTCTTGTTGAACAACCAATAGCTCATACTGATAATGATGAATGATAAACAGCTTGATATGCAGTGTTCTTAGTAGGGGGCGCTCTAACAATACACCCCCAAATGTATCTGATACTTAACTCCTAACATATAAAAGGTCAGGACTCAAGTGCAGGCTTGTTCCTTCGTTTATGTAAAAATAGCCTGTTTCACAGTGGGGATTTTGGCATTACACCAGTGGAAAGTCACTGGTGTATCATTAGCAGTAACACCTGTGTCAGTGTAATGTCAAAATGGCTGCACTCAGAGAGGCTAATGGAGAGAAAAGCTGTGAAACTTTTTAGTATAGAGTATCATTAAATGTCAAAGTTACGGCTAATGTTTAAGTTTGGTGAGTGAGTGTACAGCCAAAAAACTTGCACCATCACGACTATAGAAGCGTATGGAATTATAAAATAAAAAATGGATTACATTAAATAAAAAAAAAAGAATTAAAGAAAATAAAAATTATAAGCAAGCTGTGTGTATTTCCTGGATTAATGAGATATCAATTTAGTTTTTTTCCTTGAAAATCGAATTTTCCAATCTGTTTTCATGTTTTTCTGAAGTAGCACGACACATCAAAACAATAGAAGCTTCTGTTTCCTTATGGAGAGCTTAATTTAAGTTTATTTTATGGGTTTAACTAAGCACTATGAACCATGTCTATTTATGGCAGCTGATTCCACCATCAAAATGGTGTATTTACACTTGATAATGTGATACTGATCAAGTGATGGACTAATGTGTTTGCTAATGTGTCTGTGGAGACGCCTGTGTTTTTATTTCAGTTTCTTTGGTTTGTGTGTGTGTGTGTTCTTGTACTTGCTGCAGAGCGGGGACCAAAAATCTTATAAACACCTACAGAGTGAGGACATTTTGACAAAGACCTGGTTAAGACCTGGTTTTAGGGTTAGGGTTAGAATTGGGTTTAGGTTAGGGTTCTAGTTGTGATGGTTAAGGTTAGGGTAAAGGGCTAGGGAAAGTATTATGTCTATGAGGGTCCCCACTTTGAAAGAAGAAACGTGTGTGTGTGTCCATTCCTTTTGTAAAGGTTAATTAGTGGGGAGTCACCACATGGTAACATTGAGGTGTCTGCAGCCTCCAGCTAATTGGGACACTCTTTATGTTTAATGATGTCACACACCAGACTTGGGATGTGTGTGCATGTGTGCGTGTGTGTGTATGCGTGAAAGAGAAGCGGTATATTTTTACCATAGTTTTGGCCACTACAAC
>JAFBJR010000160.1:5479301-5510848 GCA_016785285.1 Brachirus orientalis | reverse complement strand
ACTCACTCACTCACTCACTCACTCACTCACTCACTCACCCACCCACCCACTCACTCACCCACTCACTCACTCACTCACTCACTCACCCACTCACCCACTCACCCTACAGTACGTTTGAGAGTCAGTGTTCATGTTGACAGCGCATTTTAAATTAGGTTCAGTTTTTAGTCTTTTGACTGAAATAACATTTAATTTTAGTCATATTTTAATCATCTGAGATGTTTTAGTTTTAGTCAACCAAAACTAACGTCTTTGCCTGTTTTAAATGTTTCTCTATCATCCTATCCATTAACATGTTATCATAAAGTTTTGAATTTATCACACAGATATGACTGTTTTGGTATGAAGCATTTTTATTTGTCTTATCAATCAATTCAAATTGAATTTTTATTCTACTGGTATTTTTTATTTAAAACACAAAATTAGCAGCAGAAGTGCATTTTAAATTTAGCTAATAAAACAGCATTAGTGTGTGTGCACTTTATCGAACTAGATTTCTCGATGATTTGCCTCCAAATGTCACTCCAGGTTTGTTATGTTTTTTTCCTTGAGTTTGACCCTGTATGGGCTGTATCATATGTTGTCTCTTCTTTCTCTCTGCTTTCCTTGCGTGTCCTCTTCGTGTAGATCCACCGTAGCTCGCAAAGAGATTAGTTCAAACTGGATCTCATCTTTTTATCCTTTGCTTCTGATTGGCTCTCCTCCCCGTTTCATTTTCGTCCAGTTTTTATTTGCTGATGAAAGTGTCAGTCATAGTTTTGGTCATTTCAACTTTATTTATTTTACTTGTTTTTGTGGGAGGAAAAAAATGTTAAGGTGTGTCTGTGACATTATGTGATCACTGACATTTGGATTGAACTGATGAGGCTGAAAGTCTCAGTGAGATGAACATGATAGACCTTTAACACAGCGGATACACCAGTACCTGCTGCTTCCACTCCAGGTTTAAGAGAGACAAGGTCGTGCTATTGTTGAGGTCAAACAAATTCTTGACATTCTCTTTTTTTTTTTTTTTTCCTGAAAAAGTTGATATTTTACAACTGCATACATGTTTCCTGTATTTTCTGCACGTGTTCCAACATAATGATGAAGAAATAACTATAATAATAGAGTCCTTCAAAAAAATTGCCTGGCTATAGACGGCGATCCAGATCACCACCACAATCTAATCATCTGTTCCTTGTTCCATTACACCCCTTTCCTAAAAATTCATTCATCTGTCTGTAATGTTTTGAGTTATGTTGCTAAAAGACAGACAGACAAAAACATAACCTCCCCGTTGGAGGTAACGAGCTGCAGTACCATAAATTGCCACAAGGTGGCAGGACATGCACATTAATGAATGTGGCGTTCGCGTGAATGCTTCGGCATATAATGATAAAGACATTCCGGTACCCAGGCGGCATTTCGGATCAGCACCAAAATCTAATCATCTGTTCCGTATCCCACTACAAAGCTTTCCTGAAAGTTTCATCAAAATCCGTCCAAAACTGTTTGAGTTATTTTGCTAACAGACAGACAAACCAACAAGGCGAAAACACGTCCTCCTTGGTGGAGGTCATTACACGATTTGGTCATTACAGCATTGCCAAAACAACCTTGAACAATACTATATATAATTTGTATATTATAATAAATCATTAAAAAATTTCATTATATTGACATACATTAACTAAACACATATAAGTCTAAATGTAAATCATCTTTCATGTCCAAAAAAGAGCAGGAAGAAGTCTAGACTTTTATATATATATATATATATAATTGACATATATACAACATACAGTAGATCACATTTTCTTGTTGCTGTTGTTGTCTTTAATCCAAACTATTAATCCCAGCCATGCAACATCTGGCGCCGCCTCATCCATCTTTAATGATAATGATAATCATTGGTTTTAAATCTGTATTTAAAGATCTTCACCCTGGTCCATGTTTGGAATTTAATAAACTCAACAAAATTGCCGGATTGTTTGATTTTTATCTCCCGACCTAAGTAATGAATTTGACATCAGTACAACACTTTATTTGAGCAACTGCCTCGACATCAGTGTAGTTTGCAGATGTTTGCAAAACTGTAGCATCTAAGATGAAAACCGAAGATTTCAGCTCAAGTTTAGGTTGTTCTGCAATATGAAATGTTGTTCTTGAGTCAGCCACAGTATAGCAGCTCATGCCTCATGACATGTCTGAGCAGTGGGAGAAACTTGTTAATATTTCTGCAATAAATTATTTCTTTTTATGTCTTTAATCACATCAAACTGTCTGCTGCAGCTGGTAAGCAATCATCTCTGTATGGCTGGTGTTTTTATTTCAATTACAAACGTGGGAATAATTTCCCCGCGGCGATAAACAGAGTCAAAACTAAACGGTAAACTTCAAGCTGTGACTCCTCGTCACCGCGTCACATTTGTCACACCACAGGAAGGAGCTTTCAGAATATGATATACTCGGGCTGGGAAAGTGAGTCGTGGACGGATTCTGGTGTGATGCGGCAGAAACACTGTGACTGAAGGCCGTATAGAATAGAATGTATAGAATAGACAGCGGGGGGGGGAAACAAAACCCTAAAATGGCGCAGGGGTATTATTTAACACACAAAAGCTTCAAGTGCACATCATCATCATCATCCCCATCATCATCCTTTGTCATTATGTGGATAAAATGGTGGCACTTTGGTGGAAATGATGCTTGTATGACGTAAAAGCACACAGTCCGACCATGGTAATTACCATCACTATGATCTGAGGACGATGTACTAACACTGTGTAAATGAGGCCTGTTTTTGTCTCAGTGGGCCAATACCGAATCTTGCCATTTTTTTTTTTCACTTTTTAAATTCACAACCGGCGACCTTTGCCCTTTGTGGCTTTTGTTTGAAGATGCGGATACTTTTTCGTGTTTGTTGCCTTGTAATAAGCGCCAGTGCATATCAGGAAAATGTCTGTACTGATAACAATATCCTCTTAATTCTATTAAGTGTTCAAACGAGCCTTTTGAAGATGCCGTTACACAGTGAATGCAAATCTTAAGGGGAAATACTAAAACCGTGAACGTGTTCTTTAATAATAATCGTCATTTCATGATTGTCAGGTTGTATTTGAGCGGGAAAGTGACAATTTCAATCAACATACACGTGTAATTGTTGATTTTGATGCATGGAGACTAAGGAGACATTTTCATTTGTGCCGCAGAGCAAAATAAATCCAGACACAGTTGGTGCGGGAGAAGATAGAGTTGTTTAACTGGTGCTGTCTGTGAGAAATGGGCAGATTTATTCTGTAGGAAAACCCCCGAGGGGCCTGCTGAGAATAGCCATAGGTCAGCTTTGCTCACACCCGATCAAAAGAGCCCATTGTATGTACTATGGAATCCAGTCGTGCTGGGATTCACACTCTTCTGACCATTTTGTTGTTCTGTTAAAGGCTTTGTTGACTCTTCTGGCCTGCAGCTAAACTGAGGCCAGAACCAAAACACCTTGATCTTGGGTAAAAATTTGTCCAAAGGCAAGACCACACAAAACAAACAGCACAACAGCGCAGGAGCCCTGGTCTCGGTATGAAGCCAAAATAATTTTCACTTAGCACCTAACTGAGGTCACTCACACCTCACACCCCGTCTCTCCCTGGACACATAGACTCCAATTAAAGGTCACATAGAAGCAAAAATCCAGATTACTGGTGTCTACTTAGATAAATTAAATAATATTTGTGGTCAAAAACCTCATAGTCTCTTCAGATTAAGCCAGATTATTGCTGCTCTCTGCCAGACTCTGAACAGACACTCTGTTTCTGAGCTAAGGCCCGCCCCCCAGAGCACGGAGTCTCTTGTGATTGGCCAGCTACCAGCTGACTGACTGCTCCGCGGTGCTTCTTCTTCTTCTTCTTCTTCTTCTTCAGGTTGAATGTTCACGCCCAGGGTTCGTCGCACGGCAAATGTGCTAGTTACGTAACTAAACTGGATTTTTCAAAACCGCTTGCTCGAGCGCAAGTAAACAGAGAAGCCCTTCTTTGTCAGAAGTGGCTAAAGTGTTTATTGTGACACTTTAGTGATGTTTAGATACGGGAAGGACACAGGGACACACCAAATAACACCAGAAGATTGATTTTTTGGTTGCACACATGCGTGTTCCCTCCACAGCAACACGGTCACCCAAGCATTTCCTCTCATACATAAAGTCAAACATAATGACTTAAACTCAGTAAACTCAAAGTGCTCCTGATTGACTTGAACCTGCAACAGCTGTGGGACTTTTAATCATGATAAACTAACTATAAACAAATGAACTGTAACAACACTCACATACGTAGGTAAGTGTTGCATTTCTAAATCTCATTTGAGGTGCACTGTAAAATATTCCCAGGATTTCACAGCTTTTAACTGGGATTAAAGAAACAAACGTCTTTTATTGTTAATCTGCTATTACAGGATACTTTGCTGATTTAGTGAGTGTGACTTATACAGTTTAGTCCAGTGTTTATACAAGAAAATACTGGTAAGTCATTATTTTATACTGTATGGTATATATGCTCTGGAGTTACAGTAAAATACAGGAAACTACTGCGTGGATTGAACTGTAACCTACTGTTGCAGTACAGTAATTAATACAAGCTTTCTGACTTTTCAGCTTCATAAATGTGAATATTTTCTGGCTTCTTTGCGCCATATAACAAAGAAATCATTACAATCGAATAATCTTGGTTTGTGGGCAAATCAAGACAAAATTTTTCACCATTTTCTGATATTTTATGGACCAAACAAGTCCTCGGTTAATCACGAGATCAATCAAATTAGCAACAATGATTTGCTGTGAAAGTAAACTAGTTGCCACTAATTTACTGTAAGGGTACAGTCAGATGTTTTACAGTATTCCAGTAAAATAGGTAACTTTGGTCACAGCAACATAAATATACCTTTATTTTGCTAAAGATTTAAACCTTGGCTCAGAAAAAAAAAAGATCTGCAAAATTATCTTGACAAATCCAGAAGCAATTTGGTTAACACAAAGACCAAAGAAAACATAAATTGTTGAAAATTTTGAATATTGTTAATGACCTAGAGCCACAGAATTAAAGCTATATTCATTATTACTACAACTGTTACTACTACTAGTAATAATAAATTAATAATAATAATACATTTTACTCCATTTCATTCATTTCAATTAATATATGTTTTAATTATTTTATCATAGTTTATCATACATGGTTTATAAAGCACTATCATAGATAGGATTTGTGCACAATATTTTTTTTTTACTTACAGCAGGCATTTTTGTTTTGAAAGTGCCACATCAGTTGTTACGTCCTCAGAATGGACGGGGATCGATACTGCGTGTGCAACTGGCAAAATCGACGATCAGAACATGGACAAGCTGAACTGTCCAATTCAGATTGTGACGGAGAAGTGTGAGCTCGGTCGGCCGACTGGCTCCCCCCGCGTGCCTTTTAAAGGCCGATTCCACGTTTTTGGCGTACGCGCCTTCTCCCCCCCCCAGCTGCCTGGCTGACATAAATGTCAGGTCGTTTCAGTGTCACTTCTCCAACATCTTCTCTTCCTCTGGCGAAGTTGTCAGCTCTATACGGCTGTTAAAATAATTTGCTTTTAGAGACATGAAGAGAGAGAGAGAGAGAGAGATGGAGAGTAGCACAAAGAGTTTGAAGGGCCGTGTAAAGACGTATCAGCACATGTGATGTGACGCCGAGGAAGCCCGGGATCCACACCGATGCGTTTGGCACTGATTGCACTTGCTGCTAAATCTTCCTCCAGACACTGGCAGTGACTGCAAGTGGCACTGAAGCAAACAGGATGTAATCTACAAGCCGGAGATGCCAAAATGGAGATGAAGCTAATGAGGTGTCTCTCTCTCAGTGAACGAGAGGGGAACAGTTAAAGCTGGACAGTACCTAATCTGACTTATAAAGTCTTGTTGCTCACCAGGAAAATGCTCTGTAAAATCACATTAATAATGTAAAATCACATTAATAATCATGGGGGGAAAGTAAAAACTGCAGGCCTGTTGCTGCTCAGCCAAGATACAATAGGTCCCCTTCACGCCTGGCATTCAAATCTGGTCTTTTCTGTGATCAGATTGCAATCAGATAGCACCTGACCACTTGTAAGTTCAGGTGTCAATACATGGATAAAGGACGGAATGTGATCTGATCACTTTGGTGACCGTCTCCGTTCCACCCACAACAAATACGTGAGTGGAAATACTGTACGTTGGTGGCTCAGAGTAAACAAAAAACTGCACAGTTTCCTCTGCTTTTGTTGTTTTTCTGCCTTTTCGAATCGACTTCTCCCCTACTTTTGAAACGGGGATTGGAAAGTAATCAGATCTTGATGTGGACATTGTCGGTACACGTAAATACTAGGTGTAGATGAATGTGATAAAGCGCTATTTGATTACAGAAAATGCATTCTAATGTCAGGTGTAAAGGCGACCATGGTGAGGATTTCATCTCTCGAAATGATCACATTCTCACGTCTTTCATTCCATGTGTATCTGGACATAAGCTAAACCATTCAAAATAAGTAAATCAGCGAGTATTTACAAGAAATCAAATCGCATGTTAATGATGATGACTTTCTTTCCTTCTTGTACGACATTAAAAAAATTAACACAGACCACACGTTTTATGTTTATTTCTTTGGTGCTATGTTTTCTTGCCTTGAAAATCATCCAGTATAGTAAACATAATGAGAAAAGTAAACCTGACAAGGCAAATGTCCTTGGTTTAAAGGGGGAAACTGGTATAAATGGTGTTAGTAGTTTGTATAAAAATCCTACAAAGGGTCTGCTGGCAAAAAAGGCTCCTCCTCTCTGTCTCTATGTCTCTGTTCGTGGTTTCCGTGAGTCCCGGCCGGACTCTCCCTGTGCTTCCTCTCATTTGTATCCCTCCATAATCCTTCCCTCAGCTGTTGAGGCCAATAAATGGGGCTGTCAGGGAGAAAGAATAGGCTGACCGGTCTAAATCCTTCATTCTCTGTGAGGGAAAACACTGCCCATGGTTGTTAGTCCAACGGTGAATTTCTACTCATATTTAGTTTGCGTGGTATTTGGGAGCAGAAAGAGGGAAAACACGGAAAAGCGTGAATGAGTATTTGTTGCATCTGCACGTACGCGTACGTACATTTACAGCTGGACAATCAACCATGAACAAATGTGCGTGGAAACAAAGCGCCCACAGAAGTCCTCCCATTGAAACATGAATTATGAATTAGCGTGAATTATGGCCCTGCAGGACTACAGTGTTTGCTCATTAATCAGTGATTTTCTTTTCCTCCCGTGACAAAGGAGACTAATGCTCAATTCATACCACGTTAATTCACAGAGCAGGTGGACACACATAAATATGTAGGAACATGAGTCGGCACAAACCTAAGCAAACTAAATGAATTAGATATTTAAACACTTTCACTGTTACTGTGTGGTGTTTTTGTGCACTTTTATGATCATTATTACAAACACAGTGTTTTTTTTATTTCTTACTGAAGGCAAATGAAAAAAAAAAAGAATAAAACATTTTTAGTGCATTACATGCGTTTGTTACAAATTTACACAATATAACTTTACACAAAAAATCTTCATTTGAGTCGTATTTCCTTCTGTATTTGTTTGTTTGTTTACTTAGTTTGATTACCTTGCCCACTGTGCCTGGTTTCCTGTTTTACTCTATCTTTTATTCATGCTACATCACATTACCAGTCCATGTATACTTACATTTCCATTTGTAATTCTCCACGCTAAATTGGTGGGAAAAAGGGTTGAAAATTTAATAATATTAAAAGTTTTGGCAAATGGAACCAGTATATTTCGTTTCATAAGAACCAATCATGGGCTTTAACTGTCAAGAATATTCTGATAAGATAATCTGTGGCAACTGTTCTCTGTCCACATCTCGCTTCATTATATTACCACTGAAAGAATCTTGCCATTAAGCTGCAGTGTGTAATTTTTCAGTACAAACAAACGCCCATTACTTTAAAAACATTGTCAAACACTGAAACAGGATGCTTTTATCGCTGTCTCTGCTTTCAAAGGCTGTCTAAAGGCAAATATTTTTATTACACTTGTGAATGTTTTACCACCTATTTGACACTTTTAATTTTAAGTTTCTAAAGATTTCATTTACCACGACACATGATTTCTGGGACTTGCCAGGACAACATTGTAAATAGGCATGTATTCATAATGTTTTACCTGGTAAAATAAAGGATAATTAAAATAAAAAGTAATAAAAAAAAATGAGTTCACACAATATTTGTTGTATATTATATGGTATTTTGTAGATACTGAAAGGAATATGGCGAGAGAAGTTTAGGTTAAGAGATGAACCCCAGTTCTGTGAAACATGAATGAGGTGAAACAAATGTTCACCTCAAACGGTTTTGCTGCATGGCAACGTGATTTTTGAGAGACAGGGTTGAAAAACAGGAGGTGTAATGTTCGAGTTCATGTTGGCTGAACAAGATAAATGTGATTCATACTTTAAGACACCGTGGCACTTCAAAATAAAGCACAAGGACTGTATGCTGGGGAGCTGGCCAGCAGTTTGGGGTCACACGCACACGAGTGTCACAAAAACGGAAATAAAATCTTCAGTGATCCCATTGACCTTCCTTCCTTTTGGTCCCACTGAACTTCAGTGTGTATAAAAAAAATAACTTTTTTTGCTTGTCCCGCAAGCCTTTGCTGCGCAGGTACAGTGATGATTCACAACTGCAAAGAATTCTGGGTAAGGAAGGCTCCTGGCGCTTACATCACTGACTCTGTCTCAGTGCTGCAAGGCTCTATTTTAAGAAGTTCACCTGAGTTATCACAGTAATGGAACAGCACTTAGGACAGCAGCGGGGATTCTCCTGAGGAGAAGAGGATGCTGTGAGTGCATGTCAGGACGTGACTCATGAAACAGGGACTTTTTTTTTTGTGACGTCCTCAAATCACTTTTTAATATTTATTTTGAGGCAGAAATGCTGTGGATTATTTGTTGTTAACAACGTCTTTTTCTGTCCTCGGGAATCCGGCTCTTTGCCTGTGACACCATGTTGCTTCTCTTATTAACACATGCCAAGAAAAAATTCTCAGGCGTAATTAGAATCGGTTGAGACTTGGGCCCAAAATAAAAGCATTAAACGGCTGTGATCGCTCCTTCACATTCTGTCAAATACACCTTTGTCTTTGGGAGCAAAATGAGTGCATGAGGGGAATCACAGACCCTGATGTTTCCCTCACAGAGAATGGCGACAGCCAGCAGAATGGAACCAAAAATCCAGATTACTGATGTCTACTTAGATAAATTAAATAATATTTATGGTCCAAAACCTCATAGTCTCTTCAGATTAAGCCAGATTATTGCTGCTCTCTGACAGCCTCTGAACAGACAACTCAGGCCTTAACTGAGCTAAGGCCCGCCCCCCAGAACACTGAGTCTCTTGTGATTGGCCAGCTACCAGCTGACTGACTGCTCCGCAGTGCTTCTTCTTCTTCTTCTTCTTCTTCTTCTTCAGGTTGAATGTTCACGCCCAGGGTTCGTTGCACGGAAAATGTGCTAGTTACGTAACGAAACTGGACTTTTCAAAACCGCTTGCTGGAGCGCAGGTAAACAGAGAAGCCCATCTTTCTCAGAAGTGGCCGAAGTGTTTATTGTGACACTTTAGTGATGTTTAGATACGGGAAGGACACTGGGGACACACCAAAAAACATCAGACATTTCGCCGTGAATGTCCTCTTTAAAAGCTGTAAATGAACACACCATTAAAATCAAATAGAGACTGGGAGCCTTTGTTTGTCCCACTTCTCCTCCCGGTGACTCTGAACACTTGCCACAGCAGATGTCGCAGGTATGGATCCTCGTAGACAGCAGCAGGAGGCCTCACGTAACGCTCCAGCGCCACATGACGCGCAGAGGGGAGGATGAGGGGAGATGAAGGGACGGACAGGAAGCAGAGAGGGAGAGGTGAAGGTGGATGAAGGGAGGTGCCGTGGGGCTGCTTTGCTGCTGCTGCAGCTGTAATAGGCTCCCGTCTGCTGTCTTCATCATGTCTCCTCCCGTCTGTGCTCATGCCTGTCTTAGCTCATCAGAGAGGGAGAGCGAGCATGAGGAACAGAGACACACAGAGAGAGAGAGAGAGAGAGCAGCGAGGTTTCTTTGAAGAAAAACAACAAAAAGAGTGAAGGATGGCCGGGTCATAGTGGGGCTAAGTGAAAATACAAAAAGTTAACACTGTCATAAATAGAGAACACAACAGTTAACAAGCCGAACACTGACCTTTAGTTTTATTTCTAGTGTTTTGATTTATTTTATGGTTTCAACTATTTTAACTGTTTGTTTTGTCTCTTGCAATAATTGTGGCTTTTATTTTGTAGTTTTTCTCTCTGTGTAGTTGGTTGACTTCCAGTCAGTCAGTCCCCTTGTGGAAGTTGGCAAAGTGATTATGACTTAGGCCACATCTGTGTTGCAAGAAGGCCTTGTTTTCTTAAAGCTCACATGTTGGCCGATTAGAGCAGCCACACTGCCTGCACGAAGAGCTGTATGTGTTTTTTACAGTGAAAATTTACTTCACATTTCACATTTTCAACGCGTTTGTGTTAAAGTAAAAGCAGTGGAGCTTTCAAGTTTCCGGAATCCATCCATTTTTAAGGCTTTTATTGTGAAATATTTGCAGAGCCAACAAGCTGTATACTGAAGAGGCCTGATATTTGTATGTATATGTCATAATATTCTTCAAAAAATAATTTCCCATCAAAACACAAAAGAGAGCAAATCCTTAGCTAATATCATACACTGTATTTTCTCAAAATGTTGGCAGTAATTATCTTTTAGAAAGTAAATTTTGATTTCTATTGTTTGGCTTTTCACTCAAGATTATTCCTTTTACACTGACGCGGCAACAATTTAGTCTTTCTCTTTTTCCAACCTAAACCCTCAACACTGTCCTGTCAGTTTGTTTGCTAAAGGGAAAATTAGTCCATGCGTGTTCATTTGATGACTTTCTGTCTCCTCAATGTAGAAAAGCTGTGCTTGTTCAATGCATGAAGGCCATGGCACATCATTTAAATTATCAAGTAGAATTAATGCCCAGTGTTTGTCTTTCTGTTTGAGAATAACAGGCACAAAAAGCAGAACCTGAAAACATAGTGTGACATCAAAATGTCCAAAATAAGACAGCCGGTCAGATGACATGGCGGCCAATCCTGTGCTACTCCTGCCTGGAGTTGTCTCATTAAGCAGAAGTCTCTTTTTCTTCTATTGTCATTGAAATGTAAGAGGAATCAGACGTTAAAAATAATATCCACACTTCCCTAACAGATAGAATTTGAAAGCAGGTGTTATTTGAAGAGAATTCCAAGTAAAGTTTGAAGGAAATAATAAAAAGTCTCTGCAGCTGTCTCTGTCTTTTTCTCCTGTTCACTCACTTTATTACTTCAGACTGACGGTATAGAGGCCACGATTAACACCCATGAGGGAAACAGCTCATGTTGTTATTTATGAAGTGCATTGTGCGGAGGACATCTTTACATTGTGAAGTGTGTGTCTGCAGCCGCTTCTTCCCCTGAGCTGGCTGCGGGCCTTCACTCATTCAGACAGCGCGCCCGTAAAGATGCTGCTGACAACCATAGTTTCAAATGAAACTGCTCCCGGCACTAACAACTTTATCTGGATGTTTTGCCCTTCGGATATACTCCAAAACCAAAACGCCCCCGTTACTGTCACCGACTGTCAGCACCTCGACGCGGAGATTTATCTCAGTAACAGACAGTCAAACCCTAAAACGAGGCCACAGACCTTGAAGATGACGACAACCAAGGACTGGAGCGTTTGACAGTTTAATCCGCAGCACGAGCGTCGTTCTTTGTCTCCATATTTGATACAAACATCCATTTCTGCCTCTCTCTTGGGTCTTGCCTCTCAGTTAATCACCTACCTACTTAAAGAGCTTCCCCTTTTAACTATATTCTGTTTTGCTCACAGTCATACACTATGCAGTACAGCAAATCAATTGTGTGTCAGAATAAATGTCATATAAGCACATATTTCTGTGTGTCATGTATGTCTTATGTCATGTATGTCTTATGTCACTATGTATGTCTTAGAGCCATCTACTGATGAAAAGGGAACTATGGTGGCCTTCGTGTTCCAGAAAGGATGTTGTTCTTCTTTATTTGCACAGTCAGGGTTCCCACACTTCTTAAGGACTTTCCAGGACCAATTCCCTCAAATTCAAGGACCAAATGTGTCGACACAGCTTAAGATGGGGAGGGCCACTTGTAAGAGCGGCTTCGTCCATGGCGTCCAGTTTTACTGATTTGCAGCTCACTCTGCATCTGGACAAGTGATTGTCCTTAGGATCTTGGTCAAGTCAGTCTTTGTAATTTTATTTGCTGAGACAGAGTTTTTTGAATTTTCATTTCCCAGGCATCACGTCATTCTCTCTCTCTTGCTTAAGATTACCCGCTTATTTTTCTGGATGGAATCGTACGTCAACAGCGGACAGTGTCCTGCGTTGGCCCAGTCTACATCAATGAGACAGTAGGTGGTGCCATAATAAACAAGTGAGACATTTACCTCAATATCAACTTAACTTTTTTCATGCACAAAATTCAAGCACCTTTAATGACCCATGTCTATTTAGGGAAATTTTCAAAAACTTTCAAAAGCCTTGGAATTTTGTTCAAACTGACAGACTTTCAAGGATTTCAAGGACCCGTGGGATCCCTGATAGTTGGCTTCGGCTGCAAATCGTGACACACATGCTCTGGCTGATTTGTCCATTTGGGCTATTGTAGAAATATGGCAGCACAACAGATGCATATTAAAAATTTATACTCAGGCTAAAAAAACAAATTAGTTTAATTTTGAAGGCATTATACTAATACAATACTTTTAAATAGTATTTTCAATTTCGGCCAATAAAGACCTCATTAGTACTCACTGGACCTTTAAGTCAACAATTTGTACGATACTGTATGGTAATGTTATGCATAATATTAGCATGTTTTATTGCAGTGTTTGGAAAAAGCCTAATAATTTGTATTCATGTGTAAATTTGTATGAAAATGTCATATAATCAAATCAAGTCAAATCAATTTTAGGTAAATACAGTGGCACAAACATGTACAAAAAATGTGTTGCTCTTATCAACATCAGCACATCATTGGGTATGTGTTACTCCAGAGCTAAAAGTGTTATCTTTAAAAAAAATGTTGTGAATTTATATTAATTTATGGCCCTGTCATGGACGGGCGATCTGGCCAGGGTGTGACCCGCCTTTTGTCGTATGTCAGCTGGGATTGGCTCCAGCTCCCAGTGACCTCATGTTGAGGATGAAATGGTAGACAATGAATGGGTGAATGTTAATTTAATGTATTTATTTAGATTTATGTCTCTATTATGACACACGTGGTTCATTGTCATGTTTAATAATATTCTATAAGACAAACCAGATGTTTTGTTGCTTTATACAGTTGCACTTTTGTCCAAGGATGAGATGAGAATCATATTATTTCATTCAGTTTTAACCTCTATCTTCTGTAACAATGATATCAAATACATGTAAGCAGTAGAGGAAGTTTTAAAAACCCACAGCTGTTTATCTCAGTTAACTTTTTCCACGAGTGCTGAGATGTTGGTGTAAAATGGGGCCATGAAGGAAATGAAGCAGCGCAGCCCGTGGTCCTGATTCCGTGTCACTAATTCAACATGAAGGCTGGTTAATATTGTGGCATGAGGACTGGCTGTGTAAATAAAACAGTGGCTGAGTGCTCTAGGCTGCGTTCAGGGATTCTCGGGTACAGTAGGAGGCTGTCCTGCTGTCAGCTGCATCTCCACAACTTCAGGAATCCCAGTGCACGCCTGTCTGATCCGATTGCGAGGCAAAAGCTCGGGAGGACGCGGCGGGACAGCTGGTCTCCGCATTAGGTGTACACATACTATACACTGCCAGTGGCAATGGTTTCAACTCTTCAAAAAGGAACACACAAAATATCTGTTACTAAAAATGTATTGTAAATTCAGAGGCTCTAATCTGATTAACCTTAACCCAGTCTGACTAGTACCCAGTTTTGCTGCCATATCACTTAAAAATGTTGTAAATTACTTACATATATAGAATTGTTTGTTACATGTAGAAATTATTAATGGCTCCATACCACTTTTGTATCTGACAGGATAATATTATCAAAATCTTGATAGTGGCATCTGTCTGATAGTCTATTACCACTTTTAAGTGCAACCTCTGGCGAGTCTTGTTGTGAACAGAAACATTTTATAACAATGTGTATGTTCTGTCCTTCATTTGTCAGGCAATACTATCAGTCCTGGGTGAGGGAGCGTTTGTGTATGTAGCAGCAGCGCAGGGGTGGGTGGGGATAAGGACGACGTGTTTGCATGTTTCTCACTTTACTCATGCAGTGTTCATGTTGCCTTTAGTCTGTTTTGACATAAAACATATCACTTCCTGCTTGCAGTGCTGGAATGTCACCGGGCAACACAAGCTCTAAACACTGCTATACTGGAAAACACAGAGAGAGTCACATACAGATAGACTGATAGACTTCAAATGTAGTGGACGTTTGCTTACGCTAAACGTTAGACACTACAGTTTTAGATAAGAATATTACTGCTGCTTTACATCTCAATTTGTTTTTATATAATTATAGATTATCCATAGATTATTGCTGTATACTGTGATTTACAGTATGCGTTTAACATAGTCCTTTCTGACCAATTGAGCAAAAATTCAACTCTTACGTCTAGATGTTCAAGCAAAGTGATACTGGTGAAATTGGAATAAATGCTCCTAAACTATTAGGACCAACAGTCTTTCCTACTCTTGTAAATAATGTTCCGCTCCATTCTCTTCCACCGTGTTTGTTGAAGCTGTAGGTTATATGTCTTCTTGTCAGCCTCCACTTATCCCGTTACAAAGTGCCCGAGGCTCCCCCTCATTAGTCACCATGCAAACGAGATCTCTATTGATATCTCTTAACGAACTGCCACCTCATCAGTTTGATTTCCTGTTAACTCAGTCCAGACAATGAAAATCAACATCCAGCAATTAGTTTCAGGCCCTAGGATTAGTCGACACAGGGAACAAATATGGGGAAGATATTCATTATACCAAATCGAGTCTGTCTCGCTGCTGCTGTTTGGTTCGGTCGTGTCACTCATCTGATTGAACGTAATAGTCCTCGAGGACTGGGCCGAGCATGTCAGAGGGAAAAAATGGTTCTGAAAGCAGAGACTTTACTTAACTTCACCTAAATCTAATGTTGAAAAACTGTTGGTGAAGGAGGGAGTTTATACGATAGAGGGTCCCTGATAGGATCAGACTGAAGCACACAGTCCATCTGAAAACTGAATGGAAAAAATGTAAAACAGGGTCAAATATACAGTGAAAGTGATTCAGAAAAGACTTTATAATCAAATGTTATGGAGCAAAAAGGGTAGAACAAATACGACCACGGTCTATTCAGAGTGTTAAACAATTGTATTTGAACGTTATGGTTTTAGTTTAATGTAAAAATAGCAAAATACCAATAAAGAAATAGTAAAACATTAGCAGTAATTATATTTCAGTAGGGAGATATTTGAATGTATATATCAATATTAAGGTTCCATTTACAACAACTTTCAAAACTGGTCCTTCAGGGAAGAATAAATAATGAAAAATAATGATACAAATAAATAAAACAAACCAAAATAAACACAATAAAATGACTGTATCTACTGTGAATAGTAGACTGTAACCCCATACATATGAATGGGCTTTTAAATTCCTTACCTGCAGGGAAAAAAAATAACTTGTTATTGGTTTGATTATGTATTAAAGTTTAAGTCATGCACAGAACACACATACAGAGATCCGTTTAGGGTTTTATGTGAGAAAATAACTTTTATTGGCAACATTTTACGTCTTTGCAAATTGTTTTTTATATGACACTGAAAATGAATGGGAACCAATATTAACCTGTCACTGAAAAAAGAGTGCTGCGAGCCCTGTGCATTGCATGTACTATAGATCACAAGCAGCGGCAGTGGCATGTTTTGCTAAGTCGTCGCAATTTGCTCGTAAATTTCTGAGTCATGCAAGAAATGTATCTCACAGCTCAAAATAGCTTAAACAAGCCCTTTAAAATCAGAAAATCACTCTGTGATATATATAGATATAATAAGCTGTGGAAAATAATTAACAGAGATGAGTTTATACAATGGGTATAAAACTTATATAACAAGTTATAGCAGCAGTTTATTCTGTTTAGTTGGGTTTAAAAAAAATTCTCTTCATGAAAGGGAAGTATATTGCTAAATAAACAAAGGAAGCCTTTATCAAATAAATACAAATGCGATAAAAATAACTAAACAAATTTATGTTGTTGCAGAGACTTTAACAAGAACATTGACACTAAAGTTACTCTTCCAGCAAGGACACATTAAACTTCAACTTATAGGCAATTAATCATTTTCAAATCCACATCTGCACTTTGAAACAATACAAATGTAAAGCTATTGCTAACAATAACATGATGCTAATGTCAATATCCACTGAGTTTAATGAGATAACTGACAATAATTTTCACTTCACTCCGAGCAAGGACATGTTAGCCAACATGTTGGAGTATAATGTGAAGGCCTCAGCAATTTCAAATCAAAACAGCCCATCACAAACTCTAACGCAAACAAGAAGCTAACGCTAATGTGAAGCTATTGCTAACATGAAGCTAAAGTCAATATTATAGGTCTATACAAGCGTGACAAACAACACAAGCAAGTTTAAAGACAACATGAAAACTAATATCAGGGTCACTCTAATGCTTACATCCATGGTTCTCAAGCCGTGGCACGTGTTCCACCAGTGGTACGCGAGCTTCCACTAGTGGTACTTGGAGGACAATCAGAAATATTGCTCTACTGTGATCAGAGTGGAGCTGAAAATGAAACAAATATCAAAAGAACAATAATAATAAATCAAATAATAATAATAAGTGACCTTATCTCTCACTCCATCTTAATCGAATTTCACTAGAACAGTGTCTGAAGTATATGTGAGGAAGAGGAGGAGGATGAGGGAGCAAATTGTCGTATTTACACCACTGTATTTTAACATTGGTGATAATGGTGGTGCTTGGAGAGCTCAATATTTTCTCAGGTGGTACTTGGTATGAAAAGTTTGAGAACAACTGGCCGAACTATTAGCAAGGACAAAGTGTAACATAAACGCCTGAACAATTCATCAAATCAAAAGAGCACACTGAAATAATGCAAACAAGGAGCTAACTAAGCTAACTAGCAAAACTAATGCTAACGTAAAGCTACAAGATCAAAATGATAGGTCAATAAAAGTGTGATAAACATAACATGAGCAAGTTTAAGGTTTCAGAACAAATTGTGCCTTTAAATAACACCGATGCTAAGCTAACACATGTCGAACCATAAGATAGGCTGAGACGATTTTATTTATTTTTTATTTTTTTCCAATTGAAATTGCATTTTGAAACAACAAAAGAGGATAATGAAGGCTGCAATTTAATTGTTATTTTTTTTATTTTATTTTCTATTTGCATGCCATTTTCAATACGTAATACATATCTTAGATAATGGTCTGTATTCAGATGGTGTCTTGATGGCACTGATGCTCCATCTTGTTTTAAATCAATAACAGAATGAGGTAAATATTAACTAAATATTATTTTTTTTGTGCACAAATCATTCAGCTCTACTATGATGTACAGTACAATTTTGATTTAACTGAAGTGACCTGCTGTAGATCCTCTCAACGTACAGTCTCAAGGCTCAAACTCTCGTCTTGTTGTGAAGTGATTTCTTTGCGCTGCTTCTCTGTGTCATGTTCTCTCTCATTATGGAGCTGCAATGGAAATGACAAGATGCAAGAGCCAAGACCTTTTTATATATATCCATGTACTGCATTCCTGTACCCCTTCCTGTTCAATAAAGAAGGAGTCGAGATTGAGCTGCGGTCCAACACGGCAGAAGAATGAGTTTTTAATGGACAACAATTCCAGGTCTTAAATTCCAACCTGATTTGCTCTCGGGTGTCTCTCAGCTGGAGGTTGCCCTATCACAACAACACCGATATATTTATGTAGCCCCTGCTCTGATTATAACACTGATTACATCCTTCTTTTGTAGATTTATGGAACTCAGTAGACAAAGTGAATGAAAAACAAATCAGTCAATGAACAGGCTTGGAGCAAAAACTCTGAATATACTATTGGTCCATTAGTTGCCATGTGAACGGCTGGATGACTGTTGTTTCATGCTCGGCTGCAGCAAAGGTGGATATCATTTTTGGCTGTTTTATTAAAGACTTGACATTGTTTTGTCAACCTTTTTAGTCATGTCTCAGAATTGTTCATTAGTTCATTTTTGTAATTTTGTCTCTTTGTATTCTTTTTTTTTTGTAGTCTTTTTATGACATGTTTTGCTGTTTTGTACGATCTTATTTTGATCATTTTGTGGCTCCAGGCTATTATTTTTTTATCTCTGTGTTCATTTATCATGTGTGACTTTTTCCTGATCACTTTGCATCTTTTTTGTTTTTTGTTTTTTTTGCTTTTTTGTTGTCACTTATGGCCTCTTGTGGTCATTTTAAAGCTCTTTATCTCTTTGTTATATATTTGTTTGCATTTTTTTGTTGTGTGTGTTTTTGCATGTAGGAGCTTATCTCCCCCCTTTTCATTTCCTTTTTTGCTATTCTCTGTTCTGTCTTTCATTCTTTGTGTCCAAAAAAATGCAACTGGCAAAATAAGAAGTCGGGGGGATTTGGAATATTGAAAGAATGGGGTCAGTGTGATTGTCATGGTGGAATTGAAATACAGTACAAAACCAGAGCTGAATAAATCTTTTCACATGGAGCGAAAAGAAAAAAAAAACATCTCAGCAATTTGAAACAATGTCGAGGCTTATTGGCAGGAAGCCATTTTCCCCGAAAAATTCAAACCATCTCTGTAGAGAAAGTCTGAGTGGATGGACTCCAGACTCCCATCATTGCACTGTACAGGGTGTTAAATATAGGAGAGGAAGGACAAACTCTTCTTATTACTCCCTGAAGTAACACCATGTTACATGGAATAAATATTCAAAATACATACAGCGTGTCATTTTTTCTTCCTATTTCTTATATAGATATTGAATAAATTGTAAAAATAAGCTTTACATCAGTTGCATTGATACTCAAGGCTGTGCTCGGCCCACTCTCACCTGAAGGGGAAGTGAACTGTTCACAAACTCCATTTACTCTTGCAAGAGTTATTCTAAGGTGATGCCCTCCTGTATATACAACAGGAGCCAATAACGTGGGCTATAAATCACGCTGCAACAAATGTGGCTTGTTCTTAAATGAAATATTCATCAAGCTGTAATGAATGACTCACCGCATAGAATTAAAGTCAGGAAAAAGCAAGAGTCTTTATATTCTTCTTACACAAGCACGGGGATTGGCAGTTCCATTTTCAGCAATCATTATTTCGGCCATTAGCTACTGTATTAGCTACCAGAGGTATTTCTAAATCAGCTACATATAGATTTACACACACACACACACACACACACACACACACACACCACTGAGTCCATTAAGGCCCCCCTGCATACAAATCAAACAGGAAATACAAACCTGTGCACTCCATCACTGAAAATGAATATATGCAAAGCAATCAGCTGCCACTGCTTTTAAAACATCAGTCACATAATAGCCCAGAATTAAGACATGGGATACAGGAAACTGTGAGGGAAGTCAAACCAGCAAGTGCACCAATTCAAAGTCCAAGGTGGAAAGTTGAATTTAGATTTTTGTTTGCCTGTCACTTGAAGCTACAGTCAATAATTGCGGAAAGATTTGTAAGAGCAGGCTAATGCGTCATTCAACCGAAAAACAATTGATTCATCCTACCTTTCAAATCAATGTCCTGCCTTAAAATACTATAGGTTCTGCGAGGTGACGTCTTGTAGGCCGCGTCATCCAACACTCTGAACCAAAACAACGCCACTTTGGCAGGAAAATTCATTGATGCATTTACCACCAACATATACATGTAGAGTTTACTAGGCAATTATCAGACAACTGGTCTCTTCACTGTCTTTACCAGTGACAATGGTAGCTAGCTGTTGTCACTGGGAAGAACATTTTAGCAGATCACAAAAGATCCTGAAGATCAGCAGAGGCGGATCACTGTCATAAAACGTCCTGAAAGCGAGCACAGAAGATGGAGCGATGGCTATCCAGGCAAAGGTTTCTGCTTGTGTAGTGATCACTTCCTATCAGGTTATCTCCAGTGAAGCACAGCAAGACATTTTGGACAATGCTTCTGACTTTTTGACAACAGTTTGAAAAAGGCCCCTTTCTTTTCCATTACTGTCCCCCAGTGCACAAAGCAAGGACTATAAAGACATGGCTCGACTTTGAGTTTGGTGTGGAAGACTTTGACTGTCCCATACAGAGTCCTGACCTCAACACCATCAAGAACCTTTGGGATGCGGTGAAACAGAGAACTTCTTGTCTATCAATGCTCTACAGAATGAATGGGCACAAATTCACATGAAAACTGTGTTAAACTTTGTTTAAAATGTCTTCCAAGAATAGTGGAAGCTGCAAGAGGGCAACCAACTCCATATTAAAGTACTGTATAAGTGTTTGAATACTTCATCACAGTCCCTGTTGGTGTAATGTCACGCGTCCAAATACTTTTGTCCATATGATTTATATTAGGTCTGTCAAGATTCAGCAATATTTTGCTCATTTATATGGATTTAAAGCGTGCAGTGAACTCTGATGACTTGAACCTCAAACCAGTCCCATTTAATTTTGCAGAATCTTTTCCCGCCACCATGGCCGTGTAAACAAACTGAGTCGCGTGACATCAAGAGCTCTACTGGAACTATAAAGTTAAGCTGCAAGAGACATGTACGCATCGGTAAACTGCTGAATAACCAAATCTGAGATCAACTTATTTGTGTTTTCTATCATACCTGTTTGCCGTTGTCTGTAAACATCTCTATACTAAGAAACACAGAGAGTCTCGTGAAGCAGATGGACTTAATCAGCGTTGTGTGAACTCATTTAGCACTGATTTGAATGTAATGGACATTTATTTTGATTTAAAAGTTAGGCACTGCAGCTTTAAACCCAGTAGTGTTTCGTCAAAGCCAAAAAACAACCCAAACTTACACACTCTTCACACTTCCTGTTTACTGAATGCACAAATGCCTGTGTATTATTTCAGCTCGGCTGTGCGAGACGCCACTGTCGACAGATATTTCTGACACTCTCTCTCTTAGCAATGTTCAGAAACACCCGCAAGGCACTGGCGTCTCCTTTTGTCTGTCTCCTCGTCTCTTCCTCTCTCGCTCTCTGAAGACATAAAAGTGGTACCTTTTGCTTTCAGGCAACTTTTAGAGAGGCCTGTTAGGTATCTGAGTCGAGACAGCCGAGTCAAAGGCAGACAGAGGAGGCAGAAGGATCCAAATAAATGAACTTCAGAGACTATCGGCATCAAGAGGAAAGACTGGATAAGTGAGCGCCAAAGTAAAACATGGATAGCCTGCAGGATGGAGGGAGGCAGAAATAAGAAAGAGGTGATAGAGTGTTATGGAGTGTGAGACAGATATCCAGCCAGAGCTGTCTCTTTCTCCAGTCCTCACCTTTTAACCTCCTTTCCTTCACTTTCACCATCAATATCTGTTATTATTTTCTCTATGTTTGACTCAGAAATGCTGCAACTAATAGGCAGTTCTGCTGTCAGTACAGTGGAATAAACTATAATCTTTGTGTCAGAAATATTCTGTGTAAATCCCAAGGATGTCTGGAGTGGTTTCTAATCAGGACCTTATTTTGAAATAATATTAGCTGAGAAGGTTTTTAGGGAATAATTTGATTGAGCTGTGTGATGCAGACTGTTTCTTATCAGGTTTACCTTATAGAGCCATGGACAAGTTGAGTTTCACTGTTGGTTTTCACTTCATCCACTGAAAAACGGCTACTGAAATTTGTATAGACCATCGCGGTACATGAGCAATAATGCCAATTATTATTTATTCAAATTTCCCATTTTTGGGTGATCCCACTGTGGTATACCAGGGACAAGCTATTTCATTATGGGTTTTTTTTTTTGTCTTTTTGTTACTTTTATGCACTTCCTGTCAGAAATTAAATGGAGACTGCCTTCAAAAGAGTATGTGGTCTCAACGCAGCGCAGTGTGTAACCCCACTCGTTCAATATAAATGACATAAACTAATGACTACGGTGATGTTCTGACTTTTTCTCTAGTGGCCTCATGAGCTTGGCATCTGTGGTGACATACCCCTTCTAACCAAACAAACAGGCAGGTGATGACTTCCTCAGGTAGAAATACACTGTATAGACAAAAGGTTTTAAGGAATACATTGTTTTCTATAATAAATCCGGATAAATTAGTTCATTAAAATTAGGTCTTGACTGGAAAGTGCCTAATTGACTTGTGTCTAAAGCAATATTTCAACTAATGGATGCCATCTCCATGTTTGGAGTCCAGTATAAGAACATTGTTGTAGAAAGTTGTACTGCTGACAAATAAGAATGACAGCACTGAACTCTTCCCACACAGCACAGTTACCAGAGTAGCATCATTTAAAAAGTACCAAAAAGTGCTCCACTTACTCACAAAATTGAACAAGAGTTCTAAATACTGTAAAAGAAAATAATAAATAAATGTCACTTCAACATTCAGAACAGCTACCAGCACCTTCTCATTTCCACATTGATCGAACATTGTGTTTTATAAAAACAATTCTGAGAGACCTGGACCTATCACATCCACCCTATCACATAACAAACCTCATCATAAACACATAAACAAGCAAACCGTAAATGTATGTTTTTCTTCGGACCATATATGGATTTCCTGGCTCATAATTTTTGAACAGTGGAGCAGGAAAGGTGCGTCAAATGTGAATTAACATCGTAGGCGACGTGCTATTGCATATTGGACGCTTCCTCGATAACGAGATAAATGTCTTTATTCACAGACAACAGCAAAACCCAATTTTCATGGGTTATTTTGCCTTTGATTTGTTGCCCTGCATATTTACTGCCTGATTTAAAAAGTTACAGTCCAATCAAACTCAACAGGATGGAGGATATTAACAGCCCACCTGGGTGGACCATTAACAACCACCGCATCATAAACTGACTCTGTTCGTGTCGGCGGAGACAAACAGCTCAGAGGGCGAAGAGCGAAGAGTTTAGCAGACTACGGCTCCAGTTTAGCTGTTATTTACAAAGTGTAAACCTTCTCAGTTTCAGCGACTGTTGTTATACAGTGTCTTCTGTGAAATCACAGTCCGTGGGCAGACGACGATGTTGTACGAGTCTTACATTTACTGCCCTTGAAAATGGCCTCCAGGCAGAGTGAACACTAACCTTTTTTCTTTTTTTTTTTTGGGCCATTATCAGGTCTAACTGATTTATGTGATTTATAAAACATTTTAGTGTGCCTGCTCCAGTATCTTGATGGCGTTCACCGAGTTGACTTGCCTTTGCAAGGACCAGGGAGGCATAAAACAAAGCACAGCGTGGACAAAGTTGGCATTTGCAATTAGTGAAAAGTGCTGTCTAAGGTGGGATTTCCCCAACAAACAGGAGTAAGCAGAGATGGTGATGAGGCTGCTGAGCTGGTCAGGTGAGCATATGCTCTTATATTTTATATTTCAGAGACAGCTGACCTGTTACTTTTTTTTCAGTCTAGCATTATATCATGATAATACATCCAAATAAAGACTTGTATGTTTAACGGTGATACACTATAATGTCTTAACTGTGTTGGTCTGGAAGAACTACTCAATATGAAGTTGTAATGAGTTATATATATGTATATATATAATATAATGATTTAAAAACACTTTTCAATCTATGCTTAAATAAATACACTTCAAAGATAAAACTTTATTGTTTATTTTGCAAATATTCCCTCATTTTGAATTTGATGCATGCAACATGTTCCAAAAAATTTAAACAAAAGACAGGAGCAGTTGAGGAGTGCTCAAAGAACACCTGTTTGGAACATTCCACAGGTGAGTTGGTTAATTAGGAAACAGGTGAGTGTCATGATTGGGTATAAAAGGAGCTTCCCAGAAAGACTCAGTCCTTCACAGGCAAGAATGAGTCCACATTTCAACTGGGTGTCGTGTCCACTGGGCTAAATAGGAAAAGGAGATTCAAATTGTTACCATTTCCTTGTAGGGCAATGGCTTATGATTTACAAGCTACAGTGTGAAATATAAAATATCAAAGCTAATGCCACTACTTTGTGAAGGAGTGTGAATAAATTTCGCACAGCTTTCTGGTAAATAGGACTTGATTCAAAGTGTTTTACATTTACATACTTGACTTTCTCCCTTGGACACATGCAGTGACACGGCACTTCTACATATGGCGCTGCATTACTCCCACACATAGTGCATGGTAGCAGAAATGTATGGACACTTCAACATGCAGATTAGAGGAACCAGGAATGGAATTCTTCATCTAAATGGATGATCCATGACCAGCCTGTAAGGAAGTAACAAAATATTCGGAGCTGGAAAGGATTTTCACTGATTCTTTTTATACATGAGACACAGATCCCAGGTCGGATTTTCACCTGGTAAACACGATGGTTACATAACTTTGAACCTCAGAGCCACCATAACTCCTCCAGCAGGAGAAAATGTGGTGTCTAATGTTGAAAAATGGCTCACACACTTTCATTCTGTTTCATTTACAAGTTCATTGCAGGTTATATATAAAGGTTCTTTGCAAGACTGATATGAACACTTAGATATTTACAGTTTTGCCCATACTGCATAAACTTAACCATTTATCTCTTGGGGGGGGGGAAACACAGTTTTTGTTCTCCGTCTTTGACCGTCACAGGACAGTAAATATCTGTTTATAATGGAAAGATTTCATGAGGGTCAGCACTTCTTTTAGGGAGGAAGAGGTAAATTTCACTGGAGGTTTACAACACCGCTGTGACATATTGGACCCGTAAATTAAAACAAAGTGCCGCACTGACACGACAACAACTGATTCTCAAGTCGTTCCAGTGCTCACGAGCAGAAGCCGTCCTGTTTCCCTACAACACATTGAAGCCAATGCTCACTCATGTCCTTGGTGGCTGTTATTAATCAGAGATGTTCAAGCTGCTGTTAAATTGTCTGTGGTGAAAACTAAATCTTCAGACAGGGAATGCAGAAGAGAAAAACGCTGAATTTAAGCCCTCTGCTTTTTATCTTTAGGGAAGTTAACGCGCATGTGTGTGAGGATGTTCCATCATTTCAAAGAGCTTTGATTAATTATACAATATCTGTCCTCTTTGGCTTAATCCAAATGTAGCAGGTATTTTTAAAACTGAGGTTTTTCAGCATCATCAATCCATCATCAACCACAGAGTAGCAGCTGTAGCACGAGGCCCCAGACCGGTCCAGCTCTGACTGGGGGATGAGGAGATCATTTCTCCACCCAGTCCTTGGTCTGCCACTAGGTCTCTTCATAGGTGGATGCACCAGAAACACCTCCCTTGGGAGACGCCCAATCTTACCAGAACCGAACCACCTTAAGTGGCTCCTTTTATGCAAAGGAGGAGCGGCTCGACCATTTCGGCCACTTGTACCTGCAGTCTTGTTATTATGACCGACCACTTGTGACCAAAGGTGAGGATAGGAACGAAGATGGACTGATAGACCGCTGCTCTGCCGGTCGATCTCCAACCAAACTCCCGTGCCATAGTTTTCAATACTGTTTATGAAATAATTCTGTCCACACATGTTAAAATCTCAAAAGTAGAAACACAAAAATCCACTGAAGCGCTGTCCAAAGCATGCAATGTCAACAGGTGGCGATATAACCAAAACAATGTGGGCCAATTCACCGTATGCACAGAACGACACAAAACTTCCGCTAAAATGTCCGCCAGTTTACTTGTGGTCAGTAGTTGCTATGGGCAACTTGGACTTTGTGAGGTAATGTTGTCGATAAACGTCCGCTATCGAGCAAAAAAAGTCGTTACATCCTGAGGGATTCAGCACTGCCTGAAATGATAAAGGTGTTAAAATGTCAGTGTTGTGAGCAGACAACAGCAGAGCACTGTTGCATCTCTCTGAGCCTCCACTGAAGTCTATAATAAACGCCCTTGGTAACTTCTGCATCTTTGGCTGACAGCTAACCAGAAAAAGGTGCATATAGTCAATTAGAAGACAGACGGACGCACTGCAAGTGTGCGGACATCCTCAAACATGGGGCCATTTGTTTTCTCCCAGCAAGGTGCTCATGTGACATGATGAATCAGCATAGGTGAACCAATCATGGCGTGAATGCAGAAAACTGCGTCATCCTTTCCAAAGGTCTCACTTTTTGCCAGGCCAGTGTCGTGTGGACGACAGAAGTACCTATTATTGTGCACTTTGTTAAAGTTCACTCTGTTAGTTTCCTCTTAACCTCTTCTGATCTCTTCTTTCTCTCACATGAACTCTGATGCTCTGACTCGGATGGAGGCAAAACCAATATTGTTTGCTTGCTTTTGTTATTGAAGCCTTTTTTTTTTCCCCTTATAAAAACTAATATGTGACATTCTGAGTGTGAAATATGGGACATAAACCCAGGGTTTTCCCTTTTTTTAACTGCTCGTCATTTTTTGAGTGACCTCCACGTTCAAATTATTTACGTGCCACCTTTTTTGTTGCAATTACATTGTGCCTCTGTAAGACAGATGGATGGGATGCTGCAGCTTTATTGGTCATGTTTGTAAATACATTTTGAATTAAATGAATAACCTTCTTTCAAAATCCTCTCTGTGTGAGTGAAATCTAAAACTTTGATGTCCTTATCAAAAATACATGGGTAAAATAAATAAATGAGTTCTTTGAGACCGTGAATCTGACAACACTTGGTTAAATATGGAGGGAAAATGTCATTTCAAAGTCAAACTCACACACTTTTGCTCGAAACAACCAGTATATAAGAATTAGTGACATCTAATAGAATGTGAAGGCAAACCCTGCCTTTCCTAAGAATGTTTTCTAAGCAAACAAGACCAGAAAGGACGCTGTTCTTTGTTTGCACAGTAGCTTCTAAATGTGAAATGCACACAAGCAGACACTAATGCCACTCATAAGAATCTAAACCAAAGTTTTGGTGTCAAGGTCTGCGATTTGATCGGCACAATATTGGCATTTTCCTTAAGACCTGAAACCAGACTCTGACCGGACAATGCCAGCTGTAAGTCACACTGGTGTCCACTTTGTCATTGACTTTCCTCCAAATTTTAACATAATTTACAAAATTTAAATTGTGTTTTGCTGAAGAAAATTGATTGAGATCATCAGCTTCTTAGGAAAACGTTTACTGATGTCATAAATCACGTGTGAGGTGGGATCATTTCCCATTTCAAACTAAGTTCTATTTGTGGAGTCGCCTCCTGGTGTCTATTCGATTATATTTTTACTTCCTGATTGACTTCAATGTGTTTAAAACCATTATAGACATATACAAACACACTTATGGGTAGTATATTTAACCTGCCAATAAACCCTCAAGTTGAACCTTTTAAAAAAAACTGAGATAGCTCATCACATCTTCGACTTTACAAAAATCATATATATAATTTTGTCATTTTCGTTTTTACATCATTCCAATATGAGAGCTTTATTGAAGCCAATGGAAAGTCCCCGTTCGTACACAAAGCCGTGGTGTGTGTTTAAAAGTGTGTTCCATCCCTTTCGCTTGGCTAATGTTACTCTTGTCCTTGAGCTAAAAATGCAAATGACAGCTAGCTCCATTTTCGCCAATGCACAGCTGGAGAAGATTTTAAAGCATCACTCTTCACCTCCTCTAAACTCCTCCATCAATCCCACACACACACACACACACGTCTGTCCCTGTTACAGTGTGTCAAAAGTTTCCCCCCCCCTCCTCCTCATGCTCTGCAGATGAGCGTCAGGTTCACGCCGAAAAGCCAAAACCTTGACTTGATTTATTTACCACTTTTCTTTGGATTCCGCTCCTCCAGCGTCTCTTTTTCCCCCCCCATTCTTTGCCTGCGTTGTGTGAGTGTCAGTCTCTGTCCATGGGTAAGAAAACAGTCCTTGCTTTGAACTCAGCCTGGTGAGGAGCGAGAGCGCCGCTCTTTTACTCTGACGTGCAGCAAAACTCTGCACGAACTCTGATGGATGGTCCTGACCTCACATGAGGCTAACGTGTGTGTGTGCACACATGCACGTGCGTGTGTCTGTGTGTGTGCACGCACGCACGTGTGTGTGTGTACTCTAATAAGCGACCTTTTGCAGCAGCATGACAAGGCCATTGATCCTGGCCTGAAATTGAACAGCATCAATGCAGACACATCCACAGCAGTGTGTGTGTGTGTGTTTGTGTGTGTGTGCGTGTGTTTTACCTCTTTAGGACCTTTTTTTCTGGCATAAATACCGCCCTTATCAGGACACAAACCTGGCCCTAATGAGGCAGAAGCTCATTTCTGAGAAAGTGGTTAACTTTAGGTCGAGGATTTCAATTGTTTTTAGGTTAAGGTTAATATTTGTTCCAGGGTTAGTAGGTTAACTGGTTATGGTTCAGGTTGTCCAAATATATGGAAGTCACTGCGGTGTCCTCGGAAGAATAGCAGAGTGAACCTGTGTTTGTAAGAGAGAGATTTTAAAAAGAACTCTCATAACACTTCATATAAACACAACTGTCCGGTGAATAATTAAATCAAATAACGTGCTTCGACTGCAGACGTCTGTTTGAAGAATCGGCTGCACTTCTTTTATTTGCCTTAGAGTTTGATGAAACAATCAATATCACTATGGTTTTAGCCGTGAGATGATGAGCTCGAATGAAAAGGAGCTGCTTCACCGGGAGTGCGATGATTAAACTATTTCTCTGCTTTGAACTAAACAAGACTGAGCTTCACTGATATGACACAGCTGACACATTCTCGGTGTTAACTAATCACTCAGAGATTAGAAAAGGTCACAAGGAAAAGGACACTGCATCATTTATTTCGATGATTAATGTGCCCCATGGAAAAAGTGTGGCACACCTGTAGGAACACAACGTTTATTTTCTGATGAAAACTGTGTCTAAATATGTTCAACAACTTTTTTAAAGAGTGTAATGTTGAGGCGGCAATCACAGCCCTATTTTTATATTGTCATTAAATATGAGATGAATTTTTTTTAAAAAAAGCAATAAATTCACAACTTTTTTTCTCCCTTCCTTTTATTGACAAAACATTTTCCCATCGGTTTTATTCTACTAAAACATAAGAAAGAATAGAATACTTCACTTCGTATGGTATTTTAAAGATATTCAAACATTTTTGACACACAACTCAGACTTACAAGAGTTTTATTGTTGGACAAGTGAAGTTTCCTCCTCACCAAATCCTGAAAGTCTTGACTTGACTTGAACCCTCTGCTGCCTGCAGCACCTATAGATAATGATTGCATTGACAGTCCGTATAGATACAAGTCAAAACCCGCCTCCGGGCTGTTTGTGCCGCATGAGTGTGCTCATGTAAATACGATCCCGCTGCTGACACTGACACTTTCCCCTTTCCATTTTGTCTATTCATACTTCCCTGCAGCGTTTTCACACTTTTGAGCTGCTAAAGTGCGGCGGCCACAAGGTCAGACTGTGCATGTGCAGGGTTTATTTCGACAGAGCAGAAATGGGAGAGGAAGCGTAATGTAAACAAATGTGAAAGTTCTGCTTTATCGCAACTTATTCCCTTGGGGTTGTTTTATAACTTGAGCTGGGGGGGGGGGGGGGGTGTTTTTGCGTGGGGGGGGGGGGGGGGGGGGGGGGGGGGGACAAACCAGAAGCTATAAAAAACATATTTAGACATTCATGATGTGAGGCTCAGTCGGCACCAGTGCTCATCATCCATCCTGGTAGTAAAAATAAAAAGTTGTCGGATTCAGTGAGGAGGAAACGACACGGAGTCGCATCAGACATGTTTTAATATTTAACAGTCATGTATCTGTGCAGATTAGGCTGGATCAACATGATACAGTATGAGACTTGCTTCCTTGCTGTCTGTGCTTCCTGTACTGGTAAGTCTGCCTACAGTACCTGCTCGACCAATGAGCAGTCGCCATTTTCAGAACTTCAAATAAATAATTAAAAGCAGCACGACAGCGTGTCAGAGATAGTGTTTAGCATTAGTGTTTAGCAAACGCAGTGTACATTCTGCATTTTTCGTCAAGGCAAACAAAGTTGGAGTATGCGGAATAATTTTGCTTGGAACGCACAAATTGATTAGTATAATGTTATATGTTTATTGTTTGACAGACAATATCACCAGCACTCTCTCAGCCAGTGTGTGTTAGAGGAATCATTCATCGAATATGTTGTAGCCTGCTACTGCAACCTTTTCCGGACTCCTACTCCACTCAGTTTTGTATCTTCTTTTCCCCCCCCACACTTTATTTATTGACAACAAATGAAACATAAAGAGGATTTCAACTAATAATATTCATTTTAAATTCTGCAGATGCTCTGTTTTGTACTTCACTTCGATCTTCTATTCTTTTTTTTTCTCCTTTAAAATATGGACAAATAACAAGGAAAGGCTTTATTATTAGAATTTTAAAAATACAGCATATTAGCAAAACCACGTTGACTGTGCCCTTGTGGCTACCAGCAGTGTGTCTTTCATGCGTATGGACGAGATATGAGCAAACTGAAAAGTCAAAGTACAGGCCAAATAAGATAAGATAATAAGAAGTGAGGTCTAAAAGTGGGACACCTCAGGATCACTGTGAATTCTACTTCCCAGAGCAAAGTTGTGTGGGAGCCAAAGAAACGCAGAAAACAACATTTGTGTGTCCTTCCCTGCATAAAACTTGGTTTAAAAAGTTCCCTGAGCTCTAATCATAGTTTTACCATTGAACTGAGTGCCTGCTGTTAGTGTGACAATGTTTCCAGTCTCACTGAGCCCACTGAGAACCAACGGTCCTGCCTGCAGCACTGTTTGTCTCTCAGCTCATTGTTTGGCTCCTCTACACCATCTGGTGGAGCCCCAAAGGCTCCCACTCGCGGAGCCCCAAAGGCTCCCCCCCCCCCCCCCCCCCCCCCACACACACACACACACACACAGAAAACTGTGGGCAGTAGCTCCAAACCCATAAAGGGATTGTACGCTATCTGCACAGAGCCAAATGGCAGTGTGCAGAGGTAAACAAGTGACTGTATAGAAATTTACAAACATCTAACAATGCCGAAGAAGGCCAACATCTTGTTGGGGGTTGGAGGAGCACACTTCAGCTGAAATGCAAGCAAATATCGGATTGGATAGTTGTGCAATAATCTGAGCGTACAAACAGCCGATGTTCCCAAGACTATATACCCTTGGTTTTAAAGATTTTAATTAATAAAATTAAATTAATTAAACTGTTTCTAACCTGATGGCAGAACCCCGACACCTTTTTTTGTCATGGCACCAATATTTCAGACATTTGAGACGTTTTCCTTCATAGTACCATGGTCCCAAAACTTACAGCATGTTGAG
>JAFBJR010000160.1:5453276-5479237 GCA_016785285.1 Brachirus orientalis | reverse complement strand
TAGAGGCCTCTGCCTTTACAGTGCAAAAATCTAGGAAACCACTGTTATCATAGTACTCACAATAAACCAGGAAACCCTCATAGTGATGATAAAAATAAACTATGAGCGGTCTACATTCCAAAAACATTCACATATTTACGAAAACATTGACATTAAAGTCATTCGAGTAAGTGCACATAAATAAGTTTAGGTTGGCCCTCAAGTTCGACTCCATTATCTTTCTGCTCACTCAGGACTGACCTCTGTTTCACTCAGTTAGTGTTAATGAATCAGATTCCAGACCAGCTAAAGAAAAGCACTTAACAGATACTTACTTTAAAAGACATGGTATCAGATTGTTGCATAGATTTGCGTACTCCCTAGTGCCTGATTCATCCATTTCCACAGCACTGAAGGCATTTTGGATACTGTTATTGTAACGGGAACATGGCTGTATCCTACAAAACAGATTTCTGAGTACAACTTTGCACTGAGGATCATATTTGTCCATGCCAGCCATAACAGGCTGCAGGAGTACAAGTAAACTGGTATTTAAAAGACAAGGCTAGGTATAAAAAGGGGCAACCTTTTGTGGGCTGCACAGAAACCCATTAACTTCTGTTAGGGGGCATTTTCTTTAACGTAAAAAGTCACAGATGTATCACTTAAAAATAATCAAGAAGCTGCAGCATTTATTTGACTGAAAGACATGATAATAATGAGTAACATACACTGAAACGCACAGGAAGAAGCTGATGGAAAGAAAAACCCAATGAGCCAATGAGTGTAAGTGTATGACAGTGCAGATGTGACAGGAGCGGAGACGAACAGCCCCCTGTGCTGTCAAAGCCCATCTGTGACACACGCACAGCTTTGTGCAGCTCTTCGTCTTATGACATTACGCTGACTCTCATTCTTTGGCAGGACTATACAAAAGACTAACCATAACCAAACCACAATTTTAATTTTAGTCCTGAACTTCAGTTCCTCACCAGTGAACACCAGTTCTTCAGAAATTAGGTTCTGTCTCACTGGAACCAGATCTTCATGAAGACTACTGGTCCTGACAAGGTCAGTGTTTATGCCAAAAAGGTCCTAACAAATAAGAACACACACACACACACACACACACACACACACACACATTTTGTATATTCTTTTAAGGACACTCATAGACATAACATATTCCTTAGCCCCTCACCCTAAGTTTAACCATCACAACTAAAAGGCTGACCCTAACCCTAAAACCAAGTCTTTAGTCCTAAACAGCAATTCTAAGGTGTGTTCAAACGTGAGGACCAGACAAAGTGTCCTCACTTTCACTTCCTGTGGTTTACACGTTTTTGTGGTCCTCGCAGAAGTGGAGCGTGGGAGGTAATAGGAATGCAGATTAGACTTTTGATTAAACTGCCCTCTTTATTCTGCAGACTTCCACCAGCTTTGACACAGAGCGGCTGAGAAGCAGACGCGGCCAGTTTACCGTCAGCTTTTACAAACAGACCCGACTTTGAACGCTCACTTCTTGGAGTGTGTGTGAAGTTTCCAATCTGCAGCCTGTGCATTCAAAGAGGAACATGTCATTTGTGCTAGTGTGTGTGTGTGTGTGTGTGTGTGTGCACTCAAACTTCACTTCAGCCTAGCCAACAGTGGACTTTGGAGACACACTCACCAACAGGGGACCTTGACGCTAAATGGGGACATTTTCAGGTCCCCTGTTGGTCATGCTTTAAAGAGGACATACAGTAGAAAATTAAACTTCTGAGCCACTTCCAAGAAAGAAGGGCTTCTCTGTTTACCTGCGCTCGAGCAAGTGGTTTTGAAAAGTCCAGTTTAGTTACGTAACTAGCACATTTGCCGTGCAACGAACCCTCCCCCAACAGCTACTCCAGGTCATGGGCGTGAACATCCTGAAGAATCAACCTGAAGAAGAAGCACCGCAAAGCAGTCAGTCAGCTGGTAGCTGGCCAATTACAAGAGACTCAGTGTTCTGGGGGGCGGGCATTAGCTCAGAAACAGAGCGGCTGTTCAGAGGCTGGCAGAGAGCAGCAATAATCTGGCTTAATCTGAAGAGACTATGAGGTTTTTGGCCATAAATATTATTTAATTTATCTAAGTATCCATCAGTAATCTTGATTTTTGGTTCAAAAAGACCATTCTATGTCACCTTTAACTCATGCTCAAATCTCAGACCCTCTCTCAGACTTTGATGGAGCTATTGAATATACCACTTATACCACAAAAAAATCATTATGTTTTTTACACAAACTATGAAGGTTTGGCTTTTCAATCTTGACAGTAGTATACTGAAAAGTTGTGTTTCAAAAGTTTAACAGTAGGCGTTTGGGGGGGTTCATTCATTGTCAAGTTGCCTTAACCTGTATATCACTCACAATCTGATCAATCACCATACTGTACAGTTCTCAATTGCTGTTGTTAAGAAGAAAAGACATTTTTGTGATGTGCAGCTGTTGACCAAACAATTTTCACGTTATCAAAATTTCAAGAAATCCTTGCCCATTTTATTGAGCAAAACTGAAAAAAAAAATTTATATCAGATATAAGATCAGACACTCTGCCAATCAACCAAGTTTCAACCCGTGCTCCCCCCTGCCATCTCCATAACCCTAGTCCTATCTCCACAACCCTAACCCTAGCCATAATCCTGTACATTGGGCCTTCTGTTAGCATTGGCCTGTGTATAGTTTTTGACGGATCAATCTGAATTTTAGACCACCATTGTTTACAATAGCCCACAATGGACCAACTAAACATCTTAATGCCAACTGCAGGCTTAATATAGGATCAGCAGGAAAACACTGAGGTGATGGATGCTCAGCTACAACTTCAACAATAAATGATTTTTTTGGTACCTTTTTAAATATATGTTTAAAGCTTTTATTCAGATTAAAATTAGATTTAAGTTGAGGAGTACAGACGTGTGTGTGTGTGTGTCTGTGCGAGTGTTCATGCATATGCATATGGAACAAATATGTGGAGACGTGAAATAAACAAACAACAAAGAAGACAGCAGAAAGCAGATTGGGTCCACAGGAGACACTTGGGTTGGAGTGTGTACACGTGATCGCACACACACACAAGCACACACACACACACACGTAGACATAATACATTCTCTAGCCCCTTACCCTAACCTTAACCACCACAACTAGATGCCTAACCCTAACCCTAACCTAAACCCAATTCTAACCCTAACCCTAAAACTAAGTCTTAAACCTGAAAAAGCCCCTTTAAAGGGGTGAAAAAAAAGTGAGGACCAGCCAAAATGTCCTCACTTTGTAGGTGTTTATACGATTTTTGGTCCTCACTCTGCAGCAAGTACAAGAACACACACACACACACAAAGCAGGTCACGGCTAAAAACAGAAGCGCGTAGAAAAGACAAACTGCTGTCATCACATCAGAGGCTCGTGGCTCAGTGAACAGAGAGAAGAGCAGAGATTTTGGTTTCAAAAACAAATTTACCACCGAGGACACAACACAAGTTCTCACTGACAAAAAAAATGTTTTATTGTGCTTTTACTGTATGTGCTGCAGTTATATTTTTGCCGTTGTAGCACATCACGCACGCTCCCTCCCTTTCATTCTGTCTTTCTTTCTTTACAGGTTCTTCTCTTTGAGAGAAAGAAGTGAGAAGAGAATGAAACTTCAGGCTGAGAATTAGCCGCCGACTCAAAATATCCAGTGGAAGTCTTGACAGGGTGTCAAACCGCAGCTGTGTGTGTGTGTGTGTGTGAGATACATTTGTGTGTGCCACAGTCAGCAAGAACAACATATGGCTCCATTAAAAATAACACAGTTCAATTACAAGAATAGGTGAGATGTGCCAACACAGCAGTGCAGCCACCGAAAGGAACAGGCTACTTTATTTTTATGTCTCAGTGTGAACACAACAGAACAACGGACCCTAAACGCTCGGCAATAAATCACCACGAGAGCCAATAAACGCCGATTCGCTTTCAGAAACACAGAAATGTGACACCAGAAACGAGACGCCCCGAGCTGATCCCCAAAGATTCCGTATCGAGGTTGATTTGGGCTCAATATTGGCTAAAATAAAACTAATTCAATCCTGTTCCTCCTCCTGTGTGTCCACTTTTGTGAGCAGATTTAAATGGGAACACGGAGGATCTAAAGATTTAAATCAGGATTAAAGGATATTTTTCTGATATCTACAATCCATGTATGGTTTTACAGTATCCTCACACATAACTAAACTATTTTCAGTTTTAGTTGTTAAGTTTGATTCTGCTTGGGAGACATAAATCGCAAACTAAATTCAACGTTGCTTCTTCTATAAAACAAGGTATTAAGTAATTGCTTTAGTGCACAACTGCTTACTAAAAGGTTTTGTTTCT
Organism: Brachirus orientalis; assembly: GCA_016785285.1. NCBI lineage: Eukaryota > Metazoa > Chordata > Actinopteri > Pleuronectiformes > Soleidae > Brachirus > Brachirus orientalis. The sequence continues at coordinate 5,474,882 of JAFBJR010000160.1, read as the reverse complement.
ACGTATGTTCAAAACTTATTTCTAATTACATAAGTGGCTAAACTATATGCAACTGTGAAGTTACGCATTAAGATCAAGGGCCCAAAACCTTAATCTGCGCTCAATTAACTGATTTAACAAGATTTAATAATTATTCTAATCAATTAAAATAAAAAATAAAAAAAATTGCTGCTGCAGTCACAAAATATAAAGGCATTTAAAGCAAAGGCCACTTCCACTGTATATTTTTAAATGCTCTAATGACCTTGTTGTTGAATGAGAAAAATGACATTAACAATCTGCTAAAATATTAATATATAAAGTGAGGAAAAGTGGGGCACGGGAATTAACAGGTAACAGCAACCAAATCCATAATGAACAACTCCGAGCAAATACTATAATGATTCAATAACAAAAGAAAAGGTCAGTGTAAAATGTTTCAACACAACACAACAGCAGCTTATATGACAGAAAAGACCAGACGGAGAAGAAATGCTCTGTTACAATTCTGCTGTCAGGAGTCAAAAGGCCCCGGACCGTTTACACCTCACCAACCCTGAGGCTGTTTCTGCTCTGTATTAATGACTCTGTGTGTGTGTGTGTACCTGGTATCTCTTATGTTGTGAGGACCTACATCTATTTACACAGTCACATTATGAGGACTTGTCTTCTTATGGGGACAAAAATCAAGTCCCCATAACATAAATGACTACATTTTAAGGAAATGAAGGGAGGAGAGCCATAGAATGAATGAATGAAAGAGAGAAATTAAGTCAAAGAACAGGAAGAAATAAGGTGTGAAAGTGTTAGTCAAGACAAGGAGACGAGGAATGAGGAGAGGTAAGGAAAATGAGGATACAGAAGGTGAGGAAAAGAGAAAGGGAGACTAAAGAAAAGATGGAGGAATGGTAAACACAAGTGATAAAGGAAGGAAGGATGGAAGGAAGGAAGGAAGGAAGGAGACTCCTGTTTCTGCCTGAGAAGTAAAACAGATCATACAAGTAATAATAATTAATGTTTACACACAAATCTTACACTTTAAATGCAGAAACTTCAAACCCTAATGTGGGTTGTTAGAAAAAAACAAAGGCAAAAATCAATAATCAATAATCATTCCCGTATATTTTGGTAATAACTTCAATGTTTTGTGTTTTTTAAATTTAAAAAAAGAGTCTATGGCATACAACACAACACAACAAACAAACAACCCAGCCGAGCAATCAGTTAACCAATAACGGTTGAAAATGTCTGACGCAATATGACCTAACGTGATCATCTCGACCTCAGCGGACCTGCAGGATGAGGACGCGGACGAGGGCGAGGATGACGAAGACTGCGTCTTCTTCCGTCTCTAGACCATGACTCTGCAAACGTCCGCAGGCCGAGCGAAGCTGCAGGGCTTCGAGTGCAATATCCCATTTTCATAATGAGAGCCAATGAGCTGTAAATCCCTGCTGACAGAGTTATGGAGTGAGAAGAGCTTATGGTGGCGATACTGAAAATATTAAACAGTCTCCGCCCGTGTTTGCGTGTGTGTGTGTGTGTGCAGTATATACTTTATATTCATATATGTGTGTTTAACAAGAGACAGCCTAGGTGTGAAGCTTTTTTGGGGGGGGCGGTCGTGAAATTTTTATTGTTTCTCTAACTCTTTAACTCTTTACTGCAACAATAATTGATGGAAAAATACACGATGGTCTTATATGGTTGATAAAATATAAATTAACCTTTAGAGAAATTAGGTTGCTGTTTTTACTGAGTTCACTATGTTAAGAGTATCTTATATCCTTTTTTTAGTAAAACATAGGCAATCTGATGAAATTATTATTTTTCTTTTCATTTTCACCTATAAACACACCTGAGCAAAAAGTACCGTGATATATATATATATATATACATATATATATATATATATATTGTTTTTATATACAAAATTTAAAAAAAATACTGTCTATTTCATGATTTCTGTACATTTATCGCTAGTCCCATTTTTAAAATATGTGATATAAAATTAATCATAATTTTGACAAGATGAAAGAAGATGAAAAAAAAATGCAATTTTTTTAAAACCTGATATCTATATAAGGAGTTGTGCATTAATCCCATGGCAATATACCAAGAGTGTGCCTGTAGTTTTTATTTCCTATCAAATTTAACTCCAGATGTGGTTGATATGATCTGTGTCTCTCATTCAACAGACATTTTACTGCAAATTTTCTTGAAATCATTTTATTTTGTTCCAAATAAATGATTATCTTTTATATTAAAGGTGACATAGAATGGTCTTTTTGAACCAAAAATCCAGATTACTGATGTCTACTTAGATAAATTAAATAATATTTATGGTCAAAAACCTGATAGTCTCTTCAGATTAAGCCAGATTATTGCTGCTCTGTGCCAGCCTCTGAACAGACACTCTGTTTCTGAGCTAAGGCCCGCCCCCCAGAACACTGAGTCTCTTGTGATTGGCCAGCTACCAGCTGACTGACTGCTCCGCGGTGCTTCTTCTTCTACTTCAGGTTGAATGTTCACGCCCAGGGTTCGTTGCACGGCAAATGTGCTAGTTACGTAACTAAACTGGACTTTTCAAAACCTCTTGCTCGAGCGTGGGTAAACGGAGAAGTCCTTCTTTCTCAGAAGTGGCTGAAGTGTTTATTGTGACACTTTAGTGATGTTTAGATACGGGAAGGACACGGGGACACACCAAAGAACATCAGGAATGTGATTTTCCACTGAATGTCCTCTTTAATCAACTTGTTAGTGAAACATTTAAACAGAAAAGACTCTAAAAAGCAGCAGAGAATAGGTTTTAAGAAAACTAATATCCATATAAATTTACATTTACAAAGATTGTCATGTTGTCCACTGTAAGAAAAGGTCAAACGAGCAGAACCTCTGGAGCTCGCAGACATTTAGTGGGTCATATGACACATATGTAGAAAAAAAACATAGCTGCTGAAATCAAATTTATTGCAAAGAGACCCTGTGTGTTATGTGTGTAACGCTACTGAGTCTTGACTTTCATTGATTCTTTCCCATTTAACCTTAACGCTGACCAGCTCACACTCCTGCCTCACCTTTCACCTTTGCTGAAAGGTCACGCTTTTGGAGCACAGTGACAGCATGCAGCCTAGTGAATACAGAAAATAAAGGTCAGTCTCTGGCATGTTGCATCCATGAAGACATGAACATACATGAATCACTCTCCTCATGTGCAACACGTCTGAATTTAACTGACACATCGGACAACTGCAAAAACAAATGTGGCATATACTTTACTGTAGCAGCACTTAAGCTGAAACGGCTCATTTCACCATGACACTGAATCATTTGCTACACACAAACTGATAAAACTAATCACTTAGTTGCTTACTTATTAACACTACTTCATAATGCATTTCTCCTTGTAAAATAAACAGGGAAAAAAAAACAACAAATGGGCAGATAAATATACACATTCGATCAACAACAACAAAAGTATGGGGGCATTTCATGACTGTTCACTAAAGTTAGGGTAGTTTCTTGTCCTGAGTCTCACAACGATCTCTGCACACACTCAAAAACAGAATAGTTCTACACCTATAGGTACACATTTAGAGAATGTTCCCTCGCTAGTTTAATGTTGTCTTTTGATGCAGGAGCACATATCCAGGGGTACATTTAAGTTCTTCAGTGAAGCACAAAGGAAGATTAGGTCATTTTGAATGCGGTTCCTTCTGGATGTAATGAAAATCGTTGTCAATTGCCATAACCATAAGGAAGGGATAAGGTACCAAAATGTGGTAAGGTACAAAATGTCAGGTAATCATTTCAAATATTCATTTATTATAATAGCTTCTTATTAAAGTGTAAGTTTGTAAGAGGAACTTAATTTTTGCCTGGGTTCAGTTTTTTTGCTCTTTGTGTCATGTATTTCGATTTAAAGATGTCAGGAAAGAAGCTGAAGACTATTCCTTCGTTCTGGACAGACAATAATCAATTAAATGTTTACGGGGCCAATTTGGGGCCAAATGTCTCTGATCGATTTGTCGTCGTTTTTATTCTGAAAGGCAAAAATGAAACCATTTATTAAGTGGAATTTGTCCTTAAACCAACCAAACCCTGCCCCCTTCTCACTCCACACTAACTTCCAAACTTGAGAGTCATGTTTTTGAGTGTGACGCTGAGACAATAGGCAGATAATGATTTCCATTACTTCAAAGTGGAGCCTGCTATTGTTAGCTCGTCTGCCTTTATTCCAACTTTAACGCAACACCTCATTTGTTCATATGGGAAAAAGAAACAATAAATCATTTGATAAAATTGTCCCGGCATGTAAAAAAAACAAAACTAATATTTACTTTCTAAGGTAAAGAGAAGATTTATAGCTGCAAATGTGTGAGAAACAATAAAGAAAATGACCGTCCTTCCTACAGTACAGTATATGGACCATTTCTCCCAGCTCATGGAAAACAAATGAAAAGTCATACAGCACCAAACACTTCCCCGTGTCTCTGTCTGTCGCTCTCTCTCTCCTTAAGAGCAGTTCACGTGAAATGTGATGGATTCGCGCTGTTATCCGTCCTGCCACAGTGAGACACTGGTGTGCCGCCTCTCCAATTCTGCTCCTCGCCCAGGATGGATGGCAAACATCCTGGAACAAGCCGCACACCTTTACCTCGACTCAACTGATCATCTGTTCTTGGCTAACAGGCAGACAGAGAGGAGGAGGAAGAGGAGGAGGAGGAGGAGGAAGAGGAGGGGAGACGGAGAGAAGGTAGAATGCGGTTTGTAGAGAGGTGGAAATGAGACAGCCGAGAAGAAGGAAGGGGAAAAGTGATTGAGTTGATTCTGCAGATTCTCTGGGAGAGTGTGAGTGATGGAGGCCGGCAACACCTCATGCAGCTGCGGAAAATGTCAGCCTTTCTTCAGACAAACCGACAAACAGATCACCTGTCTCACTGCGTTCTCCCAGACAACAGGATTGTTTCCACTGTGTGTTATTACCACCAACTGCTGAGTCATAGATAGATAGATAGATCATCTTCCTCTTCCTCACAGATACAGTATAGAGAAATTAGATTAACATGGAGCCAGAGATATGGTAAGTCTTTGTTATTTTTGTTATACGTTTCATTTTCTATGATCTCCGGTCAAAATTCCACTCCGATCACATACTCTGTTTTATACAGTAGAACAGTATTTCCGATTTTCCTCCAAGCACCACCGGAGGAGGCTCACGTACCACTGGTGGTACATACACCACAGTTTGAGAACCATGGATCATCAGTTTACAACGTATCACCGAAAAGTTTGGTGAACAACATCTTCGAAAATGTAATATCTTGCATATCTTGTGCCTCAAGGTTTGACTTTGACCCTTCAAAAGTCATGTGACTAAATCTGGCATCTGGCAAATATGTAACCTCATCATGCAGTACTGTGGGCTTTGTTCAATTAAAATATATATTTCATATTTTTTTCCTGTGCTGTCCTGAGAGCAGACACACAAAAAAAAGTTCATTCAATCAGTCGGACAAAGATTTAAGATCCCAACCATGTCTGTGTGTGATCTTCACAGTCGGCCTCTGATACATTGACTTCTTCTCCCCCCCCCTCCGCCATCACGACAGACAGAGGGTCAGCTAAAATAAATGCCAAGGCCTTGTCACACTAAATGCCAATCGTGTTTGGCTTTCACACACCAGGAACAACCATTAACCACGATTCATCTGCTGAATGGCAGCAGTGGTAAAGTCAAATCAATGAGTGATCAATAGCGCTTCTTTTTACCCTCCAACTCACCTTGGCAGAAACCTTCAATGTATTGATGAATTCAGCTCTGCAGGCGCTAACACGCGCACACGCACACGCATCAGCTCCAAGACTCACACTGGTCTAAGTACTACATAACACTGGATACCCTTTATCAAGATTTATTACTTTCATTCTCATATACAGCATGTTGTGATGGTTATTTATAAGCCCCGATGACTTTTATATTAATTTCTTATTACTTTTCATTGGCCAGGTGTGGCCGAAGGAGGTCAAACATTAGCGACTCAATGTTTTCAGCTCCCTGCAGCTCAACACTGCTGAAAAAGAAGAATAGATGGAGACCAATGTTCAATAAACTCACCAGACGAAAAGACATTTCTGTTAAAAAAGTGCTGTATAGTCTTCAAAATTGTTATAACTTGTTACAAATGCAGTAAAATTTATGGAACTATTTAACGTTGGTTTGACTGCAAAGTTTCCCCTCTAGGGGCCACGTGGTTGGTGGGGTTAGCACTCTTGCCTTTGCAGCAAGAGGTCGTAACAAGGGCCCTTCTACATGGTGTCTGCATGTTCTCAGTCCAAAAACATGCAGATTTGGCTAATTGGACTCTCGAAATTGTCCGTAGGTGTTAATGATTGTCTGTCTCTATGTGGCCCTGTGACGCACCGGCGACCTGTCCACGGTGTACCCTGCCTCTCGCCCCCACGGCCTTCAGTGGAGGACAAGGCGGTAGAAAATGAGTGAGTGAGTTTCCACTCTAAACCCCGTTTTCCCTCTTCACACTGATGACAGACCAGCACTGAGGTCTGGACATCTTCCTGAAATTGTCTGAACAGGCTATAGGAATGCAAATGTCACCGCCAAAAGTTTCCAGAACTTTTCTTGGAAGCCCCTTACAGCCAAATTTGCAGAGTAGGAAAATCTCTCAGCAAGTGAGTGGGTGAGTGTTCTGCCTACATTTGACTTAGATGCAGATGTTCCAAAAATGTCCCTGCTACTGTGAGTCCGACTGACCCTGACAATCTCCCGCTGCATTTTCCTTCTGCGAAAACCGTCCGTACACAGTTTTCCAGACTTTTCACACAGTTCATACCTGAAAACAGCTCATGTGGATAAATAACTCATAAGTGTGTGTGTAAAAGTGTACTAGTGCAGTACCTGCATCTCGAGCTTTAACTGACTCAGCATTACATGCAAATGGCACATTGCTTTGCGAATCCTCTCTCTGTTACCAAGACTGTCTTTAAGTGTGCAGAAACGGTTTGTTTAGCAGCAGCTCTGTCACATCTCTACCGCACTCAGGGTTGCCACACAAATTCATGCACTTTTCAAGGGCTTTCCAGGACCAGTTTCCTCAAATTCAAGGACTAACTGTGCAGCATGTTCTGCATCTGGACAAGTGATTGTACTTGGGATCTTGCTCAAGTCAGTCTTTGGTGAACCAGAGATCTGCGATGTAGACATTTGGCTTAATATGAACTTTTCTCTGATGCACAAAATTCAAGGACTTTCAATGACCCATGTCCACTTAGGGCGATTTTTCAAAAACCTCCCAAATTTATAGCCTGTCAAGTGAACCTTGAACAGTTTTGTATTTGTTTTTCTATTATAATTTTAAATAAAACTTGTTTGCCTTCCATACCCACGGGAAAAGCCTATTACACGTACTGTACATTAGCCCAATGAAATTGAATACATTCATTAGTCATCATCACAAAAATGCACTCCTGAGGTATTTCTTTATGTTATACGTTCATGTTCTTTTTCTTGCACTCCACATGTGCCTTGTTACAAACAGGTTGACAACGCCTACTGCCCTTTATTCCTCCGATTAGGCTCTTGTATGGGCCACACATCACATTCCTTTCAAAGTTCTGTTCTGCGAAACTTGCGCACTCTGGTTGTTATTCCTCCCGATGCCCTTCATCATGACTTGCATCAAAGATGCAGCGAGACAGAAGTAAAAAAAAAAAAAAAACCTTTTCCACACTTAAGTTTAGCCCGGTGGATGAGAGTGGAGGCCAGGAGTGAAAAGAGGAGGAGGAGGAGGAGAAGAAGAAGTGAGATGAAGGCAAAGAGAGAGGGGAAGCAGAGTAGTGGAGATAAGCACCAACAAGGTGACAGGACATTGACTTATGATGTGCTTTAATAGAACAGCTCACAACAAAACCGGGAAGAAATCACTATAAAAAGAACACACACACACACACACACTCACACACACACAGACACCGCCTGCCACCCGTATGACCACAGCTGACATTTCAATTAATACACTCAGACCTTTTTTCTCCTGTCATACGTATTGAATTCTGCAGCTGCCAAACACTCGCAGATGTGACAGCAGCTGCATCTCCATCTGTGTGTTTTGCGTTAAAGTCATGACTTATTCATGCACGGTCTTTACGGGATCGCTGTGAAGACAAACTTTGACTCCTGAGTGTAAAATCTCATCTTGCCCATCAAGATCAGAGGTGCTGTGTTTGCATTGTACATCATTTCCTCTTAATACGACAATGGCAACACACACACACACACAAACACCCACTCATATGCACACAGTGGCAGCACCGACACACCTCAGTGTGTTGGAATACACCGATGCCCCATTTCCCGGCACCGATACAAGCAAAGGCATCGTGTTATAGTCTCGTCTCAAACCCTGGTGTCTGATCGCTGCACCGGCAGCCGTGTGTATTCCTGTATATAACAGTGACACAGAGCAACACAACGCAGGGTGTGTATATTAATATTGTTTGCGATTCTATTATTCCAGCTGTCAGCCGAAGCATTTAATTTAAGGTCCACTCCTAAATATTGTTTATGCCTCCTCTGCCCTCGCAGCTATGCGGCAACTACAGTAAAGGTTGAAGCCTTCAAGGTTTCGCATGAACAAATTCAACAACAGTGAGATGCAGTATTATAAGAAAACAAAGCCATTTTCCGACATGAAAAAAGTCTGAATTTGATCCAGGCTTTTCGGGAGTTTACATTTGTCAAAACACAGCAAGAGTTTAAATGATGTCAGCTGCATTCACAGCAGCAGGAGAGAGTTTGGATCATCCGGGTTGGAGCCACAACACAAATCACTTTCTGGAGATTTGACTAGAGAGCTGGCAGTTCCAGAGAATGTCCACAAACATTCACTTTGTCACATGCAGCCGCTCCAGAAAATCTCTACATAACAGCCGGACTTCAGTGTGGGTCTGAAAGCAGCTTAAATTACTGGTTAACTTCACCTGTAGAACCACAACAGTCCAGTTCACATATTTACGATTTGAACAGTGTGTACCAAAGTTGTGTTTTTACTTGCATTGAATTCACAAATTAACATACTATGTGGCCAAAAAGGTAAAAGGTGACGTTAGGAAGGAAAGACACACTGAATCAATCGATCTTGATTGGGTCATTTCAAAACGATGGCCTTTTGTTTCGTCTTTGATCTTGTTGAATTAATCAATGTGGGATTTTCCTGTTACAATGCTGTTAAATGAAGTGACTGTCGGTTTTGTCTATTTTACCAACGTCAGTGTTGAACAATGTCAATGAACAAATGTCATGTTTATCATGTGTTTTTTTTTGTTCCTGTTTTATTTTGGTGACAGAACTTTGTTCCCCACTTCCTGTTCCTGGACTTTTGATTGATTTCATGTACCTGACCACACCCACTTCCTGTCCCCACTGTTTTCACCAGGTCAAACATAATATAAATAAACTCCAGTACACGCCACATGTCACTGCTGTGTATTGGCCTCTTACATGTTTTACTCAGCGTGTGCCTGTTGTTCTTTGACCCACTTTGTATTTTTGCTTTTCACATTTTTACCTTGCACTTGCCTGATTTGTTGACCTGATTTGAACGTCTTTGCTGTGAACAACTTTGCCTGGCCATTGGAATGAAATTTGGGGATTTTACTGTCGTTGTTTGTCCCCTTTGTCTCCAAGTGGACGTTACAAGTGTTGCTTTTTTACTTTATTAATGTCACTATTGTTGTTCAAACTGATTTGTCACTTTTACTAATTTCAAAGTTGTTGAATGAACTAATACTTTTGTCACTCTTGATGTTCACAGGAAAACCCAGAGAGTAATTTTTCCAGAATTATTTTTACTTTCCTCTCAAAGAGTGATAATTACTTATTTTGGAGTATTACCTGTGGCTAATAGAGTGGGAGTAAAAAGTAAGAGTAAATTTTATTGGACTAATTTAACATGACCACATCCACAACAGTTAAAGGTTTATGCTACACAGAGTAAATTATCATGACGTATAGTAAAATAAACACTGAATGGAGTAAGAATGACTCTGCAAGACAATTTAGAGACCCAATACTACCTTTTCTAGAGTAAAATTTTACTATCAGTGTCTTTATTCGTTATGTAAGCATTAATTTTAATGAAATTACCACAGATGAAGAAAGGAAAAAAAAGAACACAAGCTCAAATCACACAATAAATCAAAAGCTGAAGGGGAATGTTTCTGATTTACTCCACACCTTTCATCACATTTACCATTTTCCACTCTCATCTTTCTTCTTCTTCTTCTCTTCTCTTCTAACCATGGAAAAAAAAAACACAGCAGAAATCGGAATAAAGAATTCCAGGAGCCGCTCTGTGGCTTGCACTTCTCTGATATCAAACATTCTTTGCGTAGACAGTAATTAGTTTGGCCAGCTGTTATCTATGTACAGTAAAAGTGTTCAATCCAGCGCCGCTCAGTGGGAGGTGAGATCTCCGTCTGCGCCCTTCATTCGCAGCTTAATTCAATTGGAGGGCAATTATCGACCACCCCAAGGCTTCAACATCCTTGTTGGTTTCTGTTCTCCTCAGGGAGCCTCGCAGCAGGACCCAACCCCCCCACCACCACCACCACCACCACCACCAGCACCAGGGTGATGCCTGTATTGATGTGCGGTGTGTAAACACCAGACCAGGCAGTTGCAAACAGGCGAGACGGTTCAACCAGCCACGAACACCGAGAGTCAAAAGACTGCAAAGCTGCTGTAAGTTGACAGTTGAAAGACGTTAGAGAGGCTCTCAGCAAACACACGTTTGTGCTTCAGCGCAGAGAAGCATGAAATGGCTCCTTCAGTCGCACAGAAGATCATTTCCAACACAAAGGCCAGTGATTTTCATGAGACGAGGACCTCAAATCGCGGCCAATTACTGCTATATCTGACCGTGTCAATATATTGGCATGTGCTCTCACACAGCAGTTCAATTTTCTACTCACTATATGTAAACATTTTTCAAATATGCTACTAGGCCTTGTTCAGATTGCCAAGTTTGGAAAGTATGGACAAAAAAAAAAACAACACATTCAATTTTTATTCTCTCAAATCCAATTCACACCACATTTGTAGGTGGTTTGAAATGCGATTCAAATCAGATTTCTACCGATGCCACTCCATGTGGTTTTTAAATTGTATGCATCACCAGTGTCTTCTCTGTCGCTGAATCGTTCTTGTGTGGCTGAAGAGTTCTGCGCCACCAACTGTAACCGTCACAAACGTGGTTATGCCAACAGCTTTATCAGAGCGACCAATGCAGACAGGCTGGTAATATCTGGACACGCAAATCCAATTTGTTCCCTTACAGTTAACAGTGCAGATTAGTTTGCATGAAAAATTCTAATTTGCCAGACTTAGAGAAGCTCATGGACGTGTCTTAGCATTCAGCTAAATAATGCACAGACTCCAGAACAGGAACAAAGCACTGCAACACCAAAGAGAAGAAGGCGAGAGGACAACTTGGCAAAGTTCAGTAGTTGACCTAGGATCTAGACATGGAGCTAAATCCAATCCGGTTTTACATGTAATTTCTTATGTTAATTCATGAACAAACATTTGGAAATTTGACATTTGCTGCGTTCCATTTATTCTTCCAAACCTGTACCTGGAAACTGGGAGCGACATCACTTCAGAGTTCATCGCTTTCCAGTTGAGAAGGCGGAAAAAACACGGACACAAACGTATCTCAGGCTAGTCAATTGTTAGCAATACCAGTCAAAGCAAAGCTCTACATGGTTTTTTGTGTAAAGTATCTACAGTTATATAGCACCGTTAAGCAATCTTAATGGTCAAAGTTGCAGTGATTGCATGGAGGCAGCAAACATTCCTGGGTACATAATGGTCCATGACCTACTGCAAATGGAACACACCAAAGTTGGTGACTCCTCCTGGTGAAAGATCATGTGGGGTGAACTTCGCAGTGATCTTTGATAGATGTTTGCGAACTTTTTCCCTTGTACTGATTAATAGATGGTTTAAAAATAAAACGTATCCCTTTCATTCAACGTCAGATTGACTGAACAGGTTGAAACACGTGTTAAAATGCTTTCCCTTTATGTGTTTTCATATGGGCCACTTACAATTGCATAATTCTATCACTTGACCTTGGTATTACTTTGTTCTCTTGCACAAAGAAATGACGATGAGAAGACAGCACTGATCACAGCTCACATCTGAAAAGCGAAGAGATTTCAGGGACAGAGAGAAAAAGGCAGACAGTGATGAAGACAAGGGAGCACGAACGGCTGTCGGACCTTGGAATTTCTGAAAACCCCGTGTGCACGCATGCCCTTGATATAAGTTGCCAAATAAACTCAGTCAATGACAGATGGGGGGGAAAAGAGAGAGATGAGAAATTAAAGCACGACTGAGTGTTTAACTCAGTTCTGCTGTCAGGAAAAGCTCTTTGATTTCTTATATTGAATGTCAGAAAATGCCAGACTGAAGCAAACAATGGGCTAATGTCATGTTTATATCGTGATACAGCTCCTTTTTAATCTGTTATGTTTCATGCAGCGCACTGTTTTGTTTTGTTTTTAGCTGTGAAAAATAGCACATTTTATATGAATTCTGTAACCTAAATGGAACTAACGACCATTTGTCTTGCTTCTCTATAAATGCTGCAATCAGCAGCTCATAAAACCCACCAAAGCTTTTATGAATGACAACATTTCCATACACAGTGTGCTATTTATTGTTTCTGTAATAGCGTTCCTTTGTTTTATTGTCGCCAGACTCCCAGTAATAGCAACTTTCAAAGCATCTGCAGAACAAAAAGTGTTTTAACATACAACAAAAGAGAACCATTCAACACAAATGAATTGATTTCAGAGCATCAGAGGTGAGCGCTGCCTGATCACATCAACATTTCCTTTTGTTGCCATCACACAAAGTTGCATGTCTTCTGAACTTTACAGTTTCTGTCTTGCATTAATGTCAGATGAACAGTGGTGGAACATTTCAAACGCAGTGCCGCAATTCAAGAGGGCCACGATGATGGTTGTCCCATTTAAAATGAATTTCTATAATCACATTCCCTCAAACCATTGTAAATCATTTGCGGATACTAGCTGAAGGTTTTCTTGCTGAGCTTTTATATCGCAGACACCTGAAACAAAGACTGTCGCTTGTAATGTCGGGAGGAAATTATTGCACTTGTAATATTAGATAATAAATCAAAGCAGCCTGAAGGGGGGAAAAAAAAGCAGCGGGAGGGGGGGGGGGGGGCGCGGGAAGAGCCAGAATACTTGCAAATGTTAATCACAAAACTGAAAACTGTACGTGGGAATCTGTCAGATTCTGTCGTCAGCAGGTGGCAATAATCAGTCAATCACAATCAATCACAGGTGCTGAGTCTGTGGCGGTTAATCAGTCAAAGTTTACAGCGACGGTGCTGCTGTTCTGAGGGTTTATGAGGGAACGGTGATGTGCTGCGAGGCTCAAAACCACACTGTATAAAGTCAGTTTAAAGTTAGATATGGAGAAGCTTGGCTCGTGTTTTATGCTCGACGAGATACTTAAGTTTCCATTTATCTAACATTTGTATCCATTAGGGTTAGGGTTAGATTATCGATGAATGAATCAGTTGGTCCGTAAAATGTTGAAAAAAAAAATGTTGATTGACATTTACCGGTCTTTAAAATGAAAACATCCTTAAACGAAACATAAAAGAAAAATCAAAAAATGGAACATGAAATTTATGATTAATTAAGGGAATGTCAAAATAGCTGGCGGTTACTGTACAGTAGAAGTCGATGAGAAAGAAAAAGATAATTATGCTTTCTAAGTTTGAAAAGCTTTGCAAAATTAAATAAATCCAACTAAGGTCAGTTAAGTCAATCAATGATGTAAAGTAAACAACACTTAAAACTAATAGCTGCGTTTACTTGCTTTGTTTGTGGCAGTTGGTTCCTGAGTTCATCGCTTCTCACAACCTTTCACACGATACTGACGGATCGATCAGCTCATTACTGCGGCCCAACTCACTTCTTGCTTTTTATGCAGACTTTCTTGTTTATTAAAACCACGGTTCTCAAGCTGTGGTACGTGTACCACTAGTGGTACACAAGTTTCCTCTGGTGGTAAGATCAGAAACACTGTTCTACTGTATAAACCAGGGTATGTGATCAGAGTGGAGTAGAAAATTAAACAAATAACAACATGAATGAGAACCACTGGTTTAAAAACCACGTGTCAGACTCCACTGTAATAACTAACAATAAAGCGTATCAAAATAAGTTCAACAAATGAAGTCGTGGTGTAAACACAGGTCAGTGCAACATTAAATGCTTTATTTGTTATTTTCTCAAGCTCAAATTGCTTGAGCTAATGAATCTAACTGGGTCAATACAAGCAGTTTCCTCAAACAGTCTTAAGTTGGAGAAATGCCCCGGTTTTACAGAGTGTCAGTGAAGTTAGCATTCAGCTGGTTCACCCTAATAAAGCTCTTTATCTTGTGTCCACAGTCCTGATGACCTGGATCTAGTACAGAAAGACTACGGCATATAATTAGGTGGTAAAGTAACGCGGCCTTTAAACAAAAACAATTTCAGTCAGAATATATTCAGCAGGCCACTTCACACATACAGGTGCTGACAGTAAAACCATAGAAGTGCATCTTCATTTGCACTCTGCGGGTGTTCTGGATCCACTGTGGTGTTTTTGTTGTCTGGAATTTCTGAAGCCTAAAATTTGCAACAGAGGTGAAACGCCCCGGAAAAAGTGCCAATGTTGTCCCACCTGTACTGGTTTCCCGTCGTTCAGCTGCCGTCTGTAGCTAAGATTCTCTAAAAGAAGGTGAACTCTTCCCATCTCAGGTCACCAACCGCTGAGTTTTGCTTCTCTCGACAGCCGATGCTCTCACTCACAAACCCAGTAAACTATGCACACGCAACACTAACATGTCAGGAGCAACTGTGCAATATGTTTTAAAAAAAAAAAAAAGGAAGAACAAATGCATCTGCATCTAATCAACAGAATCACACACACACAAACACCGCTAACAAGCGCAAGCTCCAACTCACCCGTTGCTAATGGCTGCAAAAGAGAAAGCTCTCAACACTCGGCGGGACAAAAAAAAAAAACAGTGACAAGCATCTCAAAAAAGGACTTCTTCGCTCCCGTTAACTGTTTAATGCTACAGCGGCAAAAGCAGAGTAAAGAGATAATAAAAAGCGAGTCTTACTTTGAGTATTCTTCGTTATCTCTGCCACAGCGAGGGTCCTTGTGTTTCTCCCAGTCTTTGCCGTGTTTACACGTGGTCAGCAGGACAATATCTTCCCCGTTGTGGATGTGATATAGAGCGTTCCTCGTCTCAGAGCCGATGCCGGTGAGGTAGCGCTTCCCTTTGAAAACCAGCAGGTATTTCCTGGACGGTGGCGCGCCATTGATCCCGCCCCCTTTCAGAGGGTGATCCTTGGAGAACAGAGGGATTGAAATATCAAAGTTTGGTCTGAAGTTGACCACATCCGCGCTGGCCTTGGCCAGCATGGCCTGGCCCACCTCAAAGCCCAGATCCTCTGTGTAGTCCGGCCAGGTGCCGGAGTACAGGTTGAAAATGAGGTGGTTCCTGCCATCATTCCACGTGGGCAGGCTTTGGATGCGGGACCTGACGTTCTGGACGTACTGAGCAGAGAGCTGGTCCCGGTCCAGCGTGTCCACCGCCAGAACAAACAGACAGGCCCTCGTGGGGTCCGTGGTGTGGAAGCGAGACTCCTCGATGGACAACAGGATCTTTCTGTAGGTCTCTGAGATCTCATCCCCTCTCTGCGGAGGGTAGACGTAAATCCTGAAGCCAAACTGGCAGCGAGCAAAGTCAAAGCAGGTTTCCATGCGGCAGCGTTTGTTCTTGTAGATGATGTCCCGGATCGCCCGTCGCTCATGAGGGGAGGTGTGCTGGTGATGAAGCTGAGGGCTGTCTTCCTGCATTCACACACAGACATTCAAGTTATCAACAACCAGAACATAACAAGAATAAATCTATTAAAGCACCAACAACTAGACCTTCTAATCGGCCAATTGCATGACAGCAACTTGCTGCATTAAGGCATGTAGATATGCTGAGTTTAGATATAGGCAACTGGATCTGATATCTAAACCATGAAGATACAATGACCTGGATGACGACGATTTTGAGAGAATTTAACTGAGGCGTGGCCGTTGGTGCCAGATATTTGTGGATTTTAACCCACAGCCATCCACACCAGAGAATGGTCCAAAAAAAGATATACAGAAAATATACAGAGAGCAGCAGTTTTCTGGAGGAAAATACCATATTGATGCCAGCGAAGGCTTGTTATAACCAAGGTATGAAGACAACCACCACGTCCAACATTATAGCAGATGGGCTACAGCAGCAGAAGACCACGTCAAACACTTGATTGGGTACATGAAATAATAACAATAATTGAGTGTAACCATATTGCATAGACTACATATTGTCTGTCGTACTTGTTGTTAACAGGCCCTTGTTGCGGTAGATGCTCGGGCGTTTGCATTTGACTGCCTGTAAGAACTGCTGGACCCCATTAATGAATATGCGGCACCTTTGTGAGTCAAGCTCACTTAAACCCTCTCCTGTCAATGTTCATGATGTGTCTTAAAAACTCAGAGTTCAGGATGTCCTGCACACAAACTCAAACGCGCGAGCTCATGAATTCTGCTTGAATACAGCGACAGACACATTTAGTAACTAACAGCTTGGACCGACAAATGACTCGACTTATAGATAATGTTACTTACCATCTTTTTTTTTTTTTTTTACAGTCCATTTCCTTGTCAGCTTGTCCAACATGTGCGTGAGCCCGTGGTTACGTAGAATCACGACTCTGCCTAAGTTTTGCATTTTGCACCTTTAACATTATATGAAGGTGTACATTTATCAAAAAGATTAAAGAGCAGCAGGGGGGGAAAAAAACAAACAATAAGCACATGGTTTCTCATTTATCTTGTTTATTTATGTGTTTAGTCACCTCATCTTTTGCTCTACAGCTTTGAATGTAGCTACAAGCTCATTAGTCATTGTTAAAGCCAGTTTTATTAGTCCTGTGTGTAACATTCGGGAGAGCTACTGGCAGAAAGTGGATGCATTACCTATACCATGTTTGTGTAATCTATTTTAAGTTAAAATTACTCTTTCTGTGGCCTCAAAAATAGCCTTGTATAATGTGTATCTTAAGCAAGGCCTTGCGTTAAGGAGGTGGAACATCTAGTGCCACCATGTTTCTCCAGCAGCCTGAACAGACAAAGCAGCCACTTTGAAATAGAAGGTTATTATGTTAACATCATCCTTTCTTGTGCACGACAGGCAGGATTTTGCAGTCTGACGTCACAAATTCTCACACACTCAACCTTTTAAAACCAGTCATTTAAAGGCGCATAAGTGTGAATTATGAAAATCTATCGTGCTCAGGACGACTGACGTGGACAATCGCCGCATATACTGAGTGAAACAGATGAGTCTACCTCCTGCTCTCCTCCCTCCAGGTACGGCTCCAGCAGCTCGGTCGACGCCGGCCAGTGCCTGGGCGGTCTGGACGGACTCCTCTGAGGCAGCGGCTGAGGCTGGTACACGTCCTGATACTGGTGGGAGTGCTGGTGCTCGTGCTGATGGTACGGCTGATACTGGTGGTACTGTGGGTCCTGGGGTAACTGGTGATACTGGTGATACTGGTACGGCTGCTGCTGCTGGAACTCCCCAATGTGCAGACCCCACAGGTAGATGAGGAAGAGAAGACCGGCCCCCACAGACACAAGCAGGTACCGCTTCTTGGCCTGCATGTGTGCTGTGGGGGGAGGAAGAGGAGGAGTGGGCGGGTTTAGGGGGCAGAGGCGAAGAGGACGGAGGGGACGGAGAGAGAGAGGATAGGTGGCTAGAACAAGAGGAGAAGGAGGTAGGAGAGGCAGATAGTGGCAGAGGACGGGGGGGGGGCAGAGGGGATGAAAAAGGACAAGTGAGGAAACGATAAAGGATAAAGGGTTAAAGGGGAAGTAAATGAAGAACTAGGAAAAGCAGGACGGGGGGGCAGAGAGGTAGACACAGGTCTGCTTGACCCACAGGAAAACCTCTCTATCCACAGCTCGGCATTTTGGGATCCGGAGTCACTAAAAGAAAAATAAATTTACACAACATAAACGTTATGATAACTCCTTCGGTGTCATTATGACTCGTCACTCTCCTGCTCATCTTAGTACTGACGTCTTATAACCAGTTATTTCCCACTTTCCCTGAAGTCAGTAGATTCAAATGAAATGATCACTGACTCCTGTGTTATCTGCTGTATTTTATATTAGTTTTTATTACAATGACTTTCTCAAATAAACAAATCTGCTGGGGGGAAAAAAACAGTGTCTCTCGCTCTTTGATACCTTTGTCACTCCACAGAATCACAGGAAAGCCAGTAT
This sequence comes from Brachirus orientalis, assembly GCA_016785285.1. NCBI lineage: Eukaryota > Metazoa > Chordata > Actinopteri > Pleuronectiformes > Soleidae > Brachirus > Brachirus orientalis. Next base: position 5,456,455 of record JAFBJR010000160.1, on the reverse strand, counting down.
TTTTATATTAATATGTTTATTTTGTGTCACTGGCTGTTCTTTTTTAGCAAACATGTACAGCATGATTTCAACTTTACAAATGCACACGTTTACTTTTGCCGTTTTTGTGCTGATGGTGCAGCTCTGTGTCTCTGTGGCCCAACTTTTTTTTTTTCGATTGTGCTATTAACACTTCAGTCAATACATGAAGCAGGAACATAAAAGTGAGTGTGTGTGTGAAGTGTAGAGCAAAAACACTGAGGTCTGACTCCAGGTATACTATCAGATTTGGAATACAGAGATTTTATATTCTTTTCATTTTTACTTCCTTTATTATAATTTTTTCAAGATGAGGATGAGATATGGAGTGATCTTTATGTGCATGTGTTTTGTGACTGTATTAAAAAATTTAAAAATGAATAGAAAAATGTTTCTCAGATCAGAAAATCAGCACTATAAATCTTAGGGTTTCCAGATTGAGGTTTGTTCATTAAGCTTTTACATCTTGCACATGTTTGTTTGTTTTTTCTACTCTGCTGAACCTTTTACATGAGTTCATGAATGAGTGAGTCCATTCACGGGAACCTACCTGTTCACAGTGAACACCTGTGGTCCCAGGAAGGGACCGGAGTGTCCGCTGCGCTCCGCTCCACGCAGCCTGAGCAGGAATCCACAGTTTGGACGCGCATCCTCGAGTCACAAAACTCATCCGCTGATGGTGAATTCCACATAAACCACGTGCGTGGAGACCTGCACTGAACTCAGCATCCACAGGGAAGGCGAACAGGCTGCGCAGCCTTCATCCTCCACCACCTCCCAGTCGCAAACTTTCCCCTGGAAAAAAGGAAATCCTCAGCTTTCCGCGCTGTGGATTCAGGTGCATCTCCCGCAAGAGCCGCGCGGACAGTGGCAGCATCCATCCAGAATTAACTGGTGCGTTAAACAAGGCGTCTCCAATCTACAGCCGTCATCTCCCTTTTTAAAGAACATCCAGAGCGTGAGGATGATGAGGATGATGATGATGATGATCCAAAACTTTGAGAATCAAATCCAGGTTGGCATGTGGTGGCTGCACGCGTCCACGGTGACTAATAAGCCGAAATCACGAGCGCAGGTAAAGTTAACGAAGAACCGGCGCAGCTTCTCCGGAGAGACGCGCCTCAGTGAATCCGTGTTTGGTCAAATAGGTGGTGGTTACTCTGGGTTATTCCATCCGGACTGTGTCTCTTACACCCACCGCTGTCTTCACATGTCCGGCCTGAAATCCTCAGTTGGATGTGGGCTGCGCCACCGTGCAGCCTCCAGCATCAGCATCAGCAGCATCAGCATCAGCATCAGCAGCAGCAGGAGGAGGAGGAGGAGGAGGAGGCTGAATGGCAGGAGAGCGCAGCATGTATGAGGCGTCAGCTCGCCACAGTTCACCCTCCCTCAGTCTGGATGTTTGAAGCCTTACATTTGATGGACCGGTTTATTAATAAGGTTAGAATAAAAGACAAATCACAGACAGGAAAAAGTCGGGAACATGAACCAAACTCCAGTCAAAAAACTGTGAATTTATATTTGTACTCTTAAAAATTTACAGTCACATTTTGATGTGCTTGTTTTTTTTTTCCATACAAAAACAGTCTACCCTGTAGACCACGTCATGTGCGTCACGTGAGAGTATGTTGATGATCAACAGCAGTTTTGTTTTTCATCAAAAAGTCACATGTAACTGCACATTATGCTGCTAAATCCTTGTTTTAAATTGATTGCGAAAAATAGTGTGACATGTCTGTGTTAAAGTATTTTCTCAGTAGGTATTTTTATGCTGACATTATTTATAACCAGATGTGGCGTCATGAGGTTCGGTGCTACGAATTGTACTCAGACGACCTAAAAATAAGAAGATAATAGAACACGGAAGTCTGTGTATCATAATTGTTTTGGGGATATTTCAGTATCAACATTGGTCCATTATTGGTTAAAATCAGTGGATGGATGATGATCAAAAAACCCCAAATATCACCAAAATACAGGAAAAATATTATTGAATAATGGAAATAGCTGTTCGTGGCTCGGTGTTAAACACATCAGCACCAATGTTATAATGTTGTCAATAGTAGCAGCAGTAGTTTAAAAAAAATGCATCTGACATCTCTGTCGGATACAGATAATTTGGCCACCTTTTGCCACTGACCCCCAACGGTCCCTGAACCACCACTTGAGCACCACTGCTTTGAGGTTGCAGATGTGAACTTTAAAATTCAGTTTGCTTCTATTTTCCTTCACATCACACTAAGTAAAGTTGGGACCAGATAGTTTAGGTTTAATTCTGGATGTTATTCTCTTCAAAAAAGACGATCTCTGTTCTTATTTTTCCACAGTTTAACACCTTGTGGTTGATCATCTTCAGGTCATACGTGATGTGACTTCTTTCTCTCTCAGTTTCTCTTAAGATGATGTATTTTTTATTTATTTATTTTTTTTAAAGGAGCTGATGTTAAAGAGATTTGTACAGACTCAATGTTAAGTGCACAGTGACTCTTTTTGGAGCCTGTATGCACTTTTAATTAAGTCTCAGCTCATTTAATCTTTGAATGATTGGAATATTTTGCTCGATAAATTAACTTCTCTTATTTGGAACGATGCCACCGACTGAACAAAATTAATTAGTGCTTGATTTAAATAGATGTCACTGCCTCATGAAGTAGAGAGCCAGTTTTACACATGGCTGTGTGCTCTCTCTCTCTCGGGCATATTGTGCGTCAAACAGCGCCATCTGGTGGTTGAAGCAACTCGAACTCACTCTGGCTGAGTTAAGACTGCACAGTTGCCACATTAGGACTTATTGGGTGAAATATACCAGGCAGGGTTTATCATTTCATTTAGTTTAGGGAACATTTGGGAACTATTTTTGAAACCGTACATGCTCTTTCATTGCTTTTTCATAATATAGATTTTTGCTGTTGTTTTCTATTTCACATGTATTTTGCATTTATCTCATGTCTTCTATTTCTTCTATTTTAAGAGTATCTATCTATCTATCTATCTATCTATCTATCTATCTATCTATCTATCTATCTATCTATCTATCTATCTATCTATCTATCTGTGACATTTATTGTAGCAGAGCAGTTTTAGTCTGTGGTATAAATTAATAAATAAATAAATAAATACAATTAGATCATATCATAAAGACTTTTATAATCTAGATCAGA
>JAFBJR010000160.1:5197812-5453261 GCA_016785285.1 Brachirus orientalis | reverse complement strand
CCCCCCAAATAACTGTAATCTCACTAACTTTCAGGTTTCAGGTTCTGCAACTCTAAAACCTTGTTGCTGGTAAAAATGAGAGAACAAATAAAAGGTTTTGGAAAAAGAATAGTCATTAAACGCATCATTATACTCAACATGCATCGCTTTAACAGTTTAAGAGTAAAATTGTTGTTAAAAAATAATTAAAAATCTTTAACTGTGACATACATCCTCACTGATGCATTCCCTTTCCTGACTGTTTCAAAATAAAAGTCTGGCTGTGTCGGACTAGTGTGAAACACTCACTCACTCGTCTCCTACTGCTTTATCCTCCACGTGAGGGTCCTGCTGCAAAGGCGGGAGTGCGCGTGCGAAGCAGTGAAACTGAAACATTGGGCTTGTGATCACACTGACTTCATTTTGGGCCTTGTCTCGTCAAATGACTCGCCATATCAGAGCAAAGCGCTGATTCTATCACAACTGCTAACACTGATCACAACACTGATCTGAGAAAGAGGCACCTTCAGGTGAACCCGGAGGACCTTATGTTGCCCATGTGTGTCTCAAGTTTTTCAGCTCCTCTGCTGCCAAAACTGGATCTTATTGTTCGGAAGAGCTGCCCGATGTGTGTCGTATCAGAGACGCTGCAGAGGTCACTGAGTTCATGTCCCCTGCAATAAAACAGTAGAAGGGAAACTCCTTGTTTGCCTGAAAGAATACAATTGTCACTTCTAAGTAACCAAAGTGTCATGACTCGTGACGCACAGTGGAATATCGTCATGCTCTTCACAGCTCATCCTCACATCTGTCAGGTTCGGACTCACCGAGCTGCAGTGAACGCATCGCTCTGCTGCACCTCGACACATTTGCACTGCAAATTGGTTTTTCATGTCGGCAGTGAACGGTGGTCACCGGAGGCGCGCATGTAGAGTAAACTAAGAAACATATTTGGGTCAATCGATAACTGCTGACCTCTGCTCTCTCTCTCTCTCTGTCTTTCCTTCCACTTCTTCTTCTTCTTCTTTTTCTTCTTCTTCTTCTTCGTCTTGAACTCAGGACTCGTGAACCTTTTGCCCTAACTGTCAAATGTCACATCAGCTCAACAGGCGAGGATGGACTGTTGTTATGGCAACCGTAACACACGCACAAGATTGTTGATGTTTCTCCAGATAAGTGACAAAAAAAAAAAAAAAAAAACAGGAAATGGTTTGTTTTGAATTGAATGTATGATCTACATAGTATTTTTGACCAAAGTGCATGAGGACAAATACAAAAGTCAAACAATAAAAGACAATAAAACAATAAAACTGTACAAAAATGGGAACATTCAAACTGAGTTGAAAGCCATAGAGAAAAATGTGTTTCAAGAGAGAGCACAAAAACAGGAAGTGACTTGTTCTGCCTGATGTGTTTCCTGTTTGTCTTAGGGAACGACAGCTGAAGCAGACCATGAAGACCATGAAGACGTTTAAAAACAAATGCAAGAATTTTAAAAATGAATCCCAAAACAAACGGAAAGCCAAGGAAGTGACGCTAAAATCAGACTAATGTGCACTTGTTTCTTTGCGCCAGTTAAAAGCCGAGAAGTGTTTTGAACCAACTGTAGCCGAGCGAGTGACGTCTGGCTGAGCCCCACATGGAGTGGATTACAGTAATCTGAGCGAGTCGTGATAAAAGCATGGATTAAAATAATTGAGCACTGAGCTAATCTGTGCATGAAGTCTAGTCTTACACCCAGGTTTGTTGCTGTTGGTGTCAAATATTGACTTTAGCAACTCAAATCAACAAATTAACAAATTAATTTCCGTAATGCACTCTTACAGTTCTTTCACAGAATATACATTAACCTTGTTTTAGTGGCATGTAAATTTGACTGTCGTCAGCATAAAAACGGAATGCGATTATTTACTATGTTTCATTAAAACTTGCAAGACGACTTTGCACTTAAGCTGAGTTTGGTGAGGCCTGTGAAGCTGTAACACAGAGTGATTACATTTTTAACTGCTGCTGGCCGCGTCCCGCTCTCGGCTTATCTCAAATTGAAATTCTTATTTTGCTCTTTCAAATAAAGGGGAGCCCATTTCGACCGCTACAAGATGACACGTAATAGAGTGAGGAGATGACTTCCCCTGGTGGGGATTCATTTCTCCATCCTCTTTCCCACCACATTCACTGTGTCATTTTTCTTCCCCACAGCGTCTCCGTGGAGACGATAGAACTCAGTATAACTGAGTATAACTGATAAAAGCTCGTCTGTTGTGTTCGCTGAGAGAAGTGAAATGGAATGTGCCGGAAAAGCAGACGGATATTGATCAGGGGCGAACACAAGCACCGCATGGGTGATTTGGATTCCTTTCTTTCTTTCTTTCTTTCTTTCTTTCTTTCTTTCTTTCTTTCTTCCTTTCTTTCTTTCACACACTTCTGTCTGTTCATAACAGTTTTAGACAATTATCATCTTATAATATAAGGACTTATTTGTGGTTGGTTGTGCTCTGCCTTCATCATGACATGGTCCATTTGCACCAAAAAAAAGGTCCATAAAAAAAAATTGTGTCTCCCGTTTAACTTGGAAAAAAAATGGAAAGTCTACAAAGAAGGACAGAATCCAGAAAGACAGGCTCATGGGATTTGTCATGATATTCCCAACAGTCACTAAGCCAATGGTTTTTCCTTTCTCATTCTCAACAAATCTGACCCTTAAACAGGGTACGAAGTGACCTTTTTTGCTTCTGTGAAATATGCTTTCGGGACATTTTTGGTAATTACCAGGGTTATTTTAAGAAATGATGAGAAATAGTACCTTGTTCCTTTTAACTGCCCGGTTTCTCCAAATCAAAGACCTTTTGATTTATTCCCAATATGACGATTTGCTCTCTCATCATCCTCTTCTTCCTCACATTTCATACCAAGTACCACCTGAGAAAATATTGAGCTCTCAAAGTAACACCATTATCACCAAGTATGTGTCAAGTATAGACACATGCCTTTACAGTGTGTTCCTGAACTGCACCAGCTGATAATTTTTTAAATAATATCCAGTATATTCTGACTTTTCCACTTCAGCCTTATGAGGATTTCCTTTGTCTCACCTTCTATCCCCAGGAGAAAGTGCGTGCTGATGCACAATTAACGGCGCAGGTTTTAAGTGACGTGTGTTTAAAGGCACCGAGACCTCATTAGTGTCAACATCCAGATGACTGGTTCTTTTACTCAGATAAATAAATTCCCCCGCAGCGTCCTCATAAACCATTTTCAGCATTAATGGCTCGTGATGGAGGCTGTAAATTCACGTTCGAAATGATGCGGCCATCTTGAGGGTTTTGGCGTTTCAATTATCCACAGCGGCCCGCGCAGTGCACTCTGTCATTGCTGTCAACTTTAATGTTTTAATATTCTGTTTTAAAAGCCGGGCAACACACACACACACACGGACACGGACAGTGCAAACACACGTGAGACAAATTCAGATTTACAGTTACAGACATGCCTCAGTGACCAACAGGCGAAAATCATTTATGTGAACCTAAATGAATGACATTCTCATTCATTTCCAACTTAAATGTGTGTAAATAAGAAGGCGGTCCACTTGAAAACAGAAAACAGGCGAGCAGGAAAATCCCTCGCAGTTTAACTGTAACATATATGCGGTAAATTCATAACTTACAGTATTTAAATCTCAGATCTCATTTTCGTCTTGAACTCCAGTGCTCCTGTTTTTCTTTTTTTCGTTTTTGTGTGTGCGTGTAACCGTCAGACTATTTGAGGTAAAATAATGAAACACTTGGCAGTATTTATTATCCATCACATACAGTATGTGTACTATTTAATGTTACTTGTTGCTTCCCACAAAACTCCTGTTAAATGTTCATGTATGTGCATGTTTGATACCTTTACCTTTACTATATACAGTATACTATATATAAAATAGTTTTTATATTTAAACTGGGCCTAGTTCCATGTACAAACTTACCTTGTTGTTGTTCATTCAGTACCAAGCGATTCAAATAATGCACAGATTCATAGCGTATATTCATGTTCTTATTTTAAACAGGTGCAGTGAGTGCGGTGGAAGCGCCTCATAAACATTCCTTGTTAACATCAGCACAAAAGAACTCTGGATTCGTTTGGATGCAGAGCCCAGTTGCATGTTACAAGTGTGTCCACTGAGTTCCACTGGAGAAGTTTGGGAGCCTGAGCACCGGCCCTCAAGAGGAAAACGACGTTTAATAAAGTACTGTCAGTGTTTTATCTCCTGTATCGGTCCTGCTGAGTGCTGACACTACACTAAATAGGTTGCCCGTTTGTTGTTTCATGTTAATGTGTGCTGCGGGTCGCTCTAACCTCGTTCGCTCACTCACTTTCACACCAGTCGATAACTGTGTCATGGCACGTTTGTGATTGGTTCCCTGTTTGCAGCGATTCTGTAGTCGGCCAAAAATGGCGTCTTTAACAGTTGTGTCTTCAGAGTGGCCTCTGAACTGGTTTATGTTCAGGTAAAAACTACATGAATGTCATATTTCCTCATATTGTCTGCAGTGACTTCCAGGTCTAACTTTACTGTCCTGCTGCGACCTCTTCCTCTGCAGTCGTTCTTGTGATACCCGACTAATTCTCACCTGACAAAACTGCCTAATGCAATCATGCAATTTCTAAAAAAAAAAAAAAAAAAGTCACAGACTAACTGGGTCTGCTCCATAACGTCACACACCTAAAAAAAAAAACCAACAAAGTGTGGTCGGTGGCAGGTGCAAACACGACAAACACACTGTTCTGCTGTTTCTGTGACACCTCCGCTGCTGCTGCTGCTGCTGCTGCTGCTGCTGCTGCTGCTGCTGCGTCTTTCCACACTGACAATCTGTGGCAACAAAAAATTAAGCAGAAGAGAAAGAGAACGATAAAAAAGTGCCATTTAGACGATGGAAAACCCAAACGTGGCATCCTGAGACCTGAGGCGTGGGTGACAGATGTGGCCCAGTGACGTACAGTATGTGCAGCAGACATGAAGGCAGCAGCCTCACCTGCTGATTGTCCCTTCTCACCTCTTTTCACTCCATTTCCTCTGATACAGAGGAGACAAAGCGAGTTCCACGAGTCCACTGATGTGATGTGGGAAATAGACGCACCACTCATTTTCCCACTAAGGTCAGTGCTGTGCCGTATGTTGCCAGTTTGGTTTTCCCTTGTTCTTCCTCTTGTTTGCGTGGAGCTGGAGCTCTGTCCCTCGTGTGTCACCGCGTTGGCAGATGGCTGTGTTTGGATGTTTGGAAGCAGCGGTTGGACTGGTGCAGACACACACACACACACATCAACAGATTAACGCTCGGTCAGACTCCGGCTGGCAGAAGTGAACAGGTGTGCTCCACTAACAAACTGCACAGGAGCAGTGAATCTGCCTTTAGCTCTGTTGTCTCCATTATCGTCTGCCTTTCCTCTCTTTTCCTTTGTTTACTCAAAAACCTGGGGGTTTAACAGCTCACTAAAAAGTCCGATTTTTACCACAGTCATCAGATAATGCTGTGCAGGTTGCTAAACCAAAATTGCATTACAAATGGACACGTGTATCATCCAAGTATCATCCACTATAGTAAAAAGAATTCAATTTTAAATTCAATTTTTATATATTTAGAGTCAGTAAACTTTTTCCTGAGGAGTAAATAGTCTAAAGCAACACTTGCAGCTCTTCTTCAGTACAACATTATTTTTCCAAATACACCACATATGCAAGAATGAATGAACGAATAATAATTCGGTTACATTCATATAAAACATGAACATAAGTAGGTATAATTTAACACAAATGTATATATATATAATATAATATATAAAACATGACACTGAAAAATATAGTATTGGACTCTCATGTGAGAGAACACTATTGTGATTGACAGCTGGCATCATCCAATAGAAGCCTGGTTACAGTCTGCGAATTTCTGGTTTTAATGTCATTGTACCTTTTTTATGATGATTTAACCTTATTTTAATGATGACTTTACTTTGGGAAATTGGGAAATTTGTTGCAATGACATTTGTATTTTCTTTTATTGTTTCTTAAATTCCTTAGGGACCATAAAGTATCTTATCTTATCTTATCTTATCTTATCTTATCTTATCTTATCTTTTCTTATCTTATCTTATCTTATCTTATCTTATCTTATCTTATCTTATCGTCTGGCTGATGTTACAGTGCATGTGTGTCAAGCCTTACTGTGTTTTGAAAAACAGCCGTTCGCTGTTTGTTTTTCCTGTTGCATAAAGGTCGACATGAAACTGATTCAATACACGCTAACTCAAAGAGAGAGATACAGCGCCACCTATGGAGGCGGAGTCAGCAAACACGGGGAATAAATCGGTTTTCTTTTTTTCCTCCGCGCGTGGACTCAATACGTTGTCTTAGTCAGACTATGGCCTTAAGTCAGTTAAACATACTGACTGACATTATTGACATATTTACTTTTATTTGACAAAGTTTCAGTGAACTGAAACGTCTGGTTTATTTCTGTATCGGGGAAGTGGAAGCTGTTACAATGTGATGTCCGCTCCAGCTCTTTTCTGCGCCACAATGTGCAAATACTTTGTTTCACACAGTTTGCAGAAAAGTAAAGTCATTTTTTTCCCTTCAACCAGGCTTGTAAGTCATAAATAAGAGTCACCTTCCTGCTCCTCTTCTCTTTTCATCCCCACATAATGTCTCTTCTCACCTGAAGGCGTCGTTTGACTGAGTGCGAGGACAGTTTGTCGGTTACACCACATTGATCAGTGCTGAAATGAAGAGTCTCTGGAGGGAAGAGCTTTGGGGCGATTGGATGTCTTCCCCTCTGCTGTACTGTGACTGCTACGATTGTCGCTGGCACAAATCCAGTGTGAATGTATCTGGAAATATTAAATCATGTATACAGCGAGGTGGGATTTTGAGCCATGGAGCCGAATACAATCTATAAACTACTTAAAGTTGAAATGTAGAGCAGGTTCACAGCAAGAAGGCATTTTTTTTAAGCAAATTAGACTTTCCCTTTCCTTAAATCATCACTACTATAAAGATTTTTTTTTTAAAAAGCCTCTTTTTACCTGTAAACTTTCATTTATAGTTCATACTGAATTCAAATAATAATGATGATGATAATGATAATGACAGTAAAAACAACATTCTTTAAAATTCTAGTAGTCAGGAATAAAAGATGCCCCATATATAATGATCTATGCTCTATATCTTGAGACAACAATGAAATAATCAGTGTTTTGCAAAGTCTCTATACGGGGACAAACTAAAGCTAAACAAAAGTTTACAACTAAACAAACAAAAAAAAGACTGTGACTCAAGCAAAATTGTGCAAACGACATTGATTCATTTACAGCAAACTAATTAAAACTTTACTTTATGCATGTTACTTAAAAAAACATAGACATAAATCTCACGACCCAGTCTTTGAGAATCACTGCGTTAAGACAGCAATAAGTTTTATTAATATGATAATAGCTTTTAATGGGACAGTCAATAATAATGGGATTTTATTTTTAATGTACCAACTTGAGTAAAAGGTTTTTAATAACAAAGAAAATGTGCATATGACACACAGACGGATCAATTTCCACTTTGTATTATATAAATGATCAATTTTTAATATTTCATGTTTTCAAGTGAAGGTAGCAAACTGATGGTAGCTAACAGTAATCCTCATTACCAAGCTCTTATTACTTTGGAAATAAAAATATTATGTGTGTCTGTGTGTGTGTGTGTCTGGTGTTCCTTATGTTGTGGGGACTAGACAAAAATTAAGTCCCCATAATGTAAATTACTACATTTAAAATTAGTGTAGGGGTAGAATTGGTTTTAGGTTTAGGGAAAGGGTTAGAATTAGGGCATTTAATTGTGATGATTAAGGTTAGGGAACACATTATGTCTATGACGTGTCTTTACAAAGACATAAAAACAGACAAGTTTGTGTGTGTGCGCGTGTGTCTTCCCTCCTCCACAATCAGATCCACTCACTCTCTGAAGCATCACTCATGGAGATGGCAGAAACTCAATGTTTTGCTCGAGCACTCGACACGAGGGTTTGGCTGCTGCAGGAGATAAAACTTTATTCTCTGAACACACGCCGCCTCCTACACGTCCTGCATCTTGATTCGACAAATAAATAAGCAGATATTTGTCAGACAGTGGGTTTCACTCTTCTCTTTTGTTCGCTCTACACAGATGGTTTCCTGAAGACAGGCAGCAGCACAGGTTCTCGGGGATTTTAGAAGGGAAAAAGAACAGAAATTGAATTGTGACGAAGTGTTTTTGTTGCTCTCGTGCGACTGTTTCACTCGTAAAATTTTACCATGGCACTTGCAGAAAATGTATCCAGTGAGCAGCACTTCTCTGGGTTAAAATGCTTCGTTGATGCCAAAGGTCAGCATGGAAAGGCCAGACTGGTTCCAGATGACAACAGACATCAGTATCTCAAAAAACCATGTGTTGCAATCAGGCTGTGAAGAATACACAGCACATAAAATGTAAAAGTAAAGAGGATGCAGCAGCGGTAAACCACGCCAGGTCCCTGTGTACCTAATAAAGTGGCTGGTGATTATATTTCTTCATGGGTTATGGTTATATAGTGACGATGTTGAGTTTTAAAGATGCTGCATGTCAGTAATGTACATATCTCTGTTCAGGTGTGTCAACCTAAATGTTCCTGAACTTTTCAAGGACTTTCCAGGACAGCATGGTGTCCACTTTTATTGATTGGCAGCGCGCTCTGCATCCGGACAAGTCTCCCATTTCTGTTTACACTTCCACTAACGTGCTTTAATTACCAGCGAGCCATGCCAGAAGCTTGGTGCCCAGTCATGTTGTCCTGCCAGCTGCCGCGCTGCGCAAGAACTCTATTTGCTTGTTGTGTTTGCTGACATTTGCGAAACTCACAAGCCAAGACTGCAAATGCAAATAAATCACTCAGTAATCCCCGTCATCACCTGCAGTTTCCACAGCGGAGGAAACAGACGTGTCAGAATCCACTGGCAGCCAAATTGTAACGGAAACATCACGTGACATATTGCTGCTCTCATAATTACAGCTGATGAAGTTTGTTGTTAAATGAGTGCAGTTCTGACGTGCAGCTGCAGCAGCAGAGTCCCGAGTTCTCCTGTGAACTCCCGGTGAACTTCTCTCTCTTCATTCCTCCCTATAGTGGCCTGGCACGAATTCATTTCTCTTTCAGAAACTATCGATCTTTCTCTCTGTGGTGCAGCCACGAATAAATCACAGCAAAGGGACAAAGCGGCCGCTGAGGCTGGGAGACACTGAAGGACTGAAGGAGGAGCAGGAGGAGGCTCTCGCCCGTGCTGTTTGAAGCACAGGAGGCCTGGACGCCATGTTGGAGTCAACAGTGGAAAAAACACATATTTTTCATGGCTGTGCTTGTTTGTGGGTTTTCTTTATTCCTTCTCTTTCTTTCTTGGTCTCTTAGCCAAGCGTCCAGACACGCGAAATAAGTCAGGTCAACCCCTGTCGTGGTGTGACGCACTAAATCAGTACATGTATTTTAGAACGTTTATCTAATGTAAAACATTTAACTGCATCAAGCATGACATGTATGTAACATACATATATATCTACCGAATCCATAAATTAAAGATAATTTTAAATTGATCATTAGAATAAGAATCTATTAAAGCTTGGGTGGACAGCCTATTTTTCAGCCTTTCCTGTGTTTCCACCAGAATCATGTTGATTATACCTTGCCTGACCCCAAAAAACATCTGTAATGGGGAGAACAACCGTGTCTTAGAGCAAAGGTGTCAAACTCATTTTAGTTCAGGGGCCACATACAGTGCAATTTGATCTCAAGTGGGCCGGACCAGTAAAATAACAGCATAATAAGCCATAAACAACAAGAACTCCAAATGTTTCCCTTTGTTTTAAATTTAATGAAATATCTTTGATGATCTATTATGAACAACTTGAAATTCCTTTAGAAAAATAAGCGCAATATTATATTTAAGTTTACCATTTACACATGCATTACAACATTACACATCACGGTGGATCTACAAAGGCACTAAACCGTTTGCCACAGGTCTCTGGAACTGAAAAATAAAGTAGCTCACATACTGATTAGATTCCAGTCGTTATGTGAAACTTTCACAAATTCATCCTGTGGGCCGGAGTGGACCCTCTGGCGGGCCGGTTCTGGCCCGCGGGCCGCACGTTTGACACCCCTGTGTTAGAGCTCCCCTTGAGCAGTGGAGTGTTGGAGCTGAACACACTGAGGCGGTTTATTTACTCTATTTGCACGGTGTGATCTGATTGGCAGACACTGGTGTCGCCGCACGGACACTTGACGTTTCTTCAACTTCTGCCAACGGCAACATGAGCAAAGACCAGAGACGGACGCACGGTGCAGCTGGCGTTAGGAGAATTTCACTTCCAGCGTGAGGTCATTTCACCAGACTCCAAACCAAATCACAGGGCGATTTGAAGAATGAGAGACGGAGACGCTTCCTATTGGCTGTTCTGCTAAGCAGCTGTACGTATACATCCCCTCAGTTTTTCGCGGAGCAACCTCATAAAATGAAAAAAAGATAACCGGACAAAATAAACGTGATAAAAATGAGGGAAAAACTATTCTCCTAACACTGATATTATTGTTTTCGATAGATATTTAATATCACTTCAATGTTGGTCAAAATCACTGGATCAAATATGGGAAAGATGCAAATGTAAAACCTGACACAGTCCAAACAAATCATACATACTCTAGTATGTACAAACTGTAAAAATGTAAATAAAAACTGCATTCTAGCTGCGCCATGTTGTTGGCTGGTTATGTCTTCTTTATGGGAGAACAGCAGTTGGGGAATTATGCCTTTGGAATTGTGTGAAATGGCTGTAGGTGATAAAAACCATCGGCACAAATGTGCTCTAAAGATGTAAAATGACTGTATCGGACTGATATCATTGCCAGTAAATGCCCGAGGACGTGATGTCAGGATCGGACACGAAACTGAGCCATCCCTAGTTTATTGTCAGGTATAAAACTTGATATGGGCGTAAAAATGTTTGCATAGTTTTTCAGATTTACACATTTGACCTGATTTAAAGTCACAATTTTTCCCGCCGCTTTAAAATGAATTGAACAACAGAACATAATTGTTGTTTTTCCTAGTACATTAACTGAATTTGCACTTGTGTACCTAACATGAGACTCGCCATTTTGGCTCCGTAGTCAGGGTCACTGCCGTTCTTCATCGTCGCCTTCACTCTAACAGTGAGGTGGATTTATGTTTGTGCCGAGTAAGCACTTCCAACAGCCACTCCACGCCAAATCAAATGTCACGCCATCTCCTGGGGTGTTAATCACACTGTCTCTCTCTCTCACGCACACATACGCACACACATGCACACATTAAATAACATAATCGAGCCTGGAAAGAAGGAAAATGAGAGTAAAGGTCACTCGGTAAAAAAAAAAAAAAGTGAGCTGTTCTGGAAACACGTATTCTGACTTTCTGAAACATTTACACTCACAGTTGTATTACATTCCCCAGTTAGGCAACAAAATGCCTAACCCTAGACCTAATTCTCACGCTAACTCTTAAATCAGGTCTTAACCTCTTAACAAACACATGCAAACCTGCTGGTATTCGATTTTATAAGAATGCTTCTTGGCAAAAAAAACATCTAAAGACAGAAAATGTTAGATCCACCCTTCCATTATCCAGTCCCAGCTGACGCAGGGTGAGAGGAAGGTAAACACCGGAGAGGTCATTCCACGCTCACGAGGTCACATAACAAGATCAAGTAGACGTTTGTGTGTGCGAACAGGTAAAGGTGACACAAATCGGACAATCCCACTCGACGTTAAAGTCGGATTACGCTCAGACTAAAACAATCATTTGGTTTTAATTCTGCCATGTAAACACGTTAGTGTTAAACAACTAGAATCGAGCTAGTCGTAGTCGGACTAACCCACCTGGATAACACAATTCATAGTCCGATTACTCCTGCATGCATAAGCTTCGGCGGACTGGAGTCGGACTGGAGTCAGACTTGGGTTCTGCCTCCCCGGTCTTGATCCAGACGTAGGAGACGACGTATAAACTGCAGTATTGTTGCCGGGGGGAAAAACAAACAACATGATGGCGTTGGCGAGTCAAAGATACGGAGCGGACACACTTTTGGACAGACTGGACTTTGTTTTTCTGCGACGTAAAGGTCAACAGGAAACTGATTCAATACGCACTAGCTTAGAGAACGATACAGCGCCACCTACAGAGGCGGAGTCAGGCGTACTTGGACTCGGCGATTTGACGGATTGCCTGTCTTAGTCGGACTACAGCCTTAGCTCGATTAAACTGTGCATGTAAACGTTGCACATACTCTGCGTAAATCCCCTTTAAATTTCCCCTGAATGTTTCCACAAAGTTCTGTTTCTCTTAAAATAAGGCAGTAAAAACCGGCGTGATGCCGCGACTGTCGAATTAAGAGTCAGACTGATTTACGATTTACTGCCGTGATGCCGTTTGATTACACTTTTATTGCTCTTGGTTCATCAACACTCACTTGTTGTCTGTCGTCTGGTTCGCACTAATGTTTTTATTACTATGACCTTTAGTTTTCGGAGTCCGTGAGCTCAAACTCAGACACTTTGTTGGCCAGACAGCCAGAGTGTTGCAGAGGAACTAGTAGACACGTTAGGCTGCAGCTGTAAAAGCACAAAGACGACAAACAAATGACTGATGATCACACTAAAGCAGAACAACTGGAGTCTGAGAGGAGTTTTGCTGCCAAAGAGACAGATGATCCAAAAATAAAAATTAATAAAAAAGGCTCAGCAGGCGGGGCGGTGTTGCCAAAGCAGCACTTTTAATTCAGCTGACCATACGGCAGCAGTGCCATGAAAAAAAAAAAAAAAAGTAACTTTTTTTTATGGAACACAAATGCAGCATCACTGATGCTATAACACACACTAAAAGGTGGACAACATCATAAATAAAGGAAGCAGGAAATTAAGGTGTCGGAAAGTTTTAGGACCGCTTTTATAACGGGCGTTCATAAAGTGCTGGCTTTTCGTGCTGAAAAGTTAAAACACCACATGGATGTTCACATGGACGACAATATTCCGAGTTTTATTCCGAGATTATAATGCTACAAGCAGAATATTCCACACATTTTCCTGTTCACATGTTACACTGAGTATTATACACCATATACTGGGATTAAAACATGTATAAACCTAATTTTTTTGGAGCGACAGCCTGGATTTGATTTACGTGGGTGGATTTTTTTTTTTATTTGAACCCTCCACTTTCTTTAACATTTTGAAAATTGGTTATCTTAAATTGTTATTTAATGGGACTGAAATCAGAATACTTTCTTGATCTGATTATCTATTATTCTGAGTATAACTCTGATATTTTCTGAGGACCTCAACCTAAATATTTAAATCACACAAACGCAGGGATGGAGTCACCAAATGAGTTTTGCAGAATTTGTTTCCAGGCTTTTACTTACATACTTACATACATATGTATTTATATATGTATATGTATTATATATGTTCCAAAGTAGCCCAATAAACGGGTAAATCCCAACTTTTGAACAGGTTTTTCACCAGTGGGAATGGGTGTTTAAAAGTCTGGGTCTTCTGACAAACTTTACTATTTAACTATTATTTATGTCATCAAACTGTGGGTTATTCACTTTTCACGTTCAATATTGTCGTCCATGTAATCACAGTCAGTGTGTTAGGACAAGTAAAAACTGTGTCTATTGTTCAATTACCATCATTTGGACGCGTAGAAATGTTTAAATAAAAAAAATATATATATTCACTCTGACTTTAACATTCAAATCACGACACTACGAGCAACAGATATACTGCAGTGTTTGGCATAAGTATGCATGAACTGTACATTTGATACAGTATATTAGTGAGATTATATTCTACATAATCTCACTTTCAGGCTTTTAAAACTACATATCATGTCCACAATTTCCTGTAAGCGTCTGGTTTATAGGTTTGATAACTAGAAGGTGTCATCCAGTTACATAATGGACAAATATTTCCCATTGAGGTTTGTCAGTCTTGTTACTTGGGTAAAAATAAGTCAATATTCTATGCATCATAACACTGTGTTGGAATAAAAAACCCATTATTGCGAGAGAGAGAGAGCTAGAAAAAAGGGACAGGGACTAATGGACAGTGAGGGAAAAGACAAAAACTAATCTCATCCGTCTGCCCAGGTCGGATTTCATCCAGGAAATAGGTTTCTGTCTCTTCATTCCTCATTGATTCTTCTTTCTCTGTGTGTTTTCTTTCACTCGCACATTTCTCTCCACTTCACACGGATGAACGGATGGAAGGGAAATTAAGAAAAAAAAAAAGGGGGGAAGCGGCACTTCTTCTGGAGATTTATTACAGAGAGAAACAGTCTGGAGGAAAGAAAAAGTGTAAGTTAGTAGCTGGCTGCTTGTATTTAATACAAATGCGACACACTTAGAGCATTAATCAGGGCTGTGGCACCATTTAAAGTAAACAGTGGCAACATTTATTATGTCTGTTAATATATGATACTGAATATGCCTGTGTCGTATAGGACAACATAAGATCTCACTAACTTTAGCCTGTATGTCCCAATATAGATATAGAGATAAATACTGAAATAGCTTTATATAAAACTGAACACAGCTTGTTTCTCTGACTTCATAAAAAGTTGTCTTTTTTGGTGGTTTTTCTTTCTTGCAGGAAAAGGACAGTATAATGTAAATATACCGTTACAGCTACTTTTGTCTTGTAGCTGTTTCAAATTTATATAAAATACTTAAAATACAGTTGTTACCTTTCATTTTGGATGATATCTGCTGTATTCCTTTGGCTTTTTTTAATGTTTAATAAAGGATATTTCTGCAAATGTAGTGTGTAAATATTCCATAGCACAAATAAACAGGCTTAAAGCTGAATAGAAGAAATTGCAGACTGAGATTTGTCATACAATTCTTTTGTCAGTTTCATTATATACCAAAGAAATCATAACATGTGATTAAATGCCTCAATATCAGCGCTGCAAAAGCTTTAAAAACTACAGTGCAGTCCGGTTGAACAATTTGAATAAAATATCAAATGTGATTTTTTTTTTCCAAAACATACTGTAAGCTGATTTACAATTTAATTTTATTTTATTTTTTATTTTAAAGTTAGAGTTCAGTAATGTTGTGTTATTTAAAAACTATAACATTAAAATATAAACTAGTTTAATGTAAGGATGTTTCTATGTATTCCAATCATAGAATGAGCAATTAAAATAAACCACTGTCATTTGCTATTTCCATTATTTCAAATAGCAATTGTTTTGTTTTTATTAACAATAATAACAACAATAATCAAAGAAAAATATGCATACATATAAACCTGTACATACCTACATATACATATTAAATAAATATGTTAAAAAAAACCATTACTATAAATAAAAAGCAGATTTTTCCAGCTGTTTTTTGGCGAATTATTACGTATATCTCAGATTATTGATGTTTCGCGTCACCACCACTAATCACATCTGCCACTTCCTGCATTTGTTTCCCTCTGCAGAGTTGCTTACACGGTTGCCAAACTTTGAAACCGCTCTTGTGTGAGTTTGTGTCTCAGCCACAGCCTGCAGAAGAGGTCACTTGACATTCTCACCCGAGCAGATGTCGCTCAGTTCATTGATTTCTTCCCGAACTCTGAGGAGGAGAAGGTCCTGCAAGATTTCCTGCTGCTGCTCCTCGGCTTCCACCCCGAGAAGCTCCAGGTGGTGATCCTTTAATCTCAGCAGCGCGCGGCCTGCGGATTCATTCGCAAAACACGCCGCGCGTCGCGTGCAAATCAGGAGCAGAACTCCAAACCGCCATGACATTCATGGCTGAATTTTTAACACTGACACAAACACGTTGCTTCTGGGTAAAGTTTTATGGTACCTGATATAGCGTGTTTTATAATGGCTTTATGGAGTCTGTTCATCTGGGCTGGATACTGCTCCTGCACCCACTGCAACACTTCCTCCACCGTCCACAGGGACACGCGCTTTGTCTGCTCCATCACCACGGCAACCACATGAGCAGCACTGAAAAAAAAAAACAGAAGAAAACAGGTTAAAAACAGTGACATTTTTCAATTTCAGCTCTTTATCCTCTTATTTAAAGTGTTTCAAGATACCGTGTCTGCACTGCACACAGGAAGTGATTTTTTTTTTAATCGCTTATTTATGTCGAGACAGACGGAGGCAACGGCGCCGTTGATCTTTTTAAGCGAGAAGTTTCAAAAGTGAATCTTTTGAGCAAAAAAGAGACAAAGACATTTTTTTTTTTTTTTACTTCCACTTTATATCAATGTGTTGTACCCAAAGCCATCCCAAAACATGACGACTGACCACGAATAACCATTCACCACAATTGTTTAGACGCAAATTGTACACTTTGAGGAGGATTTTGCACAGAGGAACAAAAACAAAGCATGACCGAATATTCTGCACAGACACAGACATAACGTTTGTTACATGTCACTCATGAAACAGCCATCGTAATTAAAAAGTTCATTCGACTGGAGTTTGAGCGGTGCAATCTCTTCACCGTCAAATATGGGGAGACTTTCTTGTCCCAGGGTAAACAAGCTGAGGACAAAGTTGTCCAAAGCGGCCAAGAAGGAATCTGACCTCCTGTTTTGAAGCTTTGAAATTTGCAGTTTTCACCAGAGAGGTTCCTACTGGATAATTCCAGCTGTCAGTCACACTAGTGTCTAAGCTTTTTTCTTTATTTTGCTCAATGAAGAAAAAGTATATCTACATTTGCTGCGACATGTTCACTTCACTAAAGAAGAAGAGAAAAAGAAGAGACTAAATTACCTGGGAAAAACAAATATATATTTATATATTTATATATTTGTATCGATTATCACCCCAAGCACTCCCGAAGAATAAGAGAATATAGTCATTTTATAATTTTTAGAACTTAATTAGACTTTTAATTCCATTGGAAAATGTGTTTACTGATGTTATAAATCAAGTAAGAAAATTTCCCTCTGACTATGGTTCAAAAGTCACCCCCCCCCAGTGGCTGTTTAATATATTCTGATTTCCTGGTTGTCTTCAGGAGGAAACAAAAACTGAGATCAACACTTTGGATGAAATTCCCTTCTCATGCTTTTTCACTATAGGGCTATTTTCAAGTGATTAATTGGATCAACTTCCGTAAGTGATGACAAACACCCAGACATGAGAGAAGGAGTCGACGCTCAGAGGTCAAGAAAAAGTTCTGCTGTTTTCAGAAAAGATGCCTCTGAGCCTCCGAGCACTTGGCTCCACTCCCGCTGATGTCCTCACGGGCTGCACTGCTATAGGGCGAACACTGTTGATATGACCTTTTCAGTCTATTTATTGGGTTATAAATATAGAAATGTAATTTTCTGTGTTAATTAAGGGACCGGCGTGATTGGCCAGGGCCGTAACGAGGTCCCTGCGGGGGATAACTGACACGCAGAAGACTGAAGACCTTTACATCTGGGCAAACAGGCAGAACTTTTCAAAGTCAGGGTCAGCTGAGGTTGAAGGAAATTGTCTATAACACTGGTTTTATGCGCGAGGGCAGCGTTTCTTAAAATGTACAGCTCCCTCACTGAGCCCCCGGTGGGTCCATATCTACAGGGGGAGTAAAGTCACTGTATATACACCTTGTCTTATTTGTTTGGAACCATTTCATTTATGTTCACTCCGCCCTGTTACCACTGAACCAGGGCTTGTAAAACAGAAGTAATATGCAGTAACAAGCAGGGCGGAAAATTGGCTTTTTGCTCCACTCATGGACTGTGCGGTACCTAGTTTCTTTTATTTTTATTTATTTTCATAAACAGCTTGACACTCCTTACTTTACTGGACTGCAATTCATGAACTTATATTTACCTGTTAATCCTGAAGTTAAAACCAAAGCTTTATTTAATAGCGGTATTTAAGTGATTGATCGTCTTAACTGCGATTCTTTAAGCTCTGTTAATCTCACCGCAATGTGGTCTGTAAACAGAATAGTTCAAGTCGCATCACATTATTTGGTATATCCAGGTGTACACCAAATAAAGATGGGTGCATATATGTTACCATATGTTTAACAGTCCATGACCTGGGAGGTCAAAATAATCCACCCTCATCCAAAATCCTTCAATTCTAATGATAACTAATAATTCAGTTTTATGTATCATTGGCGTACATAAGCTTAGTTTTACAAATATAAAAATAAAAGTGTATAAAAGTGTTTTCGCTTACAATAAAGAACATACCATACTGACAAGCCTTGATACTTCAAGTTTCTTTGACAAAAAATAAATAAAAAAAATAAAATAAAATTAGTCATAGTGTGAAAGAGGTAAAAGCCTGAATTTAAAACAATTGAAAAATGTGTTATCACAGGACACAAATGTACATCCCACAAAATAGGGGAATATAAACATTAATATGAATGAACTCCCGTCCCTCATGCATCATTTAAAGATGTAATCCTGCCACCTTGTGGAATCCTTCAGAAGTGCAGCATCTTGTGAAGAAGAGGCCTAAAATTGGGCTTGGTTTTTTTATTGGCCTGTGATGTATTTGCAATGATGCAACAATCCTGAACACTCCCTTTCATGGTAGAGAAAGGTTTGGGTAATTTTTCAAATCATAAGATAAACAATTACATCTTGGGTTTTAAGTCCTTTTTTTTTAGCAACAAAACATGATTTATCAAATGGGAATAAAACCTCATGAAAATGTGTTATATTGTCACTGAAAACAGGAAAGAAACTGAAAAAAGTGGCTGTAAATGTAACTTACAAGAGTGACAAGAGTGCAGCCGAATTGTAGCGGTGACTCTCAGGAGTAATGTCTGTAGTATAATATGCGTGTACGCGTGTTTTTAAATGACACCCAAGTAAAATATTATAGATTTTGAATGGGATTTGGCTTACCGCTTTTTAAACGTCAGAAAACGGGCCCGCCCAGTGTCCGAACAGTAACCCAACGATGTACAGTAACAACGTTAAAAATAGTACAAAATCACACTCTCGCGACCTTCACACACGTTAAACAAGTGGACCTTGAGTCGCGTGTTGTATTTACCTCCGTTCCGTTCCGTTTCTCACCGATAAAATGTTAACGGCGACCCGTGTCTGTACCTGTCCAGTCTATGGAGCGGTACATTAGCTGCATTCCTGCTTTTCGCGGCTCCGCCCACCCCGGAGGCGCGTTCTCGACATGTCCTGTCCGCGCGGTCCCGCGGCACAACACCTTGTGATGCCTTCACGTGCTGTCGAACATTGACAACGTGGAAAGTCCAGAGGAAAAACCAGCGCTATTCTTGATTTTGTGCGATACAGTCGTATTTTTCTTTATAATGTGTGAACCATGAGCACAGCGACTCATGTTTTTAACGTTTAAAGTGAACTTTTTGCTGTGTTTGTGGTTTAAGGGTAGCTTTAGGTATATTTTGGTTTCTCCTGTCCCTTTGACACAAAAATAAAAGTGAAGCATTGGCCACTGAGTAAAAATGAATGGCGCGTGATCATTTTTTCCCTTTTGACAGTCATGTCATCATTCTGAACACTGTGAACATTTTGGTAAATCTGTCTTTGTGTTGTTGCAAATGCTCTAGGCAGTAACTTGGTATAAGCATGAAATAGTAATGTTCATCATGCTTTCCATGTTAAATGTACATTTTAATTAAATTCATGTGTAGATAAAGTAAATGATGGGATGGAAAAAAATGGAAGTACATCAATTTTGACTTCTAATTATAGGGTTTTGTGGTCGTTAATAAGAGTTCAGGTGAGCCACAAAGAATAAAATCACACACAATTTAGCCACCATTGTAAACCTATTGCTTTTATCTAACATTCTATCTATCCAATCTATACATCATGTAAGCATAATATCAAAAAAAAAAAAATGTAAATACAACCACAACAAGATACAAAAATTAGTTGATGATGTGCACTAGTTGTTTATATTACTTAACAAAATGGCACCCACTTTGGGCATTAAACCTAACCTTAATCCAAATTTCCAAATATTCTAATTGAAACGACTCAACCTAATTGAAATTTAAAAACCTGAATTATTGTTGTGACAAACTACCTGTGGCCACTTTTTAATTTTCATTAAGTCTGGAAAATAGCAATAGCAATAGCCGCCCTCATGACCTGACTATGAAATGTGCAGAGGGTTCGTGAAGGCATCGTCAATCACCATCACCAGCTTATGGGTGAATCAAACGATTATTCCGCTACATTAAAAACCCACACAGAAACAATCAAGTCTTTATTTGGAAAGGAAAATCAAAGTCTTACACAGGGGTGCCAAACGTGCGGCCTGCGGGCCAGAACCGGCCCGCCCGAGGGTCCACTCCGGCCCACAGGATGAATTTGTGAAAGTTTCACATAATGACTGGAATCTAATCAGTATGTGAGCTACTTTATTTTTCAGTTCCAGAGACCTGTGACAAACGGTTTAGTGCCTTTGTAGATCCACCGTGTATGTGTAATGTTGTAATGCATGTGTAAATGGTAAACTTAAATATAATATTGCGCTTATTTTTCTAAAGGAATTTCAAGTTGTTCATAATAGATCATCAAAGATATTTCATTAAATATAAAACAAAGGGAAACATTTGGAGTTCTTGTTGTTTATGGCTTATTATGCTGTTATTTTACTGGTCCGGCCCACTTGAGATCAAATTGCACTGTGTGTGGCCCCTGAACTAAAATGAGTTCGACACCTCTGCTCTAACAGCGTCCGTGTGTTCATAATTTATTGCCTAATTATTGCGTCACATGAACGTTCACTTCAACACGGCCAACAGCGTAGTTTCACCAGCAGGGGGCGCCTTTGTGCAGCTCCTGCGGGTTTGTCTCCCTCAGTTGAGCAGCTGCTGAGTTGGCGCCACATCAGGAGCTCCAGCTGCAGCCTTTGTGATGGTCACGTGACCGCGTGGCGTGGGTATATTACTCGGCACGTGGGAGTTTGCTCGTCACTACAGAGCCGCAGCGCGTTCTCTGCAACAGCCGCGTCTGCCGCCGCAGGCTGTGCCTTTATTTTTATTTCTCTTTCCATTTAATTGTGAGGATCGTTGAATCCAGTGCAGTTTTGAATGACGCTGTGACGGAGTAAAGAAAGAGGAGTTCTGTGCGTGACCTATGAGAAACGTGGAGCTGTGATTTTTATATATAGAAATATTATTTATAATTTTTTTTCTTACAAATTTGACAGCTGACAAGGTGAGAGAGGAGTTTTGTTATTTAATAATTAACCCTCGTTTGCTGCTCTTTGTTATACAAGCTTAATTTCCACTGTGTGTGTGAAGAGACTGCACCTGTCATGTTGGCAGCAAACACATTTGTTCAAACTGATGAGCCACAAAAGACAAAAATCCACATGCATATTAGTATGTCACCAAAAAAACTGACCATTTACTTACTAAATTAAGCGATTGATGTCATAATATGTTGTATGTAATCAGATTAAATCGGCTGCAGTCCTGTGAAAGCATCCATCATTTACTGTTGGAGTCATAGTTTGGGATTTTTTTCTGGTTTTCTGTTAAATTTTATTGCACTCGGGCTGAACGTCAACAGTTGAACACCTGGTATAAGCCGTCTTTTCTGCTCTATAGGGCTTTACTGAGCAGGGAATGCACATTTAATTTAATTAATTGGAGGCCATGGGCAGAAAATGGTTGCTTTGTTTTCCAGCTGTCATAGATAAGAGGAGGAACAAAGGGTTAACTGAGCAACGACATGGGGAAGTTGGCTTTGTGGGGACAGTAGGGTGTGTGTTGCCTTCAAGTGCTTTCACTAATCCAAGTTTAGAGCCTGTAAAAGCCAATTTGGGAGCTTTTGTCGGTGGATTGTAATATACAAGACACTGCCGGAGTTTGTTTTCATGTTTTAACGGCGCTTAGTTATGAGTGAAGCAATAAATTGGAGACAACAAATAAGTTGTGGTTACTTTAAAAACCTCCGCGAGTTGATTTTACATGCCGTATGCTCAACATTACGTCGTTTAAAGTCTGATTTGGTTCAAATGTCCGTTTGCTGAGACCACACACACACACACACACACACTGCTGAGTCGCTCCACTGGGGGCCAATTAGTGGACATGACAGCACATGACAAGATAATTGTTTCCTGTCTGTTCTCTTCTCTCTCTAACTCCTCTTGTGCATTTTCCACTGAGCCACGGAGGTTTTAAGTCTCTTCATTGCTTATATGAGCAAAACACTTTTGTAGAGTGTTACGTCATACATGCAGATTTCACAATTTGTGTTAGCCTTCGTCCTAAGTTACTCCGATTTCAGAGCTCCAGCTTTGAAAGCCGCACATGTTTTTCCTGTCTCTGTTTTTTTGGATTTTGGTTGCTAATTCTGTTCCGCCCCTCCGTGATGCAGATGTTTAGCTCAAATATGAAAGAAATCCTGCCCTAATTAAACTTGACTGTGACAGAAGTTTGGCAGCGATCGCAGAAATCCAATACGCACACACATTAAAGGAGTGTTAATAGATTTTTGGACACTTGGGGCAGTAGAGTAAACTCAAATCACAGCTCTGACCTATCGCAAATTATTGACAGTGTAAACATGTCAGCAAACAGCTGCTGTTTTTCAGATCCTGGACATCAGATTGATGAAATCTGCTTTTTTTTAGCTTGTGGTTTTGGACAATTGTGGGCAGCTAATTTACACGCTAGAAGATTTTTCAAAGGGTTTTAAAATCGTGGGAGAGGACAGACACAATGGATTTTGTAACTGATTTTCAATGTTTTAATCCCGAGAAAGCACAGACTAGACTCAGGACCACACACTCGGTGTTTTCAGAGATTTCAGGGATTTGGGGTCTCACAGAAACTTGCGTGACTTAACGTGACTTCGGAATGTAAACGGACGGACTGTAAATGTCGTGTGAGTGTGCGTGCGATGGTTTGTGCTGAGAAACAACTTGGCTTGTACAAGTTATGGTTCCTAACAAAAGTTTCCGAGTCAACTCACTCTCATTGGTTATTGCGAAGGTTCTGCTTACGCCCCCCCCCCCCCCCCCCCCCCCCCTGCTTACGCCCCCCCCCCCCCACCCCAATCACAGTTCAGTCAAACGTTTAATACGTTTGATTGGAAGTTGGGAAGACTCCGATGAGTCCAGTGACGTTAAAAGCGTGTCTGTTAATCCCTCACATTACAGGATAATTTGGCCAGCTAATCTGTTCACATCAGCCTAAAAACAGAAAGGCACCCACGATTGTTGGAAGGGTCAGATGGGGACCGACAGCCGCTCAGTTATCCTCTAGTGTGGGACAGACTTGAAGAGCTTGAATAGATTTGCCTGCTGCAGTTAAATGTAAAAAGTAGAGTGATGACAGTGACTGACAGTTGTGGGATGTGAAATTATTACTCCGCACATTTCATACAGTCAAACTGAGTCAACTCTACATTTTTTTTTTTTTTTAATATACACCTTATTCTTGGAGGAACCAATGAAGAAATGATTATGGGTGGAACTTCCCAGGCTTTAGTGGCAGCAGCTGCACGATCACAATATGACTGCAATGTGTTTGTAAAGATCACCTGATGATGAAATTAAAACCCAGACTTGGTGATTTGAAAAAAAACCAAGGCTCTCACTTGCTTCTGTGTCTGTCTTTTAAATGAAAAAGGACCGCGATGGTAAATACTGATCCACCTCAAAGCTTTTCAGATTGTTCGTAGTGGCAAAATATGACAGAACGTGTGAAGACGTGTGAACATAACAGTAGAACCGTTTCTTTACATTAAATATTATTTAGGAAACACAGACATGCAGAAAGTTGCACCCATAATTCACGCATGGTATCACGGGGGGGAAAGGAATAAATTGGAAAGCTATTTGAAAGGCGATTGTAATTCAGTGACAATGAGGATTTTAATGAATTCCTACCTCACACTTTGTGCTCACTGGACAGAGTTTCAGCCGTGGAGGTCTGAGATATGAAAACTAAACTGAACATCTCACAGCACTTGAGTGTTAAATGGCTGGTAAGACGCGAGGCCGCTTTGATTCCTCTTGGCCTCTCGTCACGTTGGCTCTCGAACAGTTTGTAGTTGTTGGATGATGCTCCAACAAAGAAAAGCCTGCGGCCGTTTGAAGGACGAGGAAAGTAGAAATCCACTTTCCCCGTGAGGCTTCAGTCCCATTTAAATCTGGTGAAAGAGAAGGCCAGAGGTAATCCAGCACTATGACTAACAGCTGATATTGTACATTAAAGGCTTCTTTGGTATTTATTCACATGCAAATACGGATGGATGTAAAAGACAGATGGACTCATGTTGGCACTTTAATGCTTGTACCAGTTTAGGCCTCTGAGTATTTGTGCTTGGATTTAAAGGTAGCTGAGCAACATTTATTGAATATCCTTCGCCTTATTCTTCTCTTCCAAGTGTGTTGGAGAACATATGTAGCATTCAGATGGTATTAAAGCTGAAAAGATGTTTAGTTTGTCCTTTATTTTTATTGGACTATTGTAAAAACACGGTGGTCCAAAATGGCGGCTTCTGTAGAGCGGAAATTACGTGATATTTTGTTTGCACTTGAAAATAATTACAGGTTTTTCCGCACCAAGGTACGTGCCAAACTGTGATTTTTAAAAAAAGGTGGTTCAGTTACACTTTAACATTACAGAAGGCAGCATTCCATACACTTTCAAATGAGTTTCTCATCTGATACGAATTTTTAGGATCAATTATCTCAGCTGTAGAGAACGGTGAGAACAGACCAAGATGGCCACTACTTTGTAATGAGGTGGCATCACTTTCCCACCATCCACTGCTGGCACTAAGGAGCTGAGACCACAGCACCGAGTATTATGTCCCTCCAGTGAAACCCAGTGTAATTAGAAGATAACTCACCTCGTGAATTCACCCACACATAAACACCAGTGTGGGCTACGTGGGGGTTTCAGTGGGGTCTCCTAGCAGCCCTAATGGGTCCTGCTACAGCTTCAGTCTAAATGTCAACCTGACCCCTCCATCCCCTCTGAAAGACCAAGCCTAGACTGAGCACTTTTTAACGACTTTGTCAAACACTCATGGATCTGCCACCGGGGCTTGTGGGAGTTCAACGTCTGACTGCAGCAGATTTAATTTTCACCCCGCAGGGACGTCTCAGTCCTGCACAAACTCGCCGTCATGACTCGCGTCTATTTGCTCTGTGTTCCCCTTCGCTTTCATTCTCCTTTTGGTTCGCGCCACGTGTAGCGTGGGAAAGCCTGTGCAAACCACAAGAGCAAACGTACTCGACGCCGAGCAAATAGCACGTTGTGGGATGTGAAATGCAGCGGCAGACTTTCATCATAGATGAAGAAACCGATTGAAAAGCAGTTGATGAATGAAAAAGGGGGAATTTAACTTGCCTGTTATCAAAACTTGGGTTATGTGGACGTTTGTTTGTTATGCCAAACTGCTGTAAATGCTGCACCTACTGGATGACGCTGTCAGCCACGTGTTGAACGTGATGATATGTGGCTTCAGAGACACTGGACTCCCTCAGGAAACGTTTTACTATTGGATTTAATTATACATGGTTTAATACCTGAGATGCATAAATCACAGGTGGTTAAGATGGAGTTACGGTGGAGCTAGTTTCTGTTGTGAATATGGGTGAGATGTCAGAAAGCAGCTACTGGATGTTTGAGGCCAGTTGTCATCTGATACTTTTTAATTAAGTCAAGTTGATTCCCAAATAGTTGTTAAGTTTCTTTTTAATCCAAATTGTTCTAATGCCAGGTTATAGAAGATTTGTTTCGTAACCAGTTCCCAACTTGATGCATGTCGACACACATTTATGACTGAGAAACTAGGTAATTAAAAGTCCACTGTCTAAGAATTAGTGACATCTACTGGTTGGACAGCAGAGTGAGACAAATGGAGGGCTGATCCACTTACTCATCATCAGTGGCCTTCTCTTAGGAGAAAGGCTGTATTTCTTTGTTATAAACTTCCATTTCAAGACATAAAATGCCTTTGCTATAAGTGCTTATTCTAACAAAAGTTTTATTTAAAATTATTATACACATGAACATAGTATATTCAGTTTCTGCCTATAAACCTTAATGTTACACACTGAACCTTTAAACCCCAATTCAGAACAAAGTGTCAGTTATTAACAAACAGAACATTAAACCTTTACAGGACAGATTGTGATGATGATGATAATAATAAGCATCCCTTCTGCATGTATTTATTGTATAATGTGTGAATGTGTAACACCTTAAGCAAATCTTGAGTAGGAACAAGTTTCCTTTGTGTTGAATGGACCCAGTCGAGTTGGATTTTGGAGTTCGGAGCCCCTCTGTGAAGACACCGTGGTACACTAAAGTAACCATTCATCTGTCCATCCAGGGCAAAACCACATCACAGCAGAGGACTTTAATATCACATCTGGTTTGGGAAAACATGAAGATAATGATCTGGAGATCAAGGCAGGGACAGGGATGTGAGGACAAGTGTGTCTCTGTCTTTGCTTGGTCGCCACCTGGAGCTGCCATTCTGCCATTTGTGGGAAACGTGCTCTTTATTGCTCCAGCAGTGTTAGACAGGGTTCATAATGCAGGTTGGCTTCATGGCCAGTTGGTATGGAAGTTCTTCTTGCCCCCGTGAGCCACCTTTCCACAATTATTTATGCATGGAGCTTAAAAATATCTCCCCAAAAGGCAAATAGACAGATGGAATGAGGCAAAACACACACACACCCACCCAAACCCCGTCCAAGTCTGTTGGCAGAAGAAACCACAAGAGCACAATCCTCACACGAGGAGGAAATCCTAATGTTTGTTTAGCTTGGACCACCTTCTTTGTGAGCGAGTGTGTATTGCAGCGTTAAAAGTGCAACAGGACTCTCACCAGTGGTTTACCTGAGCTTCAGCACTAGATGGCAGCAGTGAGGAAACAGATAGAGTAGAGTTTCTGTACCTGTGAGGACCGTTACAGATTATACTTTTACAACCACAGCCTTATTCTTACCTTTAACTTGGCCTCTTACCAAACATGAACATAATCATCCTGTTGACATTAAATGTTTTAAGAGCCGTTTTTTTTGGAAACTGGCTAAAATGTCCTCACCTTCCAAAACTACAGAAATTCTGAAATTGGTTCCCAACAAAATAAAAGCTCTATATAAACTCACTTCTGTACGATTTTGTTTTACTCATTAATGACTATCATTGTTCCATGTATACAGATGACACTGTCCTATTTGTTTTTAGTTTTTCTTTTATAAGACATGTTGTTTCTCTTCAATGCCATAATGCAAGAGGTTGTGAAAACAATTTCCAGATTTTCTGTTGGGCAGCTTAAATATTGTGTGTTGTTAGCCATGACTCTCTCCAGCTTTGCTGTAACCCATCATTAAATGCTATAAATTGAACAATTTGTAATTTAAATTGCCTGTGTAGCATGTAGAGCATAAATGATTTGGCTCAGTTCAGGTTCTGTAACGATGCAATGCTGTGTTTTTCTTCTGTTCAGTCAGGTGGAGATGGAGAACAAGGCCTATGAAGAGAGAGAGAACGGCTCCATGTATGAAGAGGCCTACGAGGGACACAACTTGTCCAAACTCAACCTATGTGATGGAGGTAAGAATATTCAAGGTGGAAGAGAGGAAGTGGACAGTGTCCACAACAGTGTCCACAACACCAATATTAATTACATAATTGGTAATTATGCATAGGCCTAGTCTACGTACATCAGGCACTGCAGGGAGCATGAAACAGTAGGTGGTGTCGTAACAAACAAGGGCACATTGAATAACTTTCAAGTGCCTTGATTTTTAAATTCACAGACTTTCAAGGATTTCAAGGACCCCGTGGGAATCATTATAATGGGACTTTTTAATATACACTCTCATATACACTGATAAACAATAAAGTGTCTAGTTGACATACAACATACACACACACACACTGGTTTCCATGACTTCAGAAGACATTCCACTTTATTTATGGGAGACTTAGTCTAACTTTAACCATAATTACTAGTGCCCTGACACTAACTTTAACCTAACCCTAACCTCAGCCTAACTTTAACACGTCTTCACCTTAAAATGGAGTCATTATGGGGACTTGATTTTTGTCCCCATAAGGAAGACAAGTCCCCATAATGTGACTTTGTAAGCAGATCTAGGTCCCCACAACATAAGCAACACCAGATATGTCTATGGTCATCTGTAGGTATGTCCAGCAGCAACATCTGTGTGTGTACAGGTGCATTTGAATGAATCCACCGTTGACCACGTGCTGTTCTCAGGTTTCCTCTGTGAATTTGTTGGGAAAGACTTTGTGAACGTTTAGGTGGAGGGTTCGCAATGGCAGGGACTTTGACCTCACACATCAAAAAGAATGCCCTTGACATTTTCACACCTCATTCAATTAGAGAAGATCCCCCCAACCATTTGGCAATTTGTTTTATTTGGGCACAGTACAAACAATGTCATGAGCAGCATTTTGTTTAGTTTGAGATCTAATATTGATTCACACCACTACAGGAGGCAGTGTACAGGATGGGTTAATCACTCTTAGAATTATGGGTAAAAACTGTGTTTCATCCAGAAAGGGTTTATAGCAATTACACCATTAAAATTGGGTGATATCAAGCCTTTTGCTCCGCTCAAACTCATAATGTCGTTGAAACCTGCCAATTGTAGAGACACTGATTGACTTTTATGGAATATGGCAGACTCACCAAGCACCATATGTGTTTCATTTGGAAAGATGAAGTTGAAGAAACAATGCTCTGCCCTTGTAAATTCACAAATCTCTCCAGAAACAGCGAGATGCACAGACTTTCGCCAGGAACTGACTCACACTGGCTCTGATGGGGAGAAACAAACTCGGCATGCGGCATCTCCAAATTGGATAATCCGCGACTAAACTGCTTATCGGGTTCTTTGTCCAAACAGCACAATATGTTCACAATACCTTCAACAGACAGTTGAAGCAAAATTGTAATCCACAAATATAAGATTGTGTCCTATTTTCATTAGGTTGCACCATTTTTCATTTTTGCTGCACTGCAGTTCACAGAAACAAGCCTCACTTATTTTCTTTCCATTTCTGTTTTGAAGGACAGCATTACTAAAACAACAACTGTCCAAGGAGCCATTGAAATCTGTAAAACCCAACTCGCACGACAAGACTTTTCAATCCAAATTTTCCACTTGCTGACAAGTAGTGTTGCCCGCAAAAGCCCTCGATCGGGGCTTGACTGGCAGTCGCCAACGGCTACATTCAGACTCTTAAAAGATGTGATTAGAGAGGCTCGCCAATGAGTCGCTGACAATAAACGAGGCTTGAGACTAGGAGGGAGTGACATGCTTTATGAGGAACTCCAAACAGTATTACAGTAATGGTCCACCAGAGAGAAGAAGGAGAAGTACTAAGCTACGAGTAAAGTTCAGCAGTCGACCTGAACTGATCAAGCATTCTGTCCAGTTTCTCGCATCTGTTTCTATTTGGAGACTAGACATAAAGTTTGAACCTCACATTGTCGAACAGAGTCCGGGACAACGAGCGTCACGCTGGTTGGACAGGAAGGTGATGAAAGTGTCCAAATGAAAGTGAAGCAACTGTGGACAAAATCTGGCGTTTGATTAAGGACCAAGAAAACTCATTGTGTTTTCATGACATCAGAAAAAAACTATTTATTGTGTTAGTCTGACTAGAACCAGACCTTTTTTTAACTATATATTAGTCGGACTGAAGTTGCTAAATTGAGTTTCTCAAAGCACAACCAGATAATGACGTTAGACGATGCATTCCTATTCCATGTAAATGTAAAAATGGCATGTTCCACAGTTCCATGCCAAACTCCATGATGCTGCATTGAGCTATGACAGAGGCTGATTTCATGCTTGGTCAGCTTAAAGAATTTCATATTTTGAAGGAAATGGATGGCAGGAAGACCCAAAATGGTGCCAACAACTGGACTCTAGTTGTTTTGGTTTGTGACATATTAGGTCAACTGGAGAATGCCCACTGCTATAAAACCAAAAAGAGTCCAACACACTTCATTCAATAAATGGATCCCCCACTAATGTCTGGGACAAAGACAACAGTCTACTTCCATAGTTCAACTTTACTATGCATGGAAACATTCCAACCGTGTAATGTCATCCAATCATCAGCTCTTCATCCTTGCAAGGTGTTTTTAAACCCGTTCATAAACCAAACAAAAACATACTCTTTGTCCAAATAAGGTTATTTTTTCAGCACCTCGACCTGCACACGTGAAGATTCCTCTGAGAACCAAATTTCAAACAATAAATCACGTTCACCTACTGTAAGTAACGTTGACTTTGCTGGAGCCGAAGGTGTCATGTTGTTAAAACTGTTCTCCTTCACCCCCAAGGCTCGCTTTTTTTCTCATACCTTTAGGACCTTCGTTGCTATGACAACTGCTATTACAGACTGGGCAAGGTTGAGCCCATCAGCGTTGCCACAGCTTTCTTGTTTTCCTACTCTTGTCTGTTTTCCATGAACTTCAAAACGCGCACGTGCACATGTGTGCGTTTTGAAGTCCAGATGCTGACATGCCATTTCTGTTCCTATACATTCCATCCATGTGACACACACACACACACACACAGTGTGAGTGTGAACCAGCTGTGTTTGTCTTTCGCTGGAGGGGAAGCATTTAGGGGAAGCATGTGTGTGTGTGCCTGGTATTCCTTATGTCGTGGGGACAAATCTGTTCACACGGTCACATTATGGGGACTTGTCTTCCTTACGGGGACAAAAATCAAGTCCCCATAACGTAAGTGACTCCATTTTAAGGTGAAGACATGTTTTAAAGTTGAGCTGAGGTTAGGGTTAGGTTAAGGTTAGGGTCAGGGTCAGGGTCAGGTTTAGGGCACTAGTAATTATGGTTAAGGTTAGAGTAAGTCTCCAGGAAATGAATGGAAGTCAATGCAATGCCTTCTGAAGTCATGGAAACCTGTGTGTGTGTGTGTGTGTGTGTGTGTGTGTGTGCATGCCTGTGTGTTAACTGACAGATTGTCATGGTCCAAATGAAACCATGCCGTTTGGACGCTGCTCTGTGAAAATCAGTGTTTATATGTGAAAGTCAGACTCGAGTCAACATCCCTCTGGTTCTCAGCAAGATGGAACCTCATTAAAACCTCATAATGGACTCACGGGCTTCGTATTTGTCATAAGGTTGGTGTTATGTGGCCACGGCTCAGCGGCTCCTCGGAGACACCTGTCTGTTCATATTTCACACCCTCTCCTGTGAAGAACTACTCTCCCCTCACTTAGTGGCAGCTTTTCATCTCTCCGCCAACGTCAACTCAATGCAGATGGTTTGTCTTGTGTGATACCCAACACCAGAAACAGTTACATTTATATTTTCATGTGTCATCTGGTGCCATTCAGCTTTATGAAAATGTCAGTTTACCTAAACCAGCGATTCTATAGCTGAGCAAACATTGTGGTTAAAATGTAAAGCCCCAGTGAGGACTGGTGTAAGGGCTTCATCCCAGTTTTAAGTGGATTTCAGGAAATATTTGCAAGACAAATGTCTTAAATTGAGTAACGGCTTAGCCTGAAACCCATATTCCCAAGGCCCAATCCCATTTCTCATTTTTATTCCTAACCTTTGCCACTTTCCACTTGGAACTGTGTTACATGGGGGAGTGAGTAAAATCTAATCCTACAAAATGGGACACTCCTTCACTCCTTCCATGTATGATTGTTGTTGTTGTGAAGTTACTAGGAGAACACCAGTTTAAATCAATAAGCTGCCAATTATTTCCAGGATTTCACAGGATTAATTGTACATTTACAGTTAACTCAGGTTTTAATGCTGTGTTTTTTTTGTTTCATTGGGGGAAATTACTATGAGTGTAGCTACTACAAACTCCTCTGAAGAGTGAGTTTAGAGTAAATATAGTATTAAACAGTATTTATATTGCAAATTACACAAAATCAAATCAACATATGCCAAAATAGAAGTCAATATACAGTAGTTTACGGTCTATTGTTTCCCTCTTAATGTTCAAATACTTTTCTGACGATTTTGGTAAAAATTACAACTTTAATTTCCTTTTGTCTTTTTTTGTGTATAATTATAAGCTGGAAAAATTCTGGTCACATGTCAAATGAACATCTCCTTCCTGTTCTAACGACAAGAGGATGTGACCTGAGAAAAACCCTCCAAAATCACTTCACCGTTTTGGCCTGAGGCAAATGTTCCTTCAACATGAGCCACATAAACCCTGCTGAGATAGTCCTGCCTCACACACACACAGAGGGAAACATAAGGAAGAGCACACATCCATCACAAGAGGCTTCTATTTGGATTCTCAAACATCTGTTTGACCCCGAGACAAGTGTTTGGTGAGGACATGACCTCCACTAACACCCTGTGTTTCATAACGTATACCTAAAGGCAATAATGTCTAAATGATTCCCCCCCCCCCTATTAAATGATGATTTAAGACTTTATGAATTGCCAAATATGTACATACAGATATTTTTCATAAAGTTTATAAAGTAGAAAGAACTACATTTAATATTGATGGGTCAGTATTTGATATATTAGCTACCAATACATTTCAGGATAGAAGATGTTTGGCTACAACCTATCATGGATATTCCTCATATGTTTGGCTCAAGACTAAGGAAATACCTGAAAATCAAGATCTGGGTGGTTTTCAAACGGCTCCGATTTAAGAATTCAGCCACAAATCATTACACTTTCTGCGGAACAGTTTTGTGTCATACTGCAGAAGTCATAAGTCCCAACAGATTTTGCTTTGACGTTTCTTCTTTGGTCCTGTTCTAACGATTTCTCCTGTTCTTGTCAGGTTCTGGAAAGCGTCGCAGGAAACAGGATCAGTGCTGTGGTCACCTGAACTCGCTCTCAGCCATCAAGTACGCCATTGTCTCCCTCTACGTCCTGGTTCTCCTCACCATCTTTGGACTCTGCCTGACAGGTAGGATTAAAAAAAAACAAAAAAACATTGAAATAAATGTTATCATGCGTTAAATAGGTAAATAACAATAGCGACACATGACATCTTCTTTGTTACTTTAAGTATAGTATGAAAATTTTAGATTTAGGGTCATTGATGGTGGTTATTGTTACCCGAATGTGTGTGATTCTGTCATGAAAATAATAAATCGGTACAAAATAAAAGCACTGAACAACACTAAGACATGAAATGATAAGGGGAATTTGATACATTTAAGGTACCTGAAACTCAAACAAGTAAGATTGTCAATTTTCAAACATTGTTCTTGTGCAAAGTGAGTGAAATTGTTCTTAGGGAGATTAGAGGTGATTGTTGTTTATACCACACACTGGAGGTTGGTTGTATTTGAGCATGGACGATCATCTCTTAGCTGTGGAACCTCTACTGCCCCTTGTGGACGTCTGAGCAGCTACCACTGCAGTTCTGCGAGAGAAAATGACAGAGCTGTCTTCATTTTTTGCTATACTATGTCAAAAGCTTATGTATCGTTAATCTGTCTTTTGCAACATACCATAGTATTGCTTGTCCAAACTGCATACAGGAAGCTTTGAGCTGTGGGCAGCTGCAAACACAGGCCGGATTGGCACAGGCATGTGCTCCAAAGAGGGTTTGATAAATCGGGATGATGATAAATCTGATCTTCCTCTCACTCTGAAGCTCTCCCTTTGCTCGCGCTTTGTGCTTCTGCCGCCTCATCTGCTCTCGTCGCTCTTTGTGCAGCACAGGAACGTTGCCGCGGACATGAAAACACAACGCAGGGACGGTCGTGTGGAGCTGATAGGCTTGTGTGAACTCATTTGGCAATGGACTGAAGTCACAAACTACAGCTTCAAAGGGATCCGTTATCAAAAGTGTGTTAGTTGACACCAAAGAAAACAGATTAAGAAAGAAATGCACTCGTTTGTGGACACTTAAAAATTTGTTAATTTGTTTCTCTTTTGTGCATCATCATGTAGTGCTAAAATGTAATGGAGGACACACACATGCACATGCTGTATGCTTCATTAAAAATCCCATTTAGTCTTAGGTGCCACTTCTGGTTTAGTATTGTGAACACACACACACTGTATCTTACATTTATGAAGCTTTAGCCGCAACTATAATGTAAAGTCTGGCTGGTGACTTTATCCAACTTGTCCAAAGTTGGATCTTTTCCTCATATACCCACTGACACATTTGTAATGTAATATTTCAGTCCATTTTTCACCATTTTTGCTTAATTTCACTTCACTTTGTTCTCAAGGATTTCGAGTAAAAAAGCATTAAATCACTTTTCCAAAACACAGACCACTGAGGACCTTCTGCTGTGTGTCCGCCTCAGTACATGTGTGTCACATTTAAACTTAACTCCAGCATGTAAAGGTCAAGTTTGTCACTGCATTTCAGAGGAGCGACAAGCTTGAGCTTTTTACACAGTATATAGATACACTAGAACCACGGTTCTCAAACTGTGGTTCATGTACCACCAGTAGTATGCAAGCTTCCTCTGGTGTTACCTGGAGAGAAATCAGATAAACCAGATTATGGGATCAAAAAATGTTGCGTGTTTTGTCCATAAACTTTGTTTTTCCACAAGCCACATACAGTAAAGTATGTTTCACTGCAAAACAGAGTGAAAATGATCTTTCACCAGTTTCAAGGGTCTATATTCTTCACCTACATCCGAGACAGTAACTGTTCCAGAGTAAAAGCATGCCAACATTCCTGTTCCCTGAATCCATTCACTTTGTACTGTAATTTTTTTGTTGTGAAAACATTTAATTGAGTTCAGACCACATGAGTATTTAGAGAAAGAGTAAATTATTCATTAGGGAGTTCTGCTCCCTGTGAGAACGACAGAGGTGAAATGTATATGGCAGAAGTATCTAACTTGTTAAAGTACATTTTTGACAGTCTCTTTAAAGTTATTTTGAAAGATGACGTCATTCTGGAGCTAAATGCTGTTTCAAAGTTTAAGGGTCAAACTCAAGGCTGCAAACAGTGTTATGGTTTGATGAGTTAAAGGGTTAGATCAGGGTTAGCGTCGCAGTTTGACGAACCTCCTGTCATGTAATGGCGTTCACTTCACCCACCATAACATTTCCTTTGGCAACCAGATTTTCTTTCCTAACTTCCAGAGGTAGATTCGGTAGAAACGGCATCTCGCTCAAACATCTCACATCTCGACGGCGGGCACAAAAAACACTGATGTGGAAATTTGGACGTGTACGTTATGGAAACAAGCCTTCACATCACTCGATTTGTAACACAGCGCTGTAATAAATTCCAGTATCTTGTGCAGTTTACGCCTCTAGAGTTCCTCTTCTTTTTTGGTTGACTTGGGGGAAAACCCTGGCGTGACACCACAGCAGCCTCACCTCAGTGTGTGTGTGTGTGTGTGTGTGTGTGTGTGTGCCTGGTATTCCTTATGTTGTGGGGACCTAAATCTGTTTACACAGTCACATTATGGGGGCTTGTTTTTCTCATGGGGACAAAAAAAGAATCAAGTCCCCATAACATTAATTAATTAATTTTAAAGTTAGGCTGGGGTTAAGGTTAGGTTAAAGTTAGGGTTAGGGCACTAGTAATTATGATTAAGGTTAGAGTAAGTCTCCAGGAAATAAATGTAAGTCAATGCAATGTCCTCCGAAGTCATGGAAACCAGTGTGTGTGTGTGCGTAGGCTTTCTTAAAGCCTGTTGAGGTGACTGGGATTTTATTGCTGTTACCCTCTGCGAACTCTGCTGTGGCCTCCTTTGTAAATATCAACTCTTTTATCAGAGGAGAGGAAGACAAATACAGTCCAATAAAGAAATGCAGGAAAAACAAAGGACCATTAAAGAAAAGGATAAAAAAGAAAAAAAATGAACGGCTTCAGACTAGAAACTAGGATCCTGAAGGAATAAACTGCTTTCAGTAATCCTAATTTCATTTCAGGACCTGTTCTTCCCAAACCACCCACTCCCGCCTTAACCACACACAATGGCTGATGCCATTAAATAGTTGTTGTTGTGTGTGTGTGTGTGTGTGTGTCGTCTTGTATGTGTCTCTTTCTGAGGACCATAAAACGTATAAACCATAGAGAGTGAGGACATTAAAGGGATTTCTTTAAAGGGGATGAAACATGGTTTTTACGGTTAGGTTTAGGTTAAAGGTTAGGGTTAGTTTTAATGGTTAAGGTTAAGGTAAGGGGTTATGCAATGGGGGAATTATGTCTATGTGTGTCCTCACTAAGATGTGTACAAGAAACACCTACAGAGTGCGGACATTTTGGCTGGTCCTCATTTTTTTTCACCCCTTAAAAGGGCTTTTTCAGGGTTAAAACCTGGTTTTAGGGTTAGGGTTAGGGTTAGGCATCTAGTTGTGATGGCTAAGGTTAGGGTAAGGGGCTAGAGAATGTATTATGTCAATGAGGGTCCTCACTATGAATGCTATACAAACGCGCGTGTGTGTGTGTGTGCATTCCCAGGCACAGAGATGCCGATGAGAGTTTGGAACGGGTTGGTTGTCGTCGCAGAGGTATTTGGTAATTTAAAACTTTTAGATGAGGTTGTTTCAGAAAAGGCAATCAAACCCAGCTTTTCCAACGAGCCTCTTTTAAATGAGATGCCAGCCAACTAAAAGCTAAGTGGCACCAGTGTGGCTTCAGGGAGGCCCCCGCTGCCACATGCACACCAACACACACACACACACTCGGAAACACGGTCACAACAGCTGCCAATGTTTCATTGTGAATACAGATTTTACTCTGTGTTCTCCACCTTTCCTTTGCCTCTGACCAGTTTCGCGGCTCCTCGTGATCCTGGCGATACTTCCACATGTCCATATTTCTCAAGAGAATCATGGCGCCCCATCTCTAAGTGAACTCGTCTGCACTTGGGACGTGTTAAGTATGATATAGTATTTTTACTGTGTCAGTACAGTCGACCCTAAATCTTAGTTTTGCACATGTGAAAGACAGGAGTGTAAAAAGCATGGAAACAGAGATGGATAAAATCTAAATGAGGGAAGAGAACAGACGTATCCTGTTACATTCATGCTTTATCACTCCATTAGCTCTAAAAGCTTATCTGTATTTCGATAAGCTTTTAGTGTGCTTTTTTTTTTTAGCTCGGACAGGAGCTTCAACTGCAAGTAAAAGACTGGTCGACAATAAAAAGCTCACATTTTCTGACTCTAAATGCTAAGGATCCCTTTGTTAGTTCAGAATGTCCGTCATTTCAAAAAGTCATTTCTCTGTAGGACCCATCTTGGAAGGATGTTCTGTCATCAGTGTGCACTGCATTGACTTGCTAGTTATCAAGCAAACTGTAAATGTGAGCTTATTAACTAGTTGGTGTTAATCTGTCCATCTGTCCAAGTCAGGTCCTACAGCGGTCACTCCAAAAGACCTGGGTCTGGATCCACAGGTGGGTCGGGGAAATTCATGGGTTGCAAATTATTGACCACAGTTCATTTATCAAGCATGGGAACGTCTGGTTTGCCAGGTCAAAATCACGTACGGTGTTGCCAAAATTACATTA
Source organism: Brachirus orientalis (assembly GCA_016785285.1). Classification (NCBI taxonomy): domain Eukaryota; kingdom Metazoa; phylum Chordata; class Actinopteri; order Pleuronectiformes; family Soleidae; genus Brachirus; species Brachirus orientalis. The sequence goes on along the minus strand of JAFBJR010000160.1, from coordinate 5,415,751 downwards.
GTAAAAGAAACATCATGTTTTGTGTTCATGAATTGGGTCATGAAAATGTATCTTCTTTAAAACAAAACAAATGTTTGGGAAATGCTGCTCATGAGATAATCAAAAATGACAAAACTCACACAGAACCAAACATTAGGCATTATGTCAATAATAAATAAAGTATAATGAAATAAATTAAATACATGTGTGGGAAAAAAAATATGAAGACTGGTCCTCGGTGAGTTCAAATTCTTAATACATTTTCACAGCAGTCATTTTCTGATTCATTACTCTCAGTAATGAAAAATAACAACCAAGTTCTTTTTAAAATATATATTTGTTTTTTTCTTTATTTCCGAATCCGTTTCTTCAGTCAGGAAATGTCTGTAAAAAAACAAATTGAGTTTACATTCATAAAATGGATGTCCTTTTGTTTCAGTTTGTCCATCACCGATGCACAAACCTGCACAGGTGATCATAACATTTTATGATCACATTGTTGAGAAGGTTTCCGCCAAACAAGTATGCGTGTTGGAAGTGATGCCGTGCTGACGATACACGACATACATCCTTGCAAACCTTCTGTCACTCAGATGTTCCTTCCTTTCCTTTCCTTCCCTTAAACCCGGAGAAATAGCCAGTATCTGCAGCAGCTGAAATGACTGTGAGTCACAAATCCAGACTTTAATCATCTCACAGGTGCCTGTTGGAGAAACCTTAGCCTTTTGCAATCTCTTGTTTTGGCTGCTGCAGCTCAAGAAGAAAGCACGGTCACTCGAAAAGACATGTTTTTAAATCGGCTGCTTTGGGTCTTGAGCAACCCAAATGGTGGCAAGATGCAACTTCAGAGACTTGTGTTTGTTTGCAGAAATACCCGCAGTTAACATGTTGACATGTTGCAATAGGCGTTAATGTCGTCAAAGTGGTGAACGTCCAGGTTTATTTTTAGCCGTAGTTTCCACTTCTGAAGGTTTCTGTGGGCTCTTCTTGGCGTTTTCTGCCATTTTGTTTCACCAGTGCCATGTTGCTGTTGTGCTTAAATCAGTACGTTCAGTTCGGAATAAAATTTATATGTGATGGGGTTATTTATTTATTTTTTTTTTTTCTTTTGTGGCAAATCGTTCAAACTTGTTGCAACAAGATCGCTTAAATGACAAAGTGTCTGAGGCAAAGTTCTCACCAGGAGGAGAGAAGACGAAGGGGATGGTGATGGCGTGTGAGCAAGAGCGAGACAGTTGCCAAGTGGCAGACCACAGTTTCAGACTAAATGTCAGGAGATTTGTTGCAGACTTTTGTGGTTTTATGAGGACACTGTGGCGTGTGTTAATGAAGAGGATGCTGCAACGCTATGAGCAAAGACCCTCGTCTCTTTCTAACCTTAACCAGGTGCTGTTTTGCCAAAATCTGACGACATCAATAGCTCGCAAATGGTTACCATCGCCCTCATTCCCACCAAAAGGGCCACAAATGCTTCAGAAAAGTGAGGTCACGTGTATATATGTGCTCTGCAGAGACATGGTAACGCATTTGTTTGGGTGTTGGATTGTCCACCGTTAAGTCCATGTTCTGTCGGAGCTTCATGTTCTGATCCTGAACTTCCTACAAGAAAAGAAAATTCCGCTGTCAGTGATCGTTTCAGCTGCTTCTCTGATGCTATGCATTAAAAGCTGACGCAGCGTAATTTGAAAGCTCTGTGGAGTGTTCGCTGACAGGAAATGAGTTATTGTTTTTTTTTTCTGTTTATTTATGATTAATGCATTTTGGGTGATTTCAATTTTTTTTTTTTTTTTTTTTTTTTTTTACTTTGTAATTGTTCCCATGTGGCATTCCATAACAGTGAGAGCCACGTTAGGTTTAGATTGATGTGAAAAATAATTGGACGTAATTACTAAAAACAATACCCATGTTTTTACATTTCAGCCCGTAAATGACCTGAACAATAATCATAATAAATTAAAGCAATTTTCCACATCTCTAGTTGTGGAAATCCAGTTTTACATGGTAATTACAGGAACCATACATTTTTCTGCAGAGATCTTTCTGATGGAAAAATCTATATTTTAATCACAAGCAACTTTCAACTCGCAATCAAAGTGAGGAAAACTCAGGTAGTGCTACAGAGGAAGGGATGTTGAATTTTTGTGATCCCTCAGTGCATGGTTTCTTGCACCTCACTGAGTCTGACTGCACAGTATCCAGCTCCCCCTGGATGCTGGGTGGATTGGCCCATATCGCATACTGATGCTTGAACTTAAGAGAAACCAGATGCAGGTCGTTTTTTTTTCTTAAGGCGCCGCTTTGCTGTTGTCTCTCATTAATGCCAAAACTTCAGCAGAGTAGAGTAGAATTAAAAAGGCAGAATTAAAGACGCCAACACTGTGATACACTGGTGACCTGTTGAGGGTGCACTCCACCCACACCGCCCACTGTGAGCAGGGACTGTGTCCAGCTCCTCACAGGATTGGCAGGATGGATGTTTTTTTTTCTTATTTTTTCCTAATATATTTATATTCTTTTTCTATATGGCACAGATAAACGCAAAAAAAAAAAAAAAAATCAGAATGTTCCGTGACGCAGAATGAGGTAGTTCCCAACAGAAGATGTATATCATAAAAACCACAGATTTACTCAGAAAATCTCAACAACAATGAATTTTTTGGGGGGGGGGGGGAAATACCTGGAGAGCTGCAAATACAAAATGCAATCTGAAAAGTATCGGTCAAATGTGTAAGAACAGACTCTTTCCCAGCTCTCCTTCATCTCCCACTCTCTGCCGTTTGCTTCATCTTCTTTGTGGCTTCATGTTTTTGCAGCAATCACATGTTCGTTCAGGCAACAGAATAAACATGGTCTCTAAAAAACAAGGCTCTTGCCTAAAGTGCTCAGACAAAGGCTTGTTCTAAGGCGAAAAAAAATATTTTTATTTTGAGGTGATTTTAAACTTATATATTTAATCTTCGTCTGTAAATATGAGTAGATTCTACACAGTGGCCCTTTAAAGGTTTCAACAGAAAAAAAAGAAACTTAATAAAACAGTAAATGAACCGTAACATAATGGCACATAAAAGCCATTGACTCCTTCCACTTTTTCCTGGAAAAGAGAATGATCCAAACCAGTGAAGGTGTGAGACTCCACAAATCAAAACAAACAGCTTAAAATGCCAAAACAGCTCTGTAAAGTTCAGAGAAGCATCAAAGTGGGATTATTATTCACCCGTTGGTTCAACACCAGCAGCTAATCCGCTCATGTTTATTCGATCCGTGGAAAACATCGAACTATTGTCATCGTTTTGCTTGTGAAGCCTCGGTCGCGATCACACCGTCACGCGCACAAGGTCCCACGTGAGCTGAATTACACGCTACATTGCCCTTCATTGCCCTTGGACGCCTGTCGACTCGTGCCAGAAGCACGTGCACTCTTAACAAAACAAACAAAAGTTTGACTTTTGTCCAGTAACACAGCAGCACTCAATACTATCTGTTTTCCTGCGTGAAGTGTTTGGCTGTTCCCCCCGTTGCATTTTGGCCAGATACATCTTGTTCTACATCTGGAGTCAGTTTTAATCGCAGGTTGTGCAAAACGACATCGGCCCATATATGGACTCGCCGGGCCGATCACTGTCTGGGTGGTTTAGGAGGGATTTGCGTCTTTTATATATCTGTTTATGAGCTGGATGGGAGTCGAGTTGTCTAACACAGTTGAAATCCACCTGCCATGTTTGCATGGAGGACTTTTGTCGTTTTCCTCCCACGTGGTGTAAACTGCAGCCTATATCCCTCTGGTAAACTTATACTGTAGGTGCAGCCGAGTCAGGTTTTCCAGTTGGAGCAAACATGCAGCTCACAGGTTTGGCACGGTTCCTTCTCTTTTCCTGAGCCAGTTAATTGCTGGAAAACATGATGGTAGATTTGTTATTCTTCTCTTAAGCCCCGACTTCTTCCAGTCTTCCAGTGATACTGTAGGTAACAGGCATGTTATTGCCAAACAGAGATCGGAAATAGGCCCTGAAACCGCTTCGGTTTACTTTGGTCTTTGGCCTTTGTTGCAATTTGTTTTGGTCGTGCATTCGTTATTGTAATTGTGTTTGTGTTTTACATCAACTTTTCCTGCTGCGTCTCAGTTTTATTTGGGTTCTGGGGGGAGGCTGATTATTTAAAGACCGTTTTCCAGTACAATTCCTAGGCACACGGGCCCATGGCATCTGCTGCCAAACACATTTAGACAAAAGTCCTTTTATCAACGTACCGTATTTGCTCTGCACATTTTTTTGTTTGCTCTTTTTCTTAACCTATATCCATTCAACGTTGTCCTCCACAACACCAGCAGAATTTAACTGAGCGGAATTTCGCCTTCAGCTGGCGCACGTCTAACCAATCAGAATGCGTGTTGTTCATGATCTGATATAAATAAGATTCAAATAATGAGCAGAGACTCAAACAAACAAACAAAGATCTTCTTCAAATCTCTTTGCCAGGCATGATAAATTTAAGTAACCTGAGTGACCACCCGCTCATCACTGCTCGATACTGACATTTTTCCTCATCCTTATGTTATTCACATACAGTAATCACCTTACACTTCAGTAAAAGCTCTGAATAGAGTAAATTGAAATTTACAGATATTGTGTTCATCACTACTTCTAGTGCTACCTGTTGTGTATTCCTTCTTGTCAGTATATTAAATATAAAATAAGTAACATTTCTCATCAAAATGGCCAAAATTGATAGAACTAATGTTGGATTTTTTTTTTTTTATGTACTTACAACACTCCAAATTTATAGAAAGCCCCAGTTTTCCCCAGCGTTTCATTTGTGGATTTTTAACACTGTCGTCTGTGTTGCAGAGCTGCTGCTGTTTTACACGGGGTTTGCCTTAAAATTAAATAAAAAAAAAAAAAAACTCCATATATTATATAGTTTTACACACTCTTCATGCTTGCCCATACTCTTCAGTGTGAAGTTTACATGAACAGCTGATTATTGTGTGGCTTTTGCAACGTTAGGAAAAGACAGAGAGGATCAGTCACTTAATTAATAAATAAGCTGAAGCTCATGATCCCACCAGGTATTTTATTATTGTTCTGACTGAGAGAGAGAGAGAGAGACTGAGCTGCAGATTATACATTTAAAGAGTCAAAAAAAATATATAGTTTTTTTTCAATTTTAGATATTTCACATATTGTATCTTTAAAGAAATTCACAATATCAAATTGATTTTGTGTTTTTTTTTTTTTTTTAGTCAAGCCATTCTAGATGTTTTTGTTGAGACCATTTTTCCTCCCTCATAGAAACAAAATTGCGTCTGTGGGACACTTTTTGAAGACCCTGACCTTTTAGACAAAGAAGGGCATCCTCGCTTCACCTCAGCCATCGGCTTTAGTTTGCTTAAGCCCCTTTGAGGTTATTTAAGAACGCTCAGCCCCTTCCACAACGCGATACAAGATAAAAACCTGTGTTAAATGTGAACCGTGTGTGCCTGGCCTGGTAGAGGGGGCTAAATCTGACACCACGGCGTACAACTCCTAACAGCTTTAAAGGCAAAACTTTAAAGGGTTTTAAACCGCACCCTTGTGAAAACAGTCATTGTAATTTTCACTGCTGTGGATGAGGTGTTTCTGATCTCAGTGCACGCACACACACACACACACACACACACACACACACACACATACATACATACGTATCTGGGAGACGAGCACAAGCAGAGAGTTTATGCCAAAAAAAGATACACATTTACTCGCATGCCGAGACAAACATAAAACCCCAGATTCTGTGCTGAGAATTGCAAATAGAAACAGATGCTCATAAAGATAAACTTGTACAATATATTTTAGGCACTGTACTAAATCATTAAAGCAAAAAAAAAACATGAGTAAAAACACATGGATTTGTACAGACACAAAAATAATAAACATGTGAAATAGAAAAAAAAAATGCCTACACACGAGCAAACAAACACAAATGTATATAAAGGTGCAATACATACACATAAAACATGAAAAGGCAATCAGTCCCTGAGTGACAAGAAAACACACACATTTGAAGGCTGAGAGAAAACCACAAAAACAACACACACACACACACACACACACATAAAGTCATGTATGGTGTATGCACACATTGTACCAGGGCCCCTAAAGGAAGTCTGTGAACATAAAGCCTTTTCTGATGGGTTTCTGTGCTGTGATTGTGGATCTCGAGGAAGAAAAGAGTCTGGAGAAGGTCCAGCGTTCCCAGTGGGAGTCCATCATAAGAGGAGCGCTCACACACACACACACACACACACACACACACACACACACACACGTTTGCGCTTCTATCAGAGTGAGGACCCTCATAGACATAATACATTCTCTAGCCTCTTATCCTAACCTTAACCATCACAATTAGATGCCTAACCCTAACCCTAACCCTAACCTAAACCCAATTCTAACCCTAACCCTAAAACCAAGTCTTAACACTGAAAAAGCCATTTAAAGAAGTGAGGATCAGACAAAATGTCCTCACTTTGTAGGAATTATACAAATTTTGGTCCTCACTCTGCAGCAACTACAAGAACACACACACACACGCACACATCAATGTAGAAAAAAGTCAGCCCTTCATTTCTCAGCAACAAAAGTCAGCAGACAGCCTCATTCATGCAGTCAAACGCAGGTCATTAACATGTCAACACTAATTGGACCAGACCTCATTCGCTCCCCCCCCCCCCCCCCCCCCCCCCCCCCCCCCCCCCCCCCACACCCTACTCCCCCCCCCCCCCCCCCCCCACAGACCCCCCCACCTCCATTCCTCTGCATTTTTTTTTTAACGTTGCCTTGAGTTTTGCACTCAATGACTGATTTGGCAGAAATGGTTGAAAAGTTATGTCAGCGTGGTTGAACATATAAATAAATCGCTCAAAAATGTTGCTCAACAGAGATGACTTCACATTCAGAAAAACTGTCATGGCTCTTTTCCATATACAGATCTAGCACTACTCGGCTCGACTCTTCTCTCGGTTTGGTATCAGACACGTCTTCTTCCATGACCTCATAGTCAAAGCAATTGTTTTCTTTGTACTGAATCATTAGAATCAGTTGATTAAAAAGATGAGTTCACTGAATGGCTCAGTACTTCCTGCGTGGCCGGAGCACAGTCACTGAACTGAAATACAGCCGAACGGCTTGTGATCGGGCTCACCATCTCCGTCTTTCAGCAGCGCTGTCGCTAAATACACCAGGCTCCTCTGTTAAATATGGAGATTTTACAAATGTCCTTGTTAAATGTTGCAGATTAACGCATGTTTTCAGGATTTTTAAGTCTTTTTAACTGATCTACAGTTCGCCATTGTTCGCTTTGATTCTTGTGTCGGACGTCGCAGCTCATGACTCTTCGGTGACGACGCTCTCTGACCAATCAGTGGCCGGCGGTCTGTCCACGTCACATTTTAGTCTCGACTGGAACCTCGACAGAGCAGGTACTAAAAAAAGTAGTTGAGTGCTAGAACTGTATAATAGAAAAGTGCCATTAGTTACATTCAAATTACTGATAGAACTTTAACCAATTGACATTTTTTCTGACTAAAACCTTTGTTTAATAGCAAATTTTAAAGTTTTTGTAGCAAGGCTGCATGAATGGATATGTATCAGTCCAACACTTTGGTCCAACTGAAATAACATAATGAAGGTGACTTTTTATCATCTTAAAAAACTTGTTACAGAGAAGTTAAAGGAGGTTATCTGCACAGGAAAATAGCATACTCATTTGTTGGTTTTGTCTAAGGCCAGATAGCCAAAATGTTTATTGTTCTAAACATTTCACACAGCTGGTTTAACAAGCAGCAAAAGGTTTATAGAGTTTTAATCTGGATTTGAAACTATTAAATTGGAGGCTGAAAAACCAAATAGCAAAAGAACTGTGGCATTAAGTTGTTAAAAGTGGCTAAAACATCATCACTTGCCTGTTGTTGTAATTACACTATAAATTGGAGGGTTTTTTTGTCATAATACTTAATATTTAAATTGTTATGAAATAGGTCATTTTAACTAGTTAACAGCTGCTTTTGCTATGAAATATTCATATTAATATTCACATATGTTTAAATAGTGTAAAAAATCTAAATGATGAACAACTAAATGACATTTTGAACACACATTTTTGTCTTAATGTCTTTGGTGATCTGGCTTTGGGTGACAATTATCATTTTGTCAATTTGATGAGGAAATATCTGAGCATACATTGGATCGTTTAGGTACAGATACTGTATATTTGACCCCCTGCCTATGTAAAGCCTCACAGAGCTGCTTGCTTGTCCAGTCTTGTGCACTATAATCTTTATGTCCTGTTGACAAAGATACTATTTCTCATGTATACAGCTTGTGCGATTGCATGGAACAGTTTAGTCTGTATATGACCCCTGAAATTTGTCATCCATCTGTATATTTTGGTTTGATAAACTACCTTTTATAGCCATAAATGAGATGTTTTACAGTGTACTGAAAACAATAAGTCGTAAGCATGGAGAAGGTCACACGGTCGGCTTTTTTTTTTTTTTGGCCTCAAGCTTAATAAGGTTGTGAGGTTCATAAAATAAGCGTTAGACTGCGGCGTGTAAATAACACAAGGCCTCGCTTATGCACCTCTTTATGAACAGATAACAGTGATTTTAATAAATCTGCAGCAGTGAGGGAGGTTAAAGCTCAGGGGGATTTGGAGAGCATGATAGACCACCAAATTAGTCCCCCATGTGCCTTTTTTTTTCCTCTTTTATTAGAGGACTAATTAGACAACAACGGATTTGAAAGACTTTGGGTTGGCACCGCTCACGTCTGACACACACTCACTCGCACACACTCGCATACCATGGGCTGGTTTGATCTGCTTAATTATGGAGCCAGAGTTCAGTGAAGTCCAGAGAAGTGCACAATACGCACATTATTGGAGCTGAAAGTCAGCGCTCGTACTGCCGTGAGTGTCCAACCGTGATTGGCTGGCTGACAACTCGGAACAAAAAAAAAGCACAACAAGGCAGTTCAAAGTTACTTAACTCATTATTTTCCCGATTAAACGTAGCTGCTTGTAGTGCGGCTGATTGATAACATATGACAAATTATTAATTAAACATCTGCGCGTCATGTGTGCTTGAAAGAGACACAGTTCTAATGCCTAACATGTTGTAACAATAAACCACGATGTGATGATTGCACATTATCTTGGCAGTAATTCAAAATATCATGCCCCAACAGATTGAGCTGTAAATATGAACAATATCCTCCAATCTAAATTTTCCTGATAGTTGAAACCTTTTTCCACATTTGTCCTCTTCTCACAGCTTTGCTAGTGCACATCGTCTTTTCTATTTGATTATCGCCACCTGTAAAGAGAATAATGTGGAAATATTGGTGGGAACAAAACCACACCACTACTAACTAGTGGTCAGAAACATCACACTTTGTCTAAACGTATTTGAAAATATGCCTGTTTTTGGTCACCAGAGTCAGTCATTACATGTTTATTTATTTAACTTTTCTCTTTTCTTTTTTTTTTTTTCATTTCTGCCTTTATTTCCCCATAAATGTATGTTGTGATTTGGCGCTATACAAATAAAATTAAATTGAATTGAGTTGAATAAAGTCACCTGTATAGTAAATCAAATCAAATCAAATGAGGTGATTCAATTTTGCAGTTTTTGGGCAGGTAGCAGGCAAAGTGAGGGAAATAAGTCAATACATGTGTCGTTTTATATTACTAATTTGTATTTATTTTTGTTTTAGACAAAATTGGATAAAAAAAAAGTGAGAGATGTAATTTTAGAATCTCTTTGACAAAACAAATGTTGCACTGTTGGGGAAATGAACACATTGAATTTAGCTGATGTTATTTTTAAGACATTAAGACTCATAAAGTACATTATAGAAATTAGAGCAGACACTGGTCTAGTGCTTTTATTTTGGTAACTTGGGCTTCCCTTTTCCATTTGGCTGCACTCAAAACAGTTACTTAAATTAAGTCCATTATGCACTATAATAAGTACATATCATGTGCTTTTATAGTAGTTAAAACATCTTTGACTTAATTAGTAGGGCTGCAACTAATGATTATTTGCATAATCAATCAAGCATAATCAAAATGTTGATCAGTTTTTCTTTCGAAACCTCAAAGTAGTGATGTTCTCAAATGTCTTGTTTTTGGCCACAAACCAAAACGATTCAGTTTTAAGGATTTCTTTGTTCTATGGATCAAAGAAGAAAATATTCACATCTAAGAAGCTGAAACATCAGAGAAGTTGTTTTAGTTATAAAAAAAACAACAACACCAAACCGTCTAAATAATGAACAATTAATTTAGTAATTGATTAGCATTTGATTGATTTGTTTGTTTAAATCGCTGAAACCACCAAAATCAAAAATCAAAACCAAAAATGATTTCTTCTGGTGCACACACACATGCACGCACACACGCACGCACACACGCACACACGCACACACACACGCACACACACACACACAGCCTCACTTTGATGTCTGCCACATCAGACAAGCTCCACACTGATAAATCCAACAAACCCCACCACTGACACCACGTCTGTCACTTAATGTCAACATTCCTGCAGTTTAGCTACAGCCGGCTGACCTCGACACACACGACCTCGACACACGACCTCGACACACGACCTCCCCCTGACGAGACACACAAGTGGACACGGGTGTTCGGAGACGCCGCCTCGTTCAACCTTCCATAAAAGGAACAAATACGCAAGAGAATCTCCACACAAATACAGCAATACAGCATGTGGAATCTCAATTTTATACTCAAAAAGTCAACAAGTCTCTGCTGGGCAAATGTATTCTTGTAGCATTCAGTGTAATCTGGGGTTTAGCGATCACAATATGTTGCCAAAGCAACACAACAAGGTGTCGTGTCAATGGTGATGACAATCGGTTTAAACCGGTACACGCCCGCGTTAAAAATAACACGCAGCTGTAGCCATTGAAAAACAATAATTCACTGTCACATTTATGTTTTTTTAGCTGCAGATTAACAGAGATTATGTTCAAGAGGATTGTGAAAATGTATGTAGGCTTACCAAGGTGAAGGTAACTTCATTTGATTCTAAATTTGTCTAGACATTTTACCCATCCTCTACCAGGAAGTTCCCTAGAACTAGCAGCCGCTGAGCAACCAAAATAAGGACCGTGTGTTTGTTGACCGCTCAGGGAAAAACAAAACGCTCTTGGTTTAATTGGCTTTAATTGGTTTTAACCTTGAACCTTTTAATCTTCAAACTATTAAATTTACATTGAGAAATATTATGGCTAATATAAGGCTAAAGCACCCCATAAAAAAAGGTAAAGCCAAAGAGTGTAGCTCTTTGAAGTTGCTAACAAACTAGCAACCACTGGCAATTTAGTTATTAGACAATCATTAGGAATTTTTGGCTAAGGAATAAAAACACCACTTCTTATTTTATATAATTTTAGGCCTGGTTTACATTAATTGCTGAAGAAAATACCGATGTTCATGTTCAAGTGCATGTTGACGTTAGTTGCTAAGTTTGGTGCTAGCTAGATAATATATACAAGTTGATTTTATTGAAATTAGTTGCCAAAATTTAAGTTATGTTGACAAAATACAAACTACAAAAGGTTTCTTTGAAAAGATCTGTTGACTTGGCTCCTTGGTCTGAATGTCGTTTCTTGAGAAGATTATTGGCCTTGATAACACTTTATCTTTTCATCCGCTGTTTAATACATTTATCTTCTCTCCCTCTGGCTTGTGGATCCAGACTGACAGCAAAAACAAACAATCGCCATGAAACTATCCACCACCTCATTTACTGCAGCTGTACTTTTCTCAAGATGGAGTGTATTCTTGCGTTTGTTTGTTTTTTGTGGGTTGTTGTTTGTGTATTAGGTTGTCTGGTATGTTGGGTGATTGTTTTCTTGTGGTGATCGACCGTGGTTGATCGCAGTTGTGTTTCTTAGAAGCTGGTTCGCATTAAACACAAATACGTCCAATGCAAAATGCAAAAAACATAACTATACATCATCGACTTTTGGATCAGTCCCAGTTTAAGCAAAACTGTATATTAATACTGTACATTAAACCAAAAGTAGATAAATATTCACATTAATACTGATACAACCAGCTTAGTTCTGCCTACTCTTTCCTCCTCTTAGTCCCATTTGCTCATTCACTGTTGCACTAATCCAATTTCTCTTTAACAGAATAGGTGGTAATTGAGCTTGACTGCAGATATTAATCCAACTTTTTTTTTTTTGTAGTCATCCGTGTAAAATGACCTAATGACTACCTTTTGATGTCATGTCAAAGAAAGCACGTTGTCCCCAGTCGGATCCTAAGATCCCGTGATTTCTTTGTTTCCTTCCTTCCTTCCTTCCTGCTGCTGGCATCCAATCAAAGTCAAGGAGGCTGTTGTTGGATTCGTGTGTCCGGGTGAAGACGGTGGCCTCTCACTGTTTCTCTCACTGTGGGTCAGCACATGCAAAACACGGTGTTGTGACAGATGTGGTGTCCATATCCCACTTTGTTTTTACCTCCACCAAGGAGGTCACACTTCCATCTGTAAGTCTGTATTTCCTTTAGCAACGTCCTGTCTATAGTTTTTGACGGATCAATCTGACTTTTTTGTGATGGGCAGGTGATCACCCAAGTATGTCACCCACTGATGACTTTTCAAGAAATCCTTATGTCTCATTTTGAGCAAAAGTGCACAGAATTTGGTGCGTGTCTGCAGGATCGCACACTCTTTCATCAGACTAAGGTTCATCCAGATCTAATTCAGATTACAGACATGATTCAGTCTCACTTCACAAGTTGAAGGTGCGTACATGTATATCTCAGCAACATCATAAACAGAGCAGGATGAATTTTGTTGTGCTTCGGTAAGACGGTAATAGCTACAAGCAGGTAAAGTTCTATACCGATTGGAAAAGGTCAAAATGTAGAAAAATCCAGGCGCTGTTATGTAAAACACAGGTGACAAAGTGTTTAAGCCTTGGTGGAGGTCTGCGCACTCTGAGAGATGGTTGGTTGTTACAACACCTATGATGAATTTGCTATTTTTACCTGCGAACCAGCTGCTTTAATATTTTTTCCAACATTTCCCTCCTCCAGAGTCGGATGACTTTCATTTTCTGGCTCTTTTAAAAAGTAGACACTGAAGTGAATCTGTGTTTTAGAGTCACATTATACCTGTCTGCAAATGTGTCAGGAACACTGTTCCAGCCCAGTCTACCCATTATCCTGTCTCCACTGGCCGACCTGGCCGTTCCTTTCTTCTAAATCATTAAAAATGAGATATCAAATTAAGACAAATTATCTTTCCAGCAGTAGCACGGGGCAGGTGTATGTGGGACTGTGTCAGAATAAATCATATCACCATGTGTTGTGTGTACGTAGAGCAAAATGAGTAAAATTAAATTATGTGCATTTGTTGCTACCTGTTAGATGAGGTTTAATGACAAAATAAAAATATAACTGTTTTTATAGGTATAAACCATGTTAAACCATATTGTTTGTTTTACTTTTGCTTAAGGTTATGTCATTTTCTTTTTAATCAGATTTTAATTCAGAGTTCAATATTTTACCAAAGTTACTAGTTTTAAATTAAGCAATTTTAACTATAGTAATTTGGTTCACTCTCACTTCTACCAGGCCATAGACTAAAACTAGCCCTTTGTCTAACGTATTTACATAAATGTTTGTTAAGATTCTTCGTCCAAAATAAACCAACAAGTAAAAGAAATAATGGGAGATATTGCGATTTTTAAAGGCAGGTTTTCATCCGAATCATCATTAATCTGATTCCGACCTGGTGGACTGAGGCCTGCAAAGAGGCAACACAGTAACTCTAAAGGGAGGTTATATAATATTAATATAGTAATTCCTTTGATTTTTATTTCAAATCCTTAGTATTTTAACTTTTTATGTGCAAGAAGACAAAAGAAACCTAGTCAAAACTCAATCATTCAAGTTTGCTCTTGAAATGGCCTTTGACTACTGAGTAGCATGTACAGTTTTATATTCTACCTTCACAGTCACTGTTATATCTGTGCAAGAGATGAAAAACAGCCTTTAGGCTCACTGTTTTACATTAATGTAAATGTGTATTTATGTGCACTGTCCCTGTTTAACTAAGCCAATACACAAATAATTAGATTTATAGACAACATGTGTTAAAGATACGTGTATTATTCACAGTCAATTGAGTTCTAACACAGGAGGAGACTGAGGAAATGGATGGAGTTGAATTTCTTTTGCGAAAACACGCAGCAGTGTTGTAGCTGGATCCAGAACTCAGCGCTGTTATACGCAGACTGAATCAGTATTTATATGGACCACCTACTGTGGAAGAGAATATGTATAAGGAACATGTGACATGCTTGCCCATTCATTTTAATGGGTCACAAGCCAAAAAAAAAATCATGTTTAAGGTTTCACTGGATGGAACAAAGCATCCTTTCCCAGTAAACAAAACACCTGGATCCTGGTTTTGATCTCTCTAGGGTCAATGCAGCCTCTGCACAAACCAGAATTAACATTCTGGAACAGTTTACTCTGGCTTCTTTATTGTTACCATGTTTGGGTTGGATAAGCAGGAGGACTGCGTTTGCCGGAGTTTGATTCCATCAAGATGTCAAACAAGAGTCAGCATGTTCTCCGTATCAATCGCTTATCAGATTGGTCTCATTTTCGAGACGAACGTTTGCGTGAAGCGGGAAGGGTCGGAAGAATCAAGAACCAAGACACCTTTGACACCTTCACGGAGGTCCAGCCGCGAAAAACAAGTGGTTTGTGGTCGAGAGGTTGATTCCTGGTTTGGAATGAGAGGCTCGATGAAGGATAGATGAGCATATATAAGCGCGTGTACAGTCTGCACTGTGAGTTTCGGAGACAAAACTGGCCTCGTTTCAAACGCTCGTCGATGTGGCCAAACGAAGGTGGTCCTCATCAACTTGTAAACACACTGTGGAAGATATGGAGCCCTCAAGTACTGTGGTTTATCCTGTGCATAAACTATATGCAAGTAACAGAAAAACAGTGATTTAAATTAAGAGGGGGAGAAAGAAAACATTTATATTGTTTGATAGATGACTAAGATTCGCTTGTTTACCTGGCTGGACTCGGTATTTATCAACAATCAAACAATGCTTGAACAGACAGCCATGACATCATGTCTCTTTTTCTTATTTATTTATGTTTTTAAAAGTTGATTCAGATCCCTACTGTGACTTCTTGTCGCTGTAAACAAATTTGAGCTAAGAAAATATGAGCAAGGCTTGTGGAAAAAAAGGTTTGATATTTAGAAAATAAAAGCTCATAATCAGGGAAAAAATGAATGTATTAATGTATTTTGTTGTGGTGGTAATTTTAAGTTCACTGAGAATAAACGGCTTCTACAAAAACAGTGGGGCACAACATAGGTGATAAATGAATGAAACATATTTTGAGTTTAATTATGATTTACAATATTTAGGGGGGAAAAGCCACCCGGTTAAATTAAGTCAAAAGCTTTGCAGTGATTTGGACAGAGAATATAATTTGTACTTTACACCTTCACTCACCAGTGTAGAGTGGGATTATTTGGGACTCATTATCAATGTCAGTCTGTAAAGACAACTGAGTTATGGACTGTTTACAAATGGACTTAATTCAGTTTCTCTTCTCAATGGCCGCTTTTATACTACAGCTTTTATTCCCTTAGGACCACACACACACGGTTTTATATCTTAGTGAGGACACATCATTGACATAACACATTTCCTAGTCCCTTACCCTAATCTTAACAATCAAAGCTAAGTGCCTAATCTTAACCCTTAACCCCAACTTTTAACCCTAACCAAAACCCAATTCTAACCCTAACCCTAAAAACTCAAAAATGTATAAATACAAGTCAGCACACACACAGGTTTGCACAGCTATTCTTCTCAGGACACTTTGCTAAGTTTAATCATAACCAGTTTAGGACTAACCCTAAACTTGACTAATATAAATCTTGGCCCTAATCTTTACCAGTTCCTCAGTAACGAAGTTCTGTATCATTAATAGGTTCTGGTCTCCACAAGGACGACTGGTCCTGACAAGAATAGTAGAAAATATAGTGAAAAGCCACCAGGGGGCGACTCCACTGGTTGCAAAAAAAAAAAAAAGGCAGTTTAAATGGAAGCACCAGTAGCTACATGTCCATTGATATGCTATAATGTAAACAAACCTTTTCCTAAAGGGGCTTAATAGCTAGTTTGTCAGTAGAACATTGTGTCAATTTGGTGTTTTTATTTTGAGGGGAATAGGTGAGCGGACAACACACACTATGGGTGACACAGAAACACTCGCTAGTTAATAACTTTATTTAGAAAGCCTGTGAGAGAGTGAAACAGAGAGTGATTGGTAACCGTGGATACAGCAGCAGAAGGCAGGACATCATTCCAGCTAAGGATAAGGTTCACGATAATGTGATTTACTTTAACGTAGAAATAAGATGCAGCGAAGCCTGACTAGCGTGTGGATGTAAATAAACACGGTACGAGTGGAAAATATGAAACAGAGCAATGTAAACACAATCACTATCGAGAAACACAATGATGTAGCTATTAATGTCAGTACAACAAAGACACTTCTTGTTTCCATTATGGCACTGGCAGTTTGTGATGGTTCAAAGAGAGAAACTGCAAAATAGAAAGGATCAAATTTTCACTAGTGTCGGCCTGGCGACCTTTTGGATCAGGACATCTCTGGTTTATATATAGGGGACGAAAGTGGCATGGGCAAACGCGGACACCTTCAATTAAAAATCAAAAATTGTAACTAATAACTGGGTGTAGATTGCCTGATTTATTGTTTGTTGTCGAGGAATTCACAACAAAAACATGTCAAATGTTGCGGAGGGGTGTGACTCTTTCAACTCCGGCCTGAACACGAGTTTCTCTACTTATAAATAGATGCCAAGAACTCACACACACACAGAGAGAGAGAGAGCCATGCTGCAGATAAATGAGTGGCACCATGTTGTTCTTGGCTTCACCCTCAGAGGAATGCAGCTCTGATCGACCTCCCTCTGTCTCCTCTGTCTCCTCTGACCATGACAGTGTCCAGTCAGCCTGTCTCTCTATCTTTGTGGGTGTCTTTCTGTGTCTCGTTCACATTGTGATGTTGTGGGAAACCAAACTTTTTTTTTTTTGTTTTTATCTTATTTTGATGCCAAAGAACCAGTTTGTTTTCGTCTTGGTTTTAGGGTTAAGATTAAAGCAACCATAACACTTAAGTACCAAAACAATTCAAATCAAATCACTTTATACAAACATTGCATAATTGTTAAGCAATTTCTACTGCGAAATTACAGTGCAATTACAATGTTACTTGGAGTAACTTTTGCCTTTCCATCATTTTGACCTAGTTTGGTCATTTTCTTCTGGCATCAAAAACACATGTTTGATCATGAGAACTGCCGCTCACTGGATATTTTCTCCTTTTTCTGATTATTCTCTGTAAACTCTGGGATGGTTGTGTGTGAAAATTCCAGTAGATGAGCATCTTCTGAAATAGACCAACGACAATGTCTCATTCGAATTCATTCTGATGCTCGGTTTGAACTTCAGCAGGTTGTCTTGACCATGTCTGCATTAAAGTGTAGTTGAACAGGTGTGCCTAATAAAGTGGCTGGGTAATGTTATATACCTTATGGCATTTTTAGTAGCTTTTATGTCATTTGATCCATGTCTGTTTGTTTTGAATGTGGTTAAAAATGTAGTAATCGTTGTGAATCAGCTGTTTACAGAGACAATATGAGGACGTTTGAGCCAACAGTGGAGATTAAATGCAGATTATGCAGTGAAGTGCAGCTGTTGTTCTGGCCTCTTTTCCAGTGAGGAATTCAAAGACCATAAAGCTGTGAATTTTTAAGTGTCTGTTTTCAGTGTTGTTGCCATGCCTCTCTATGTGTGGGTTTATGATTTTGTGCATGAGTGTGTGAAATTAAGAGGAAAGAACAGCAGGGAAATGGAAAAGAGAAGAAATGACTTTCCCATCTCTGAGGGCCGAGCATTGAGAGGTTTGAAATGGATTTGTCAGACGTGAAGCTCGTCTTGCATTCTCATTCTTGGCTGTGAGTCACAAAGCACTCGCTTTATAGACTCACCTTTCCAGCTGTAACTCAGTAGAAAAGTGGCACAGTTACTTAAATAATGTTTGTTCTAATTAGATCCACAAGATATTTGTGCACAAAATTATAGATTCTTGAAACCACCTGCCTCCATAGATGAATATATTGAGTAAAATGTAATTTCCTTGTAGTTGCGGTTGTTAAAATTAGATAAAATTGTTTACTACAGGTAGAGTAACTGACAGTTGACCAAATTATTCAGCATTTATGAGCTAAGGAGCCAAATATTTCCTTCAGGGGTTGGTGGAGATCAAATGCCAAAGCTTGAAAAGTCTGAATATCAGACTCAGATTAATGATCGTCCAGATGATATTTGATCTGCATTTACTGAATGTTTAATGAATCAAAAATATTGGCACCTGCCACTGCAGGTTAAGCCAAAACTACAAGAAGTGCTAATGTGAATAGAAAAGCTTTTTTACCGTCATCCAGTAACCCAACAGTGACCTGTGTGGTTTATACAGCTATTATCAGCAGTTAAACATCTATCACTGAGCTGAGAGTCACTGTTTATGCTGATGGATGATTCCTTGAGGTGGTAGAAAATGGAGGAGGCCAAATGAAACTCACTGTGGAAAATCTGTTTAAATGTCTTCTGGCAACAACATGGGATTATACGTTTCTGTGTCTTTGCTCCAGTAGAGCACAGTCGTTCTGAACTGTGAGAACCCACAGGCCCAAACAGTCTGTGGTTAAGAAATGTAATTCTTCACCTTAAACTGGCAGAAAGCAGACTGTGGTTCCTCCTTCTGGTTGTGGAATCACATTAACGCTGACCTGTGTATCACCCAGCCTTCATCTGTAACTTTTAAATAATACTAACAAGAATATCCGACAGAAGTGGGGGCATTTTTATCACAGCCAATTACTCTTCTTGTTCTTCCTCGTTATCATCTTCCTTGGGTCTGTCCCAATAGCCTGGAAGTCAAGCCCCGGCTAGAATGGGGTATTTTGAGCAACAGCCAAAGTTCCACTTAAGACTGAAGCTGTCTGGATGTGGCCTGGCGTTAGCGCTATCCGGTAGGTCGTTAATTGGACAGACCTACAACCAATCACACCATCTGGATGATGAATGCGATCTAACAAACGGGCTTGTTGTAGTTTTCTTGGAGCAATGGCCATGTAGTAATGGCGTCTGACCACTTTTGCCCAGGGGGGGGCTCCATGGAGCATGTTGCTTAAAACAACCTGACCGTCCTCCAACTCCATCGACCCCCAAATATGACCCATAGGAGTGTTTCCTAATGTATTTTTCAACTCAAATAGGCACAAGTTTATAGTGAGGTTAGGGTTAAAAAAGACTTGACTAGGCCGCAAGTTGCAGACAATATCAGTAACGCATAAAAAGAAAGAGACTTACGTTGACTACGTTGTTCGTTCAAACAAGAGTGTCGCGTGATATCGACGACCCTTCGCAGCTATTTGATGGCGACACACCCAAGGTGCCAGACTGCTGTTGTTTAAGCGGCCATGAAAACGTAACTATGGGTCGTGATCTGCTGCCGCCACCACAAATGACCAATCGTTTGAGTAGGAGGACAGGACGGCTAAAAAATGGAAGCAACATCTCAATCGTAAGACAGGTGGTCTTTGGTCGACCACCGTGTTCGATGAATACAAAAGCTGCTAGACGTCATTTCTCTGCCATCATCGTGTTAACCCCGCCTCTAAAAAAACTTTTTTTTGTGATTGGGTCCCTTTTTTTTCTAAGATTTTATCCAAAACCAAATTGCTGGCAGATTTGGCAGATAGGTTCATCCAGGCTAATCTGGATAAACATCAAGCTTGGTTGAGGAAGCAGTTCCTACCCTTATAATACATGGTTAAATCAAGCAGCCATTTGTTTTTGTTGAGATGTAGTTGCTGGTCAGAGGAAAAATGAAAGTTATAGTTATGCAAAAGTCATTGAAACAGTAGCAGCTGGACTTGCAGATCATCCAAGAGGCTTCTTTACTTCGCAAAGTCTGTGGTGAAACCCAGGAATTTGACCTCTGTGAAATGAGGGCAGTGCTTACTGTAACTCCAGTGTGTCCTAATGACAAAGGGTTAAATTCCTGGGTTTCCCCACAGATTTTCACAACTGAAGAAGCCTCATGGATGACATGTGAAATGTCTTCAAGAAAACTACCAGTCCAGTTGGCTACTAGTTGAGTGTCTTTTGGGGGGATCATCACGGGGATCATCACCACAACCTTGTTCCATGAAGAAGACCAAACGTTTTTAAGAATCAAACATTTGAAAATGATGGGGTTTAAAACTCTGTAGTAAAAGCAAACAAACCAATTATGTAACAATAATTCTTGTCTTTATTCTTTTAGTCTTTTAATCTTTTAGTTTATAATTCTTGAGAACCTCTGTTGCTCAATATCACATACAAAACTGGGCTGTTGCCTTGTTTAACAATTTTTTCCAGTATAAGAATGGCTCTATACAAAGCCAACACCTCATTATCACTGGTCATATAACCTTTTGTCCAGCGGAAATGTGTTGAATTGATCCAGGTGAACATGTTAATGTCTTCTTTATCTGCTTTATTTTTGGTAGTGGTTACAAATTCCAGTGCATTTCCAGCTCAGTGCAAATAGAAATCAATCTTTACATCTTTTTACAGCACTGAGTGTTTTTTCTTTCATCCTGTTGTAATTTATAGACATGTTTGTGAGGTCAAATTTAACACAACAGTGATTAGAACCACTGGCAATGTGAATGGTATAAGTCCCCTTTTTTAAGTGGGTTCACCAGAGTAAAAAAAAAAAAATCACAGATATATTAGGAATTTTATTTTATTTTTTCTCTTCATCGCCCATTTTGCATCATATTTGCTTCCATTACGTCTGTCTTTTTAGGCAGAAACATGCAGATAAGTCAGGCATAAATACGCACGTGTTCCTGTGGAGAAGAAAGAAAACATCACTGCTGACAGACCATCATTTAGCAATAAAGCCGTCCTCTGTAGTGGAGAGATTTCTGCTTATTTAGTGTTTCAGCTCATTAAGGATAAAACCACACATATAATGAGTGAGAATTAAGATGGTTTGTTTGCAGCAGTTTGGCTTCGCAGCACTTTTTCTTGCTCAGCATTTGTGCAGAACGCTCTAAGCACAGTCTCGAACACAAATGTACACATTCAGAAATATCTACAATACACGGAAATAGAAACATTGAGTCTGTATAGTATATGGCAGGGGCATCAAAGAGCATGTGTGGGATGAATTATCTGTTTCCTCTCGTTTCACATGTAATCCCTTTTCTCTCCATCTGAAGTTTTTTTTTTGTTTTGTTTTTTTGCACACATTGGTCCCTGCTGTTCTGCTGAGGGAATGTTCTCATGGCGTAACGTCGACTATCTGATTTCAAAATACCTCGTGGGCTATCAAGACGTTACCGCGCAACGTGCTTTTAACATAACATGAAACAGGGGAGCCTTCAGTCATTAGGCACAGTTGAGAGAGAGAGAGAGAGAGAGAGAGAGAGTTGAGTGAGGGATCCACAGCCAAGCACAATACAGGAGAGGTTTGAAGGCAGCAGGTTAACCGTCTGCAAATGTGATTTTATAGCTGAGTGAAGACGCGTGTAATTCAGAGAGACGCTCTAACTCTGAGTAAACTTTTGGTAATACTTCAAAATGACAGAAACACGTGAAATTCAACCCCAAAATGATACAAACATACTGGGAACTACGTGGTTTATCTTTCCATAAAATTTACATTGTGTGTTTTATATTGATAAACCATGATCTGTATGCTTCAAAAAAAAGATTTTAGATCTATGCACTATGAAGTGTATATTTTTTGCATTAAAGACACTTTTTTTTTCTTAAGTAGTCTTTTTATTGTTTTACTGGCACTTAATCATATACTTTGACCATGGGTGTGGTGTTTTTCAACCCTTAATCTTTAAAACAATAACCAAAGATTAACAATGCAATATTTTCCTGTGTATAATAATAATAATAAGGAGGGTTTAAAATAGTGCTAAAGGCCGAAGGCACTTGGTTGCATTCCCTCATAATTTATCATATCTCCAAATAAAAGCACAATTCCCAAATTCTTGATTGCACTGTTTTTATTTTTTTATTGCAGTTTATAGACAGTTGATAGTTTTAGGTCTTGGTTGTCCTATGTCTGTCCCTTTGTCTGTTCTGCTAACCACGAACAAATGTCCACCTGAGGGACAATAAGGCTCTAACATGAACTTTCTCCTGCAACTTCAATATCATTTACCCAATATAGAATTAGAAAAAATTCCAAAGAGGCTTTTTAATTGACATCTAATTGAGGAGCACCAGAGAAATGAATCAACATCTCTACATTAAACTGACAGAAGTGATTGATTATCGCAAATGTTTGATTGGAGAACTTTTGCTGCATCTGAGGAATCTATGAATCAACACTTGGAATCTCTGTTTGTCTCCCAGTCTCTCGCTCACAGGTGTCTTCGCAGCAGCAGGAAGTGCTGGTGGAGAACGTGACCCGGATGTCGGAGCACTCGCGGCTGCTCCAGCAGACGCTGGGCGAGCCATCCACGCATGCCGACCTGCTGGAGAACATCTGGAAACTGGAGAACCTCTTCCAGAACCACAGCGACTGGCTGCAGAGGCTGGAGATCCTCATTAAGGTACGAATCAGCACCGAGGAAATGGGGAACTTGAACTTAAACAAAGAAGGAAATTGAACTTAGAGCTGGAAATTATCCATGAAATCCCACAACAAAAGTACCAAAAAAGCATTTATGGCATAAAGTTTGAACAGTCGTTTCAATTGAATTGTGATTTTTTTTTTTGTTAATGATAATACCATATGTTGTATGAACTTATTACCTTACAAAGCACTGCTCTCTGGAGTGAACCTCTATGACAGTACTGACAAGGATGGTGTAACCTCCTCCTGTCGTAGAGTGTGGAGGTCGAGCTGCGGAGCGTCCAGGCCTACTCTCTTCAGTCTGAGGGCTACCTGGTGCAGCTGGACGACAGGTTGTCCTCACTGAGCAGCTCCACCACCAGAAACCTAACAGGCTTGATCACGGAGGTGACACGAGCCTCCACCTGGATCCGCGACTATGACCACCTGCTCCGGTAGATAGATGATCCTGAAGATAGATGATGACCAAGATCCTCATTTCCAAAACATAAATGCGTTACTGTGTCACAGTGAAGACTTCGTGAATCCATATCTGTTTCTGCTCTGTTTCAGTGAAACCTCGGGGAAGGTGAGCGGACTGAGAGAGAAGCTGGACGAGGTTAACTGGACAGTGGGAGCTGTCAATCACACGTTCAGCAATGACATCAACATTCACAACCTGAAGATTCAGGATTTACAGGTTCATCTCAACTTATATAAAAATTGCTTATCTGTTCAATTCCCCACTGAAACGATTACAAATCACTTTTGTTTACGGCTGTATGCTGATGATCTACTGCTGTTTTGTAAACTCCAGATTCAAATCAGCAACATAACGGAGGACACCAGCAGTTTATGGGTGACTCACATCCACACGGAGGCTCAACTGAGGAACGAGATGGAGATCCTCAACACGATCACAGAGGACCTTCGTCTGAAGGACTGGGAGCACTCCATGACTCTGAAGAACCTCACCATATTAGAAGGTCAGATGTTTGTCACTTTAAATGCTAATGTGAAGCAGTAATATGGTTCAGATGGTCA
Organism: Brachirus orientalis; assembly: GCA_016785285.1. Lineage (NCBI taxonomy): Eukaryota > Metazoa > Chordata > Actinopteri > Pleuronectiformes > Soleidae > Brachirus > Brachirus orientalis. The sequence goes on along the minus strand of JAFBJR010000160.1, from coordinate 5,391,946 downwards.
ATCTGTTTTAACTGCTTCACATTATGGGGTTTTAGTTTTCCCTTTGCGTCAGCATTTTAAATGAATTGTGTTGCTATTCTTTAATATAAAACTTCTAAATATACTGTTCTATTCATTGAATATTAAAATGTTGAGGATGTTTTTCCAACATGGCCAAGCTTCAGCAAGCTGTGAACATGTGTCCTGTTTGGTGCAATGGTTGATAGTTATAGTTAATAAGGACAAGCCAATATATTTATTAGTGGTATTAGTCAGAATCGCTGGATTGAATGTTGGACTAGGAAAAACGTGAAATCCCATAAAATTTAAAATATTCTAAAGACAACATAAATGCTTCGTGAAGTGCAAACTGTAAAGAGAGATGTACTGTATGTTGCAAACATCATATGACCTGATTGTCAGTAAGTCATGCACACACTGCAGTGATTATGTGAGGAAAGAAGCAAATCAAATAAGTGCAGTTTATCAGTATTGGTAGATACTCAAGGCTGTTATATCGACATTGATATGAGTCACGAAAAAGTGGTCAAAATCAAGAAATAAAAGTAACCATAGCTAAAATACATATAAAACATGAGAACCCTGCATCCGAGTGTGGGAACTTGAAACTCTCTGTGAAATGAATCCCTTTGGGTGGAACTCAGAAAGGTCGGTTTGCAACAGCACCTCTGAGGCAATACATGTTCACAGTGGGTTTCGAATGTAAGTGACCCCGGCATGCAAATGTGATTTTACACTGTGGGATTACGACCCCTGGGGTATTGAGCAATGTTCTGAATGTTCGTCCTCAGAACTGCTCAGAGCTGATTAGTCCAGACTTGGTATGGCTCTCATTGCCAGAGTACCAAGCGACTCGTTAAAATCAGAAGAGGTATGTCATGATGTAATGCTGCAACAGGGGGACGCAGCCCGAGCTGATTGATGGTGACTCAAACCGAATGGGACACCCGATCTTGCATCTGCTTCACATGTGGGTGGGGTGCTGTTTCTCCTGAACCTGGAAGCAATTGAAGGTTAAATTTAGACGCCAAATCCAGAAAGAAAACTTAGCCACTCGGCTCTGTCATTAGTTTTAGCTCCACAGCCCATTTGTTTGTTGTTAGCTTAGAGCCACCTTAGCCAAGAAAGGTCTGGATCTCTGTCCATCCTCATGTTTATCCTCCTCTGTTCTTCCAGCATCTGCTCTTTTCTTCATTTGTCTCCAGAACTAACATTGTTCAGGCCCCCACGTTACTTGTTTATATAATATTGCAGAAACACAAGAAGCTGTTTAAAATTTTCACCCGAGGTCTTCTCTGATGTGTTTCCTGTCCATGTAGCAAAAGACACAGTACTATTAACAGAAACATCTGTTTTCATTAGAGATTCACGTCCAGTGGCATGAGGTCAGCAGTCACCAGATATCTGCATTTTGGAATTCTGATTATGGTTAATCTGTGAAATAATGTTTCAGTTATTTGTGTTATTTGTACCACTAAGTAGTCCTTTACAGACCAGTAGATTTATGTCCATTTGGGAAGATTAATGCTTAAAATAATTTTTGTCACTTGCTTATTTGTAATTTTTTTGGGCATTTATTGACTATAATACCCACAGAAATGTTTCTGGAAGTTATAATCATTTCAAAATAAAAATTATTTTGTTTCCTAGCTGTATAATTGATCACAATTTAAATGTACTTGAAATGAAAGGGCCTTGCTTTGTGGTGGTCACCATCACGTGCAGCTATGTTTCAAAAGCAACCTGAACAGATGTGTTTCACGTTTTAAAGAGGCAGCTTATATGCAAACAAAGAAGAACAGCTAAGAAGTGGGAATATACGTAGTCTTTCGGTTTGAAAAATGAAACTGAGAGAGTAGGATGGAAGTACGAGTTAGGACATCTCCACTGGTTGCAAAAAAGAACTCTGTTTGAATAGAAATCTAAGAGAAAATTAGCTGAATTCTTACCTGATTTATAACATCAGTAGTTAATGGTCTCAATCACTGGTTTCAGCTCTTCGTCAATAGAAAATAATGTCCCCGTATAGAGGTAAATCAATCATAGAGCAGGTCACATACTGTTTGTGTTTACACCAGTGTGACCAACAGCTGGTATTATATTGGTATTTTTCTCCAATAGGTGTTTGCTGGTGATGCCTCTGAACTTCCAGCTGCAAAAATGGTTGCACAATTCACAACAGAGTTTGTTCAACAACTGGAAAACTATGTCTATTTATATTTACATGTTGTTGACACACCAAGGAAAGGGAAGGATGAGTGGAGGAGTCCTAATTTGCTGTAGTATCCAGTTCCACCATTAGATGTCACTAATTCTCACACACTGGACCAACCTTTTAATGCACGGCTCAAGTTCAATCAAGTCACTAGAAAAGTCCAGCTCCAACACAATCGGTTTCCAGTTCTTTGATCCAAAAATAATTGATCGTTGCGCTTTCATGACTCATTGGACATAAACATGTCTGTACCGCAGAAGACAGAATGTCCTGACTTTAGGTTTCTCATATCAGTCGAGCATCAGTGAAACGCTGAGTCATTCTTTTTCCATAATACAACACTAATTGTCTTTTATTACACCATTACCGCGTGACAAATGGCTTCATCCTTCAAACCCCATGCTGCCAGGTTGTAATACAGACGTTCTGCACAAAAGGTTTGAGTCTTCAAACCCAAACTATGATAAAATAACTCCATACACTGTGCTATGAAATCAGCGTGTGTCTCTCCTGCCAGGATACAGGCAGCAGCGTCAGTTGGACACCGGAGCTGAAACTGTATTTTGGTGGCCAACAGAAACAAGCGTGTTGTTGGACCTCATGCTGTTCGGTCTCTTTCCATCCTCTTTACTTCTGTGGTTCTGTCATTTTAATCCAACATTTGGATTGTAAATTTTTGGGGGTCCTCTCGACTGATGCATCCACAGCCTTTGAACCTGCCAACAGTTTCCAGTCCAATCCAATCCAAACTGCAGTGTTTAACAAAGGGCTGTGCAAAAATAAATAAATAAAATACACATAATAATAGAATAAGATAACATAAAAAGAGATTAAATACAATAAAACAACAGTAAAAAACCAACAGAGACACTACAATCAAACCACTCTCATTCCGAATTAAAAGCTAAGGAGTAAAAATGAGTTTTATGTCGAGCTTTAAAACAAAATAAATTGTGGGCTCTTAACATGGGGAGGGAGATCATTTCACAATTTGGGAGCAACAGTTGAGAAAGCTCTTTTTTTAGGACGTGCAGTTGGGACAACTTACAGCAGCTGACTCATGGAACTCAACGGCTTTGAAAGGACAAAGTTTTAAGAGGTCAGCTATGTACACGGTGTTAATCCATTCAAATGTTTAAAAACAAAGTGTAAAGTCTTAAAGCAGAACTTTGCAAGTCTTCTTGCTTTTTTTGCCTTTTTCTCTACGGAGCTCCCCCTGCAAACATGCATCCATCCATTTTCTACTGCTTTATCCTCACTGTTGTAAGAACTCCCTTCCTCTCTCCTGGCCATGTGCATTTGTTTTCAGTCGGCGAACACGAGCCATTCTGCATGCCTCTGTGATTTTTGGTTCTCTCTTTTTTGAAAGATGCAGACAGTCGTTTCCTCTTCCTTGCTTTGTCGCCAGCTCTGCCAAGATGAACGTCTAAAATAACGCTATCACTGCAGGGATCTTAGAGCCGGTACCTGGCTAGGGTGTGTGCATGTGAAGTGCCGTGAGGAAAGTCATGTCAGCAGCCTGAATCTTGCAAGGCTGGTTTTCCGGTAATAGACAGTAAGAGGCAGTGGAGAAAACCTGCAACAAATCTGTTAAATTAGGGTAAAAATCCTGCATAGTTCCACTTTGTAATTGATTCTAAGACCTACAAGGAGAATATGTGGACAGGGGAATATGTGTTCTCATTAACATGTAGCCAGGAATTAGCTCATTACTAAGTGGAGAACATAGGGTTTACAGTTTTTAAAAGACACAAAGTAAATAAAAACAAGTCTAAAACTCCAGGAAACAGAACAGAAAAGTTCTTTCATATTTCAGAAAGGATGTGTTAACCCACTATCATAAAAACAAAAACAGTTGGTTAAGTGGTTAAGTGGAGAAATGGTATGACTGCATAACTTGGAGTCCATGTGCTCAGTCATCGGTATTCCCCTCTTTCTCTTTTTTTTTTTAAAATGTTTTGTGCCGTAATTCTGTTCCTCCCTCTCTCCTCCTCCTCTCAGTGCTTCTTTACTCTCCTCACTCTCTCTTCACTCTCCTCCCTCTGTCCCTCTGTTACTCTCTCTTGTAAGGGTTTAATTGACATAAATCAAAAACACCCTCCACTTGGGTTTCACGACCATCCTTCAGTTTGACTGCAGTGTGTGTTTGAGGATGTGAGTGTCTGTGTGTGCACAGGCTTTTGCTGGCCTTTTATTGTTTTTTATGTAGTGGTTAATTTGAGTGTCTTAAACTAATGCATTAAAAACAGCTGGAATCGGCCTGCAACTCTGCAACACCGTGAGACTGACTCTCCCTACTCTTATAGCATTGCTTTTTAAAAGCCATAAGAAGCTGAAAACTGACAAAATTAATTAATGATGATAAACTATCAACAGAGTAGAGCATTTAGCAACTAAAGAGCCAGAAATTGCTTTCAGGAGCTGGTGGAGACCAAAAACGAAGCTAAAAGAAAATTAATATTAGAGTTGGCACAAACAGGAAATGTATGTATATGTATATATATATACATATATGCAGTGTGTATGTATGTATGCTTTTGTATATATTATATACTGCATGTATACTCTCTATAGCATGTTATTGTTTTGTCTATTTTTGTTGGGGTTTTTTAGGTCTTTTAGGTAGTATTTTTCAATATTTTATTTATTTTATTTATCTCTGATGTACAGCACTTTGTTTCAGCTGTTGTTGTTTTTAAAGTGCTTTATTATTATGGATTGGATTGGAAATGGGTGACTATTTTTCTCCGTAACTGCTGGATGTCTAAATAAACAAAATTTCTTCTGCAGACTTTATATGGCCAAAAGGAACAACACACTGTGTAGGTCCAGTGAAAAACTGCTAGAATGGCAAATGCCGATCTTGTGGTTGGTTGTTTTTGTGGCTGATTTAACATTGCAGATTAAATATGTCATTCCTGGAGCCAATAATGACATGTATCATAGTTTTGTGCAGATATCATGAGTTTATGTGCCACTTTTGTGACAATGTTTTTCTGCTTTCTCATTTGGTTCTGATGACAATATTGCTCATTTTAGTCTTTTAGGGGTAGACGAATGTGGTATGGCCAATATAACTGGTTTAATCTAAAGTTTCATTGTATTCAGAAACAGCCTTGAATGCATTTAAATGCATGACACCGCTGCCTTGACATTATAGTTACAATTTAATGTGTTGTGAGACCAATTTTATAACTTTGTCAACACTTTGGATTTTCAGAAAACAGAACAGAAACAAAGACTTAAGCTTGTTTACCGTGTTTAGTGTGTCTGCATTAACCCACCCAGATTTTTTTTTTTACTTTCTCCATGTTGAGGCGTGACAGATGTGCAGCACTGTATTAAGATTTTCGATCCAAAAAACACAAAAACATGAAGTCACGACTGGTTTTCGTGCAGCATTAGTGACGTGCAGGTTTGGACAGTTGAAGCTGTTTGTCCTCGGGTTAGTCATACGCTGATCCGAGTACAGCTGTCTGACGCCTGGAAACATTTACAGCCTCTGATGACCATTAATGTATATTTTCAATGGCGTGTTTGTTTTATTAGTGAAGAGTTCCTCAGCTCAGTCGAGGCTGGCACACATGCACTCACACAACCTCGCACGGCAACTTTGATTTTCCCTTTTTTGTTGGAAACCACATGATGTACTACTCTCTTGCTCTCCTGACTTAATATTCAAATTATCCTCAGATTTATCCAGATTGTCCTTGTTTTTGAAGATGGCGATTGTTTTCTTTCTACTTTTTGCCCAATAAAATACTTGCCAACTTATGCAATAAATGTGGACTTGGTTGTGTACATACACTGAGCATTTTGGCCTCTTTTTGACCCTAGTGTTGTCCATCTGTTCTTGATTACAACATCCGGGTTCCTTTAAATCAAATTAACCCTGATAATAACATCCCCCTATACATGTAACATACAGTATATCTTGTTCCATCAGTGCTGTAATTTGTGCTACACTGCGTGAACGTGTAAAAGACATGTTCACTGCTCTGCGGCTCTGCACTATCGGGGATTTGTAATGTGAGATAGATGTTGGATGGAGGCGCCTGCTCTCGTTACTGCTGACATATTCTTAGACTCGTGGATGAGATGTGTCCGCGCTGATTCCTGAAGGGGCCACTCGGCTTGTTATTGTTGAAACTCTGTCAGCTGAGGGAACAAGTTTAAGTTCCCTGAGAGCCAGGAGATTAATAATGGGAAGCTTTTGGTAAAACAAACTATTAACAAGGATGTAATTTCTTTAGGACCACCAAGATGAACTGTGTTTTTTTCTAAAGCTGATATAAGCAGACAGAGGGATGCTTACACAGTTTTGCACTGCAGCACTTTTGGGAGCTCTGCACTTGAATAGTCCGAACTGTTAGGAGTGGATGTGTCTGAAAAATTGGCACAAGTTAGGAATTTAATCTCCATCATTCTTTAAGATGAAATCAGGAAACTTAAAGCAGCTGTCACTGATGTGGAGTGTTTCCACTATACAGTTGTAGTACTCGGCTCGGCACAGCTCGACTCTACATGGTTTGTAGACTCTGAACTGCTGTCGCTAAATACACCACACTCCTATGTTAAATATTGAGATTTTTATTGAATTTTAATTATCTATTTACATATTTTCAGGATTTTTAAGTCTTTGTGACGATACACAGTGTTTTAATTTGTTCACATTGTTCAATTTGATGGAAAAGCAAAGAAAAAAAATGAGTAGAGTTGAGCCAAGCCATGTCAGAAGTGTATAGTGAGAAAGCACCATTAGCCTTAAGGCTCTGACAGTAAATCTTTATCTGACAACATTCAGTCCAATCTAGATCAAGAGCTCCACAAAAGGGAGTCCCCTCTGCACGTGAGGTTAGTCTGTTTGACAGTGAATTAATGCATTGACAGGATCATGTAATGAAGAGCGAGGGCAATGCTAACAACAACAGACAGGAAGTTAATGGGAACAACAACAGACAGGAAGTTAGCCAAAAGACGACATTACTCACAGCAGCAACTTTTGAATACTTCATTTCCAGGTAATTGTTTACCTCAGTACCCACAAACTTGGCCTGTAACACTCCATGAAATAAAGTTAAGTAGTTAGCCTGTATGTCTGTATGTAGCTTTACAGAGCTGCCATCTTGTGCTGTTATGTTTTTAGGGCAGGAGTTCCACTGCTACATTAGCTTAGCACAAAGGACACTTGTATTGTCAGCTGTGGAATTCTACACGTCCCTTTTTTCTGCTGTGATTAACTGTGGTGAACGTGGCTACCACGAGACTTGGCCCGTAGCGGTCCTCGAACTACTGTTGTTAGTCTGGGGGTTTGAGCATATCAATAGTTCATTTGTAAATAATGAATAAGTTGTTAGCTTAGCTAACTTAGGTAAGGCATTGTTTAAAAACAATCACTTTGGACTGTGATTTACTAAACTTATGGTTTCAGAGTTTTCAAAAATGAAACAAATAACAAAAAATGATAATAACAATAATAATAATGAATTAAATAATAATTCACCTTATCACTCACTCTATCTTAATTTAATCTAAGGAGGAGGAGAGAGCAAATCTGCCTACTGTGAAAAGTCCTGTAAAAACACTTTGCGCGGCCTATTTACGCCACTGTATTTTAACGTTGGTGATAATGGTGAGTTTAATATTTTCCTCAGGTGGCACTTAAAAAGAAAAGTTTGAGAACCACTGGTCTAAATCATATCTGCCTGACCAACTCTTACCCAGACTTGCTAAAACTATTGCAGGCATTTTGTTTATGTTCTGAAGTTCATTGTACATTGAATCCAGCAAGCCCTAAACTGCAGATTTATAATGAAGCCAAGTACAGATTCAAGTTTTCAGGTCTGGTACAGACACAAAGGGTGAATCCTGAAGACTGTTTCAGTCACCTGACTGCATGTATCCATAAGTGAATACACATGTGAAGCAGCTAAAGGCAGCAGCAGCATATTCACTAGATCTGTATCTCAAAGTCAGTCAGCAGTTTCTCAGCAACACAGAGCTGCAAATTAAGAACTGTTGAGGTCTGAAGGTTTGGAACTGTTGGACATGTGCTGGACAATAACAAGCGCTGCATTTCTAAGCATTCCCACAAGCTGTGTCGTTAAGCATGTGGTTTCCATTGTGGCCAGACCTCTATCTCTCTCTTTTACTCCCCCCCCCTCCTCTTTTTTATCTCTTTCTCTTTAACTTTCTATTAGATTTTTTTTTTTTCACTTCCTGTCTCCAAGTACAACAAACTTTTGGAGTGAATCCCCAGACTTGCCATAAAGTCCAATTTGGCCCCCATTCTCCGTAAGTTTGCACTAATGAAAAATTAATATGATTTTATGATATTGATGTAATCAGCAGGAGTTAAAGGAACCTCATGTAATGAAATTTGTTGTATTAAGTTATAAAAATGACCATGATATGTCATCAGGGATTAAGCAAACATGTTAAATTGACTGTATATTAACAATTTTAATTTTAATTTGCACTACAAACATTCTGTTTTGGTGTGTTGCAAAAATGTTGGTCCCATGTGTTCTCTTTTTATGTGATAATTTTCGTTAATGATAGATTTTTAAGGGTTAGGGTTAGGGTTACTGTTTGTAAAAGGATCAAGAACATAACAAAGCAGCTATTGATCAAATACAATGCTTAAATCAAAGCCTATAAAACTATATCTCTGTAGCTCTTCAGCTCTTAAGAGATTACAGGTAAATCACGTTCCAGTTTGAGGACGTAAAACTTGAGTGTCAAACCTTTGCATCATTTTGTTAAGTTTTTTACTTTTCTTTCTACAGGGCCTCCAGGACCAAAGGGAGAGAAGGGTGATACTGGACCACTTGGGCCCCCTGGGGCCCCTGGGTTGACAGGCTTGAGAGGTAGGTCAAGGCCAAGTCTTCTGCTTAACTTTTCAATGTCAAATGTCTGTTACATTCAAACTATTGTCAAATGAGTTCACACAAAACTGATTAAGCCTGTCAGCCTCACATGACTCTCACTGTGTTTCTCAGTATAGCAGTGTTTGTTAATTTTTTTCACCCGGAGACACTTCTGTGCTGCATACATTTAATGTCACAACCGTTGTAGACAAGGCAGAACCAGACAGCTGCATACAGTTGAACTTGAAAATGGCAAGAAGCACCCACAAAAAGTTTCAGAAGTTGATCCTACTGCTAAAAATACACACGGACATTCAGTATGACTGGATCATTATATTTAAACACAATTACGACTAACTATGTGCCTGCTTGTGCCAATAATAGCTGCTGCTGTTTCCTTGACCGTGCAGCTCCAAATTTCCTGGATGCAGTTTAGTGTAACTAATGCTACTTTAAAAGACAGATGTTCAACATGATACAACTGCACCGGTTTTCAAATCAAAATTTTCAGTTAAAGTTGGCTTAGTGTGGTTCACTTACGCAATACATGTGTTTCATATCAGGTCATGAAGATTTCTAATTACTCTATGAGATGTGGCTGTAATTGGACAAGCATATACTGTACATATGTTTTTGCCATTTTGTACGTTTGTCACATAAAATAGAGTAGAATATCTTTGTCACTGCACAGGATAGCAGCTTTGGATCCTTACAATCCTGTATAAAACAATGTACAAAAAGTAAACAATATAAATAGGGGTAAACCGCGGAAGTATAAGAGAAATTTGATGATTCTTTGAGTTACAATTGACGCATTTTTTATTAAGCATAAAAAAGCTCTTATTCTTGTTGACCTTAACTATTGAGACAACAGAGAGTGACCATCACCAATAAGGTAGCAGTGTTGACAAATCCTCTTTCTTAAGAGATGAATGCTCGTCCCTATAAAGACAGCAGGTTGTGGCACTTTTTTGTCAATATGTTTTGGCCCTGTAGGGGGCATTCATTCAGTTTCCCATGTTTTTTATTTTAGCTCCTAAAAAGGGTGTTCTTTTCTTTTCTGTGGTTTAAAATTCTTTTACTTCACTCTTTCCTGAAACTATAGTAGTTGGAGAGGTAGGGGCAGGGGATGGTTAGTGGTGATGATGGTGGTTCCTTTTCAGCAGGAAGATAATAATGATTCTTGTAAAAGTCATGTCACAGTTCATCAGTCATAGAATGTAGAATGGATGAAGATGGAGAGGAGTGAGGGGGACCAAGCTGAAAGGAGTTCATCTGAATCATCTGGAGTCATATTGCTGTTTGTATTTATTTAAAAAAAAAAAAAAAAAAAGCATTTTATGGCTCTGAAGTGCCAAGTCTCTCTGAATGAGGCTTCATGTTGTGGTTCTGGGGGAAGATAGATGACATGTCCCACTGGCCGCGTTGACGCCTCTTCTGAAATTAAATACCCATCCAAAATCCAGTTCCTTGATTTCTTAAGTGGATTTATGTATATGACCTTATATTTATACAGTGTTATTAATGTAACTCGCTGGAATCAAAACACTGGGGTCTCAACTGTCAAACTACTCAAAACCTACTCAAATTTAGGTGTTATTATTAGGTATTTACGGGCCAGGTTAAGTTCACAACCAATAGGATTAAACCTCTCCACAAACTAAACCATTCCAAGAGCATAAATCTGTAAAACTTATTTCTTTACCTCACCTTCATTTAACCACAAAGTTTAAATATGGAGTCGGTCAGTGGAACGCCCAATCCTCACTTTCTTAAACAACATTTCACCTTTAAATCTGAAATGTAACGAAATTTTCTGGACTTGTCAGCCAGACATTTGAAGATTTGACCTTTAAATTCATGACCAAATTCAAAGTAAACATTTATACAATTAATCAAAATGTACTTTTAACTGAATTTAAATTTACAAGCCACTTTATTAGATACACCTTTTAGGGGATCAGTAGTTCCCGAGATATCATGACAGCCATACCATGAGATTGACTACTTAGATTTTTGTGTTAATAGCTTGGTCATTAGCTTGGTCAACCCGTTTGCCAGTTCAAATTCCTGGACGGGTAAAAGACGGGTGTCTGGGAGCAAATGGATACCCCTTGCTCAGGGGCACCTCAATCCTTAACCTTGACTGGCAACCCTTCGATTACAATACCCTTCCATTTGGCCATGGGCTACCATAACTAGAAAGCTATAAATACAAATACTTATCATTAAATGCTGTGTATGCAAACAATACTAATTCTAATTGTATAATAAGCGGAACAGGTGTACCATATAAAGTGGTTAGTGAGTGTAGACACCTTAGTGACAGAACTGATGACTAATATTACCCGGTCTATGCTACAATACAATCGTGTTGTGATTCATCATATCCAGTTGTGGTACTCCACTCTCATCCATGTCATCCAGCCTCTTAAAACCCCGTTGGACGTGTTGAACACTCGAACTGGGCGATCCTGCAGAGAGCAAGCAACACTGGCTCCAAAATATGATTGATAGCATCTTTCCAGTGGGGGTTTTTGGAGAAGAGGATTGTTGACATTTGTGCAGTGGAGAAACAGGAAACTGATGAAAAAATGACATCATCCGTCATCAGATTTTTTTTGTTTCTGGCTCAAATGCATTCAGCCTAATCATTTCATTCAGACTGCAGAGCGCAGTCACAACCATTGAATCAGACCATAGCGGAGTGCAATCACATTCGAGAAGAGTGCAATCAATAAGTCCTTGCTGCATTAATCTTAAGACATTTGAGTGTGTGCACTGTAAACAAATAGTCTGTTGTGTTGCCCTAAGGATTTTCGAGTTTACAGGAAAACCTGTGGACATGTTTTTTTTTAAATATAGCATCTTCAGGATTTTTCAAAGATTTAGTCAGTGGAGGGAGTCAATGAGTAACATGAATATCAAATCCAGTATATCTTTTTTAGATAATGTAAGACTCAGGATAAAGAAAAGGAGAAAAGTAAAATGTGTAATAAACTCAACATGTTACTTTTTTCAAAGTATTAGTGCAATAAATGGATTTAGATGTTTTGAATCTGCAAATTCAAGATATCTTTCATCTTCTTTAAGTAGTAGGCTTCTGCTTTAAAAAGAGGAAGGCAACAAAGATGGTAGCCTTCATAAAGCATAAGCATAAAGCATCATAAACCTTTCAAGAATACATATTGGCTCCTTTCAAGGCTATAAAAACCTGATAATGTTCATTTTAAAAGTGATTATACACTTATACAAGCATACCTATAATAGTAGTGATAAACACTCATAGGACCTTCATGCAGAAGAAAACCACACCAGTTTGGACACTTTAAATAGAGTCTTAATGTTTGATTAGTCAAGAAACAAGGCAAGTTTTCCTATTAAAATGCTCAAGCCTGTTCTCTGTGTGTTTGTATGCTTCAGGGCTTACAGGAGAAAAAGGCATCCAAGGCCTGCGTGGTGTGAAAGGGTCAGTCGGGGCAGAAGGTCTTCAGGGAGAAAAAGGAGAAGTTGGACCTGCTGGGCCCAAAGGTATGGAAATGTAGTAACTAAAAAAATGTCACTATTATTCAATGCACTTACTATAACACAAAAGCTATTAAGAGTCAGTTTGCTTATTTTAATGTAGCACACTTTGCAACTTTGTGCCTGTGAAAGGTAACATACGTGCAGAGTTAATCCAAAATCAAGATAGAGAGATAGAAACACCCAGGCAGTCTTGTATTCACAAGAGAATAAGAAAAAGCCTGTTTGAATCTTGTCAACACCCTGACCATCTGAGACTCAGATCTCAGGAGATGTTGAACTTTTTCTATTCCAAAAAATTCTTCACCACGTCCAAATCTTTCACACATGTTGCATCACTAACAGGTGGTGGTGATGTTTTCTTTTTGTGTGTAGCCATGGAAGCTGAAACAGCCCTAACTCTCCATATCTTTACATTTGTATTCCATGGGAACATCTGCTTCTGCTAATCAAATCACTCAGCTTCTGGACAGTCAGTCACTCCAAGACAATCTTCTACCATCTACAGTACAAAATACCTTTTTTTTTTCCTGGGCATTTGAAGCATTTAAAAGTGATTAAGTGTAATAACACTGTTTGAGCCATTAAGCCAGCAGTGTCTGCTTCATTCACACCAAACTTCTGTTTTTCTGTGGGGTGAAATTAAATACAAAGCCAATGAAAAGACAACATTAACAGACATTCTCTCCCTTGTCCTTTCCTCTTAGCCACAAGAGGTTCTTTGTCATCATACAGCACAATAACAACCCTTATTGTAGGTATAGCATCACATCCTTGATTATCTAAAGCAGTGATTCCCAAAGTCTGGGTCGGGAACCACAGATGGGTCACAGAAGATAGATTTAGGGTCCCCAAACAAATTTTTATCAACCTTTAAGTTAAGATTTATGTGTATGTTTGAAATAACATGCATCCCCTTTCAAAGTAAAAGCACTCTACCGTTTCAATTCCTTTAATCCATTCATTTGTTTAACGAGGATACTAATGTGACAACTTCAGATTCATGGAACGTAGTTGGGTACATAAACATATAACACTGATATTATTTATGGAAATTTTCTATGTAATACAAAGAAGTTCCCCCAGAACAGGAATACATGCTCCATGCAACGCAGGCGTCATGGATTACACGCTCTGCACACGCATCCGGTCAGGATTATACTTAATGTATGTAAAGTAAATTTTCAACACTCAAAGCTTGGTCAAGCCAGTATAAGTCTTAATGTCTGCTGCTAATACAACCGAGAGAGAGTTACCTAATTAGCTCATTCTCTAAGGGACAATGATTTTTCAGAAATGCTGTATTTCTACCATCGTTTCATGTCTCTTCTCTGCAGTTCTTCAAGGTCAGCACAGCTTGATTGACAATGCATATTTATGTCCGAAAAGTGTCATCCACAATTTTGACCGGCAGGTTAATTATACAGTATGAAGACAAACTCAAAAGAAAGCAAAACAAAAAAAAACATTTTTTTTTGTTTCAGAAAAGTGGAGAAAGTGAATGTTTGGTCATTTACATTCTGTCAGTTTACCATAATGTGTGTCTGTGTTTTCTACCATCTGGGTTGTGGTGGTGGGTTTAACAAACCAGTAAAGAGTTTATAGACCCACTGGTGTGACCGGGGGCCTCAGAGTGAAGCAGTCACTCGTCTGTGGAGAGAGCCGGGATTCTGAAAAGCTTGTTAAAACATCACCAGGAAACTTGGTGGTTTCTTTTTACAGCTGAATGGGCTGAGCGGGGAGTGTTTTAGGTGTTTGGATTTTTAAAGAATCACAGATCAGCTGGATATACAACATTTTTTGCCATTACTACTCGGGGGAAGAAAGGCAGTATAAGCTGACAGGCGCACAGCCATGAAACATTAACACATTATAATGTGGTTATGTGGTCATTTCATCAAATGTATTTGTTTGGTTTGATGAATGCATGCTGAATATTTGCACATTTTTTTCCTCTGCTTTTGTTTCCACCCATCCATTGGGGTGTAAACTGATGATTTTATAATAAGTAATGTTTCCCAATCATATTTGTTAGTGGCATACAGTTTGTCATGGCTTTTCTCTGAAGACAGATGCCCATTACTGCTTGAAATGAGGCTGACAAAATTTGCTAAACAGTTAATTTGGTGGCTGTAAAACCAAAATAATAGGTTGAAGTGGGATAAACAGCTAAGCAACACTGCAAATATGTCATACCGTGGTTTGGTCACTGTCAGCATCCACTTTCAAAATAAGACTAAGTAAAAGGACTTTCTGATCCGCACGGCTGTACTTTAAGGGAAATGCTGATGTCATAGTGGCAGTGCTGTTATGCTTGTGTTTACTTAGTATAATGTTGAGCATCTCAGTTTTAGTGTCTTGTGTGTTTTCACAGCTGATTCTAATGTTTTGCAGATATTTGGTGACAAAGTAAAGTGCTGGTGAAATAACAAATTTGACCACATCATTAAACAATTACAAACCAACCTACGTAAGTCGACTGGTTTCCATCAGACAGCTCTGCACAAAATATCACTGCAAATATTTGTGTTTATACTCAGTATTTTGTGCAAATCTGTTTGATGCCGAGATTTTTCACTGGAAAAGGGAAAAAGTTGGATTCACTTATGAAGAACTTTAGTTACTAGGCAGCATCACCTGGGTATCAACCTACAGACCTACCAATCTGTATTTCTCTACCTTCCTTTCTTCCTTGCTTCCATCCTTCTTACCTTCCATCCTTCTTTCCTTCCTTTTTATTAATTTCTACCCCCATACCTGTTTACTTACCTACCTACCTACCTAGCGCTCTATCTGTACCAACCTACCTGCCTACCTATCTGTACCTTCCCTCCTTGGTTGCTTTCTTCCATACTTCCTTCCTTCCTTCTTTTCTTCCTTTCTTGCCTCCTACCTGTTTACCTATCAACCTACATAGCTACCTATTTTTATCTCTCTATCTGTCTCTTCCTTCCTTCTTTCCATTCTTGCTTGCTTGCTTCCTTCTTTCCTTCTTTTATTCATTTCTACCCCCTACTTGTTCACTTAACAACCTACATATCTACCTGTATCTTTCTGTATCTACCTACCTACCTGTATCTCCCTCCTTGTTTGCTTACCTCCATACTTCATTCCTTTTTTCTTACATTACCTTACCTACCTTCCTGTCTGTATCTACCTTTCCTCCATACCTACCTGTTTAGTCACAAACCTACTCACCTTCCTAGCATCCTTCCTTCCTCTCCTACCTACCAACCTACCTATCTACTTACCTACCTGCTTACCTTCTTACTTACCTTCCCTCTGACTTATCTACCTAACTACCTACCACTTCCTTCGTCCCTTCCCTTCCCTATTTATACATCTGTTTTGTGTGTGGCTCAGCAGTAGCGTAGTGATGTGTTTGGTTTTTCCTTTCAGTCTTGTTAAGTTGTTTAGGATGTGGTCATACTGAGGTGACGCTAACAGCCAATGATGTCACAGATAGGGTATGGTGGTGGTGGTGGTAGTGGTGAACTTTTTCCTCAGACATGGGCACTCATGCACAAACACATGGGACTGCGTGGCACCGCCACTGTGGTCACTGATGTGGAAAAACTACCCAAACTAAAGGTGGGATTACTGCCCACTTGAAGCAGATGTCTGAGAGCTTCATGACAAAACCAGATTTGTGGTTTCAAACCTGAAAATTAGCAACAAAAAGCTCTAAAAACAGACTCTATTCTGTACCACTTTGGAGAGACTTTGGAAGAGAATTGTATTTTGAAATGAAAACAAATGGGAGGGGGGGCGTTGTTTCTAAGCTCCTGGTTGGGTGGAGGTGTCATGCGTAAACGTACCACCATTATGCCAAAAACCACAAATTGATTTACTTTTACTGACTTAGTTTCTGTGGTTTTACATCACATTAACTTTTCCACATGGAAACCTCTACACTTTAAAAAGACACTGGTCCCATTATTATTTTCATTTCACTACTTCACTACTGTCCTTTCTCTGCAATCTGTTCTCTTCTTCTCAAACATGTGACCCTGCAGCAGAAAAGGCAAATGTTAACCACAGCGTTTAGAGGTATCCTTTAATCTTTACATATTACACCCATTTCACAAGGCAATTACAGGTCTGCCAGTTTTCAGGCTTCTGTTAAGAAGATACCAAGGAGAGGAAATGGGCAGAGAGTTGTCTTTTATTGAAGTTAAACCTGTCTGTGTTTAGTGGACTGTTCTTTTCTCTGGGTGGTTTGGCTCCTTTCAAACCTCTGCCCCCAGTTTGTGCTGTGTTGCGGTTTTCACTATATTAAACACAAGGTTATATTATTTTGGTTTTGCTTTGTTGGGTCAGTCTGATAAATAGGTCTGCCATATGTCTACCTAACTGCACATTATTGGATATTATTAGTGTCATATAAATATATGATTTAGATTCCTTTTTTTTTTCACTAAAACCTTTGATGAAGTGTTTTTAGTATGCAAGATATATCACATTTTGTCCGCATTTTACTTTTATATAATAGTATGTATGTGCTGAAAAGCATACTATTAAGTGATTTTATTGTTTTTCCCTTTCAAAATGAGAATTTGTTATATTGTATGTAATATAATTTAATCAAAATATTCACCACAAAACACCCACAAAAGTCACACTTATAATTCAACATGTTACTGGACATGTAGAGAAGAGAAAAGTGAAGTAAATCAAACAACACCCTATAAACATAATTAATACTTTATTTTTGATTTGATTTTTAATTTGCCTTTTCTCAGGTGACAGAGGAGACAGAGGGCTGAAGGGAGAGAAAGGGGATCGAGGAGACCGAGGAGAGAAAACAGGTGAGAAATAATCTTTTAGACACTAGTGAACAAGTCCAGTTCAGATGTGGATCATTACTTGCATGCGCCTCTCACCTGTGATAACATGTGATAACATTAGGGGAGTTGGTGCTTGTAAATCATTGTTTTGGTGATCATACTGGTCTCTTTTTGTCTTTACGTGTGATGAAACTAGAAAGACTAGCAGTTAAATAACTGCAGGTATTTAAAGGTTCATACTATAATTGTAATACAATAATTTGTGACCCTTTTTTTGCTAGTTCTTTCCCAAATGCACAATTTACATTGGTTCATTCCAAGGTCTGGTTCATCTTCAGTTACTATTGAAGTGCATTGTTTGCTGCTGTAAATAAAGGAAACGGAGACATTATTGGGCACAAAAGAAAGTAGCTTATTTATTCTTTAATGTGGATGATACATTTATTTTTATTTTATTTTGCATAATTTTATTTTAAGTTTTTTATGTGGCATGAATTTGAAATAAGTAAAGTAAGTGGCTTATATCTGGACTTATGAACAATTAATGTACTTAGCTATTTTCCAACTTTCCAACCAAATCAGATATTCTATATACATTATATGAACTGTACACTTTGAATATTTAGGTTTAATAAAATCAAATCCTTTGTGGGTAAACCGAGTGCATGTACATTAGAGCGTACGATCCATAACCAACAGTCAGAGGAAAAACAGAGCCACAAATTTACGAGCTGACGACTTTACGGTACCTCGTTGGTCTCTGATCCACCTGACTTCCTGCGCAAAGAGCTGTGGCGAGTTTAAAGGATCTGTCGATCTGCTTTTGTTTCTGTGTAACGTCACGGTTTGTGACACACGATGAACGACCACATGGCTTTGTGTACATCAAAAGGGTTTGAAAACCATTATGTGCACGCAGATGTCATGTGGTGGTAAGATAAAACCTCGTACCAAACCACAAATGTGCAGTCAGTCAGGTTGAAGGAGAAACATTTATGCCCCCCCCCCTCCACTCCCAAAAAAGAAAACAAACCACAGACATTTCTCTTTCTTTCCCTCCCCTGTTACATCATCATGGCCGCTGTCCATGTGATGAGCGATGCGGTGGCATTTACGGCAAATAGACGAATGTCCGATGGCTAATTCTGCCCATGACAGAGCCAATCAGAAAACACTTATTCCCTCATGTCATTTACACGATGTTTGATGTTTCAGAAGTAGACGAGCAGAGTGGGACCACATGCTGTCTGCTGTCCAAAAATATCAAATCGCCGTGTTTTGGCCCTTTTCTGTCGCAAACCTTATGCGTTGAACTCGCTGCATGACTTAGATCTTTTCACGCTTCAAAGCTTACAGCACATACCTGCATGATCACTTGCTTGTGACCCCAGAAGTTTTGTCTGTGGGAAGAAATGCACTTTTACATCCACACATGTTGGACATTAACACAAAAGTCAACCTGCCATTTAGGAAGCTGCATCAACGAAGTGAGCCGACTTTACCCCTTACCTCTGGTGAAATTCTCAAGAGTGAGTATTTCAGCGAAAAATGGAGCCCACATTGAAGCCATTAGACGAGTGCAAAACAGAACCAGAGAGAACTTTCATCCGAGTTTCTTCTGTTCTATCTGCATTGATGTTGCTTTAATTGACAGTGAAGTCTCTTAACTCATCAGAAACACATTTGAAGTAAAAGGAGGGAAAAGAAAGGAATACAAGCAGATTTAAACAACATGAGAATACTGGAAAAAATATAAGCTTTTGGAAAATATGCCGTGTCCATCCATGTGTGTCTTAGCGTCTTGTGCAGAATCCACATTTATGATTCCTCTGACATGCAGTGTATCTGAGTCTATTAAAATATAAGATTTCTAATTTTGCCCTGCACATTCTCAGTGAAAATCATGATTGTTTTTACGTTGGTTGCAGAAAAGCACACTTTTCATTTATAGCAAGTCTCCATCAGTTTCCAATAAAGAATATGTGACAACCAGTTTCTTCAGTTTGAACGTGAATTTGCCCTAATTAGAGCCCAGAACCTGGCATGTTGTAAATGTAGCCCCAGTTTTTAATTAACACACAATTACTGCTGTGTGTTTTTGACGTTGTTTCTGTACATCGCCGAGACACTGTTTGGCACTGGCCAGGCCCGTTTGCAGACACTTTTAAAGCAGTTAGCCAAATCCCATTGAAAATTGTAATATTTATGCAGAGAAAGTGCACCCAAAATTCCCAGTTCCACTTCAGGAAATTACCTCTTTAGGGAGGAACTTTAACAAGATGGCTGACAAGAATCGGTGGGATGTATTGTTGTTAATGTTAGCTTTTTTTAGTTTACAGCTTTAATTCAGCATTTGTGTAATGGTGGTTTTAAAAGAGATACAAGTTACATTAACTTCCTGTTGTTATTAGGTCCATGCACAGTTTAAACCTCTGAAAATTGCCTTTTCCAAAAGTAAAACTCTGCCTTCTGTGTCAATGTAACCTGGAAATTTAGAGAAGAAGTCGCCCAACTGGACAGAAAAACCACATAATCTGGCAACACGGCAGATATTTGCAGCTGTAACTTTTGAGCTAATTGACTTAAATTTGGTTCTGTGTCTCTGTGGCTGATTTTTCTAAACGTAACCAGATGATTCATGTCACGTTAACCTAGACTCCATGTTGTGCATGCAGTGGGATCACACCAGCTGCAAAACCTGTCAACAAGTTGACGTTGAGACTCATGAGTTCAGCAGCCACTACTGGGACACAGTGATCCATGACTTAAATCAAATGTGGGCCAGGGGATTTAAGTCAAGGGCCAACTGCTTCTTGCTTAATTCCTGCACCCTTATTTCTGGCGCCCTTCGCTCAGATCACACTCATTTTTCAGACTTGGCCTTCATTTTGTCGTCTCAACCAATCACCTGCAGTGTGGCTGAGCTTCGTGACTGCTTCTCGCACAGTTGTGATGTCATCCGAGAGACGCATAAACGCCTGCCAAAGTCCTCAGTCCTGCCTCTGTGCTAGTTCCTGCTGCAGTAGGTGGCTACAGGGCCACATTTTACCATGATCACACACACACACAGTGGTCTCCCGGGTGCAGCAGCAGGTGTAGTGATGTCAGTGTTCGACACCCTGAACCTCAGGGTTTCAAATTTTGACTCTAAAACGGAAATTGAGCATGAAAATACCACGTTACTGTTTTTGCTTCACCTGAGGCCAAAGTTAAAGATTTATTTCCTTTCAGTAACAAACAAAAAACGAAATATAACGTGATTGCTGAAATATGCACTAACTGCTCAATTTTTATTTATTTTCACTTTTTATTTTCTTTTTAAATTCCCACTTCTTGAAACAGAACAACAGGTCACCCATGTTGTTATTTAATTAATTACATTTTTAACAGACATGCAGAAATATAAATGATGAAACCACTTGAAAACAAAGACATCAGTCCATTTAAGGGTTAAATTTTACATTAATCAATGAAGTTGCGTGTTGCAGCTGAATAAAAACATGGTAGTCCAAAATGGCTGCCTCAGATGATCCAGCTCCTAAAATTAAAGGTCATTAAAAAAACAACAATTCATACAATCAGGTGATTGCACACTTATATATTAAAAAAAAAGTATAGATATTTTATCATCAATTTCTGCCAAATGAAAATATATTTCACTAAAATTTTACTCACTGAAACTTTAATATTCACATTTATTTAAGCAAATACAGTTTGAGTGTTGACAAGCTCTTTCTCCATAATGTCACACTTTGCATTGGGCCAAGCTAAGTGAACTAACTGAAGCCTTTTATTGAAGCTGGAGTTGTCAGTTTTTTGGCTTAAACTTGTCATTATTTTGATGTCAAAACGACAGCCAGCATTTATATTGATTCTGTGTTTTTACTGCGTTTTAATCTCAGCTGTAAAACTGCAAACTGATTAACAACCTTCATCATTTTTTCTTTTCATGGTAGACAGATTTTATTAGTAATGGACAAAGCTCTTAACCTCTGCTTCCACTCTGACTATGCTAAGCTAAGCTAACCGGCTGAAACCTTATGTATACCAGACAGATATGAGGGTGAGAAAGCAAATAAGCATGCTAACCAAAACATCTATCTGTTGATTTAAAATGTTCAACGAACATAATCTCATTTGTGTTTGAACCCTGGCCAAGAAAATCAAATTGCATTCGAACCGACTGCACAAAAGCAAGACAAAACAAAGCAAAACAAAGCAAAAAAAAACATGAAAGACAATCACTTCTGAGTCATAACAGGAACAAACAGATGGAGCTGATTAACTCTTGTCCTGAAGCCATTCAATCCTGTCCAGTCCAGACCTTCAGTGACTGCCAGACAAACAATAATAAAACATGATCATGCCATTTTCTAGCCTTCATCAAGTACTGACCCTCTGAAACTGCCTTTGCTCTCTGAGGCTTGAACCACTTGGATGACCAGCAACACTTGGAGGTCACTCAGGTCTACTTTTCTGTCATTATATCTTTTCACTTTAATTTCCCTCCTTTGCAGGAAAAGGGAGCAAGGCTTCCTATGAAACGTCGAGTCTCGTGTTTCTAGTTTTGCCTCATGTCCAAGATGAACACGAGAGCTGTCACAGCTGTGGAGGGACGGGGGGAAACTTTTGCTGGCTTTTTGCACAATTACTTGAAGACATATTTGTTTTAACTTCTTTTTTGCAAAGGCGTCGTCACCATCGTAATCATGCACAAGGTTTCTGACTGTGAAAAAGTCATTACGTAAGTCTCAGTAACTGGTAGAATATCACATTTTGAAGCAAATTTATCTTATCTCTTACTTTGATCCAAAATTTAAATTGATACTTTATAATATTTGAAACAAGGCCCAGTTGGAAGTAGGGTGAATGATTTTCCTTAACAGTTCACTTCTACTGTGTTATTGTTGCCGCACATCTCAAGCTTTAGGTCCTTTCACAGGATGAATGTTGTCAATTGTGGCAGAACTACCAGCTCAAATTCATTCATTTTTTATTTCTGATTGGTCCTTGTTGCTTTTTACTTTTTAGGCCATGTTCACAATACCAAAAAATAACATCAGTAATATCTACACCTTATACACATTGGATTTAAAAGTCTGTACAGCAAACCACTTTTGGTTTGCTGTATGGTTTAAAATATGATTTATTCTGGAACTCTAGAGGTTCATCTTTGTCTGGATATTCAGGCTGTTCAAATCAGATTTCAAAATGTATTTTTGTGTGACTCTTAATGTCATACACGATTTATATAATAACAATATATATATATATATATATATATGTTTCCATGTGAAATCCAAATGGATTACTGTCCTTTATACCATCCATAAAAATAGTTAATTATTTAATATAACACAGCATGAAAACAGTCTTCCAGTCAGTCCATCAAAAGTACCAACCTGAGTTTTTGTCATTTTTACCTCCGACAAGGAAGTTAAGTTTTCGCCAGTGTTGGTTTGTCTGTCTTTCTGTTAGCAAAATAACTCAAAAGGTTATGCACAGATTTTGAGGAAATGTTCAGGAAAGGTGTGTAATGGGACAAGGAACAGATGGACATTTGGATCCAGGAATTTCTTGAAGGACTCTTTATCGTTGCTTGGCAGAGGTCTGCGATCACCAAGTGCTTCTAGTTTTGACACAGGTCAACCTGAGTCCAACTCAGGTCTGACTGAATATACACACTCAGTACTAATTGGACTCCCAGTCACATGACCTGGATGTGTGTCTGTTTTTGACAAATACCATTTAGTGCTATTTCAGTCGTACTAACATGTTTACATGTACTTTAAAAGCCGGGATTACATTTCAGACTAATGTAGTAAATGAAGTGTCACATGCTGTAAAGATTGGTGGGCCACAAATTAAATTTGATCAATTGCACTGCTTTTTTTTTACAGTACAGTCTGAAAAAACAGCACCAGGAAGTTGAAAGCCACTTTAATTTCTGGCCTTAATTTGCTTCTTGGTAGAATATGATACAAATATGTGCAGCAGATATGACAGTGTAATGTTATGAGAGAGGTTAAATTATGATGAGCCAGTGAGGGCACAATACTCATCTGTGTAATGAGTGTTAAATGGTACACAGTTAAATTTTATGATGGTCTGATGAGACTTGTATCCTGTCTGGCTCCACTAACTAGGACTGCATGTGCACGTGAGCGCATGTGTGTGTGTGCACGTGTGTGTGTCTCATTAATGTATCAAGTCCGTTATAGGAGTTCAGCTGCTGTATTGTTTCAAATGTGCTGTAAATCTATGAAGCATCTGCTTATGCAAAACACACACAAGCAGGCTTGCACAGCTATTCTTCTTAGGACACTGCATTGACTTCTATTTATTGGGACAGTCTTAAAAAAAGAAATATTCCTAAACTTAAGCATAACCAGTTAATGACTAATTGTAACCCCAGCCTAACCACAATTAGCCCTAAACGTAACCAGTTCCTTAGAAATTAGGTCAGTGTTTATAACAGAAAAGGTCCTAAAGAGGTTGCAAATACAAGCACACGCACACACACTCACACACACACACACACTGGTTTCCATGACTTCAGAGGACATTGCATTCATTTCCTGGAAACTTGCTCTTACCTTAACCAGAATTACTAATGTCCTAATCCTGACCCTGACCCTAACCTTAACCTAACCTTAACCACAGCCTAATTTTAAAACATGTCTTCACCTTAAAATATAGTAATTTATATTATGGGGACATGATTTTTGTCCCCATAAGGAAGACCAGTCCCCATAATGAGACTGTGTAAACAGATTTAGGTCCCCACAACATAAGGAAAACCAGGCACACACACACCTCTGATTATGTAAACACGTGCTTGACTGCACTGCTCATCAACAAGGGGCTTCAGCAAACACTGTGTGACATTTCATACTTTATTGATTATTAAAGATGATTCATGAAAATATTTGCTGTATTGATGAGAACTCAGGCACATTTTCAAGGTGAACTGCGGTGCCTTATCACCATGTAATTCATTTAAAATACCATGGAGCAGCACCACATTAGAAACCCTCAAAATATTTAAAACAATATGTAACAGTATCAACTAACTTGTACCAAGAAATCATAAACAGTTCTGTTGTATAAAGTGCTGCATTACATGTGTTTGACACTGAGTCTTTGCTATTTGATGATTGTTTAGGTTTAAATTGCAATTTTGATGTGAAAATGAAAAACTTTCCAGGTCCCCTGTAATTTAAGTTTATGCTTCTGTTCTTTTCTTATTCACTGTTCATTACTGTTTATTTTCCATTATTTTTCTCTTAATACACATCACTTCATATGTGTAATTTTCATTTTAAACAATATGTCCTCTAAATATATGTAGTAATTGAACTTGGTGTCGTGTCTCTATCATGGTGACATCATCCCCACCCAGACTGATACTGTCTGTCTGTTGGACAAATTTGGATAAAACCTGGATTAAATGTTCATGTTCCAGGATGAATCACAAAGATTGTGATGATCCAGTGACTTTTGATTTATTTCCATCATATTTGCTTGTCTGGTACGTTTGGCTTACGACCAAACACCTGCAAAAATCAGAGATACTGTCATCAGCTGCAGCTGTAGCTCTGTGTTCTTATTTTCATGCATCTTTATTTATTTATTTATTTATTCAAAATTTGTTATTGAAATCCCTATATTTTCATGGCCCCCTTCTATATATTTTTGATATCTCTTCATCTAATTAAATATCATAAACATTTTATCATATATACTATATGATGTGTATATGTATATGTGAATGTGTGTATATAGAGAGAGATTACTTTTTTTCATATGCTATATCGCCTGATCTTTTTAGGATTCTTCCATCATTAATCTTACAGATTAGATTAGATTAGATTAGATTAGATTAGATTAGATTAGAGAAATTCACTTGTTACAGCACCGAATACAAATACAAACTGGAAAAATAATAAATATTTCCAAAAAAATACAAAAAAATCAATATATTTATATAATGTACAGTATATAACTTCACTGTGGAACAAGGCATGAAAAGTGCAGTTGCATAGAAGTACTTTGTAGTTATATACAACTACAGGTGAGAGGGAAACACTATGTACAGTAAAGTCCACCATTAAATCTGTTGTAGTAACAATATTGCCTTAAAAATTATTTCTCAGTCTCTTTATTAGTACTGTATATAACCAGAAAGTACAAAAAAAAATGTTTGTCATTTACAAAATGCACATTTCAGGAAAACCTAATTGCATGACCTGCGCAATAGCATAGATCATGATTTCCATTTGATGTCAAAAAATTGGTGGACAATTTAGTCCAGACCTTCAAAATCTGCATTTTTCTAACTGCACAAATCTTTGGCCAGACTTAACATAAGAGGATGAAAATAAAGTTTCCTCAGTCAGTAATTTTATTTATTGTTCTTTGTGCGTCAAAGACTTTTTTTCCATAGTGTATAAAAAAAAATAATCTGCCCAGTGTGAGTTCAAAGCTGAAAATGGAGTCATGTCCTCCCTCAGTCTAATGGTGTTTTACTTTACACTCTCTCCTGATGCATGACTACCTTAAAACTGTCCATGTTCATTTCATTAGTGTTTGTGTGTTGGCGTTGCAGTGGAGGAGACCATGGTGCGTCTGGTCAATGGTTCAGGTCCTCACGAAGGACGTGTGGAGGTCTTCCATGAACGTCGCTGGGGGACGGTGTGCGACGACGTCTGGGATAAAAAGGACGGAGACGTGGTGTGTAGGATGCTGGGATACCGAGGAGCCACAGAGGTCCATAAGACCGGACGCTTTGGACAGGGTACGAAACAATTTTACACCTTTACCATCCAATTTCTGTGACCTTCTTTGGGTCACGTTGTCAAGCATGCACATTTTCGACACACATTATTTGTCTTATGTGCATATTTTTTTTGTTGTTTACACCCATACATTATGTTTTGTACACATTTTTTTGTCTTTGACGTCCCTATGTTATGTTTTGTACACAAATTTTTTTGTCTTTGAGGTCCCTACGTTATGTTTTGTACACATTTTTTTGTCTTTTACGTCCCTACCTTATGTTTTGTACACACATATTTTTGTCTTTGACGTCCCTACCTTATGTTTTGCACACACATATTTTTGTCTTTTATGTCCCTACGTTGTTTTGTACACACATTTTTTTGTCTTTTTCGTCCCTACGTTGTTTTGTACACACATTTTTTGTCTTTTTCGTCCCTACGTTGTTTTGTACACACATTTTTTTGTCTTTTTTGGTCCCTACGTTGTTTTGTACACACATTTTTTTGTCTTTTTTGGTCCCTACGTTGTTTTGCACACACATTTTTTTGTCTTTTTTGGTCCCTACGTTGTTTTGTACACACATTTTTTTGTCTTTTTTGGTCCCTACGTTGTTTTGTACACACATTTTTTGTCTTTTGCATCCATACATTATGTTTTGTTCATTTTGTACATACATTATGTATTTGCTTTTATTGTTGAATTGTAGCCACCTATGCAAATCAACAATAAAAACAAATGTTAACCAAAAATTAAGTATAATTTTCAGCCAGCCCTCAGTCTGGCCTGTAGTGCATGTGTCTGTCTAGTGATTTGGTTGAACAATATGAAGATTTGCACATACAAAAGACAAAAAACACACATATTTTCCATATCCATCCATCCATCCATTCATCTATCATTCTACTTGCTTCTTATTGTAACTGAGTATTGCACAGCTCAACACTGTCTTATATGCTGAAGTTATGAATGACTGACTGAATGATTGAATAAACAAATGAATGAATGAAGAAACCACTACAGAGACTAAAGAAGCTCCAGATGGTGACAAATTCACCAGAAAATGCAACATTTCTGGTGTTGTAGTTCAAGTTAAACACAGTTATGTGTAAATTAAATTAGTACAAATTTGAATTCAATTTCCTGCTCCATTAAAGTTATTTTTGACAGATCTCTGGCCAAATATTTGAAGGATGTTAAAGACGTGCACACACATCTCGTAGCCATGGTGATATTTCAGTGATTGAAGTTGTGATTTTTACTCGCTCTGTACTGAGTGGTATTATTGTGTGATTTAAACTGTGCCATTATATGCTATAGGGATTAGTATTAAGGTTTTATGAGGAAAGTCACGTGAGCCAGATGTTGTAAAAAAAAAAGAATCTCGGAGGTCAAATACATCTCTGTGTGTGTGTGTGTCTCTCTCTTTAGTTCAATCATCCTTACATCATTCAGTCTCTGTCCAGGAAGAGTTGTTATACCAATAAGTCTGGAAAACTGGGGGGAAACATTCTTTTATTCCAGGCGACGACCTCCAGACAACAGCAGTGACTAACATCTCAGCTGGATTCAATTTAAAACAAAATTTTTTTTAAAAAAATACACCGTTTATATCTGGATTTCAAATATGTATTTACAGATGAGTCATTCTCCTTCTTCAGTCACAGAGACGGAGAAAGCTTAACAATATTCTATAAAATCTATATTGATTTTCATTTGAGGCTGCAAGGTGCGACATCAGTATCAGTATCAGTATCGTGATATTAAAACTGCTGGAAATACATTCAAATGGATAAGACTGCGTTTATCTTTACTTTCATTCAAATTCCTAATGTAATATTTGGAATTTATTGGGATATGTCTGTATTTTGTTCCTGATAGAAAAAGTAACAAAGTCCTATAGTAATTATTAACTTTATTTCTGGTCTATTTTTTAAAATACCTGCACTTAAGTGATGACACACACATGTGTTACCATGGTGGCCCAGTGGTTTTGGGGTGAACTGGACTCAGCCAAATCATTTTCTATGTTCAACAGATGGATGTAATGACAGTTTATCATAAATCTACTGTCATAAAACAACATGGTTCCTCCACTTTGTTTTCATACTTTAAGTGAATCTTTTTTACACAAAGATTGTCAGGAAAACTGCAACAACTGTTTGAATCAGGGATTAAGGGTTTTTACAGAGGCAAATGTGTTAAAATAGCATTTAAATTGGCACTGACGCCTCAGATTAGCATCAGTGGGAATGTAAAATGTGAAATCAGTGCGAATGTGATGATTTCTGATTCACCTGTTCCACCTGAGATTATACCGAGATTATTCTCAACATAACACCATTGTAATATAGTGGTGAAAATAGGCCAAGCAAAGTCAGCTACAGACTTTTCACAGGAGGCAGATTTATTCCCAATAAGATAATCTGCTCCTCTCCCACACATATATTTCAGACACTGTTATAGTGAAATTAGATTAAGATGGAGCTAGAGATATGGTGACTTTATTTATTGATATTTAATTTATTATTATTATTTAGTTTTTTTGTGTCATTTTCTACAAACTCTGGTCAAAATTCCTCAGCTCAACTCCGAATACTTACCCTGGGTTATACACTATTTCTGATTTCCCTCCAAGTACCACCAGTGATGGTACAAGTACCACAGTTTGAGAACCATTACTAAAGATGCAAAATAGTGACAACTGTACACAACCGTAACATCATCACTGCTGTTTTCCCACCGAGTTGTTTTGTTTCCAGGGCTTTGGTGACGTCACAATTCACGCATGTCCTGACGGCTTCATCTGGGTTTAAAAGTCCCAGGTTTATCCGCTAACTTTAGTGTGAAAGAGGCTCAAGTAAATACTTAGGCAAAGGTAATTCTGTGTCCCATGATTAGTAGCAAAAGATCAATTTGTCTAATCCTTCAGACAGAAATCAGTTACAGTGCACAGACTCTTACAAAATCCAGAACTGACTAGTTTCCTTTTCGGGGGTTTTCTGTTTCAGAAGACTTTGCTATTTGCCAAAAGCATAAACGTCAGTGTCTTAATCCTGCAAATCCCTGTGAAACTGGCTGTGACTCTTCTGTAAATTAAGTTCTGGGCGTTACCCTACACGCAGTGTTTCACTACATCAACACTCTTGCTGTAAACTGACGTAACGTCGCGACCACGCGATGCAAACAATGCTGTAAGTAAACAGTTTAAAGGTAGTTGTCAATCACAGTGAACCATGTGAAGATGCAGCAGCACAAAAGCTGAGGATCATGTAACAACAACACAAGACTGTGCTACTGGTGCTGAGGCCACACATGCACTTTAAACATGCACACGTCTCTTCATACATTAGCTGTTTCACTGAAGTTTGAACATTTTTACTGGAATTGTCCTCAATGTGACAACGCAAATGTTTGCAGAAGTCCCTCTGGACATTTTCCAAAAACCATTCGTGCCAACATTTCCCTGATGCTCATGTATAAAATGTGGCTTTTCTCAATCAAAGCAGGAATGTTGGGGGCTTTAGGTTTATTTTTTATTCAGATATCAGCTTTAAAGGCAACATATTGATTCAATTTTTGCTGAAATATGAATAATTTATAGACAAAATTAATAACTTATGTATCCTTTTTTTGTAGTGAAAAGATTCTCTGTTTTGTTCCCATCTTTTTTATTTTGAGGAGCTACGAAAGGATATGTTGTGCCATTGAATAATTAGATTCTTTGGGTTTATGCAGATAAAGATGACTGAAATTGTATTAGTCCGACTTTCATTTGAAAGATTTCATGCCCAGTGAGGAATTGAAGCCTTCAAAACGTCAAACTGTTTGTCTTTGGATCTCTCGTTGCTTCATTTGGGCTTTGATACTGAAAAAAACAAGCAAAGTTGAAACTGGCAGAACGCGCTGCCTAAACCCAAGTATGCACTTTCAGAGAGCATACAGTATTTCATATACACTGGAACACCTTCCAAACACACAAATATAGAAATCTCAGTGCTATTTCCATCAGGCCTGCGTTCTTTTTACTGCTGACCAGGACTGGAATTATTTTAGAAACTAGACTTTGAAACAGCTTCTTGGAACAAGGCAACATAAAACATATGCTGTCCCACTGAGAGATTCTGGAAACAATTCTTTTTTTTTGTGCATGGTTCGTGAAAGATCCTTGACAGTTCCTTACTGCCTCCATTTCAAACATCGCCGAAATGTGTTGCCAGTAATAAAATAGTAAAAGAAACTGCAACGAGTGATGCAGGTAAATGGTGTCGTAGCACACGAGACGTGTCAGAGTTGTAAAAAGATGTAAATTATGGTCTTCCATTGTCTCTGAGACGCAGATATGTCACTTTACTGGGGATGACGATGACCATTCACCCATTCACATCCATGCACTCATACATTCACGCAGCACGTTTCTGTCACACATCTTTCATACCCATTCAAACGCTGCCAGTACAGCCATCAGGTGCAACATAGAGTTAAGTGTCTTGCCCAAGGACAGATTAGCATATACTAGACTGGCAGAACCGGGAATCAAACCCTCAACACTTTCTGTTGAAAGACGACAGAACAAATTGTAAATATCTTAATAGCTATTTATTTAAATGGTAAAAAAAAAGAGTAAATACTATTTCCTATTTCATTTTTGTTATGGGGAAAGTCAATAAAACACATGGATGAGCTATCAATGACAAAAACTCATGATTATTTTCCTTTTAATTATTAGTTTGTGAGTATTTCCTGGATTTAACTGTTAATCACCTTTTTTTAGAATGAAATTCTAATCTCTACTTTCTGATAAAATAAAGGTTAAATAAAAACAAAATGTAAGGAATAACGCCTGTTAGGGCCAAGTTTGATGTTTTCTATTCACAACTTTAAAATGTATATCGTGGCTGATAAACGTTTTGCATTTATGATTAAAAAGTACTTGACTGATGAGAATGTGAACGTCCTCAAAGGGGAAAAAAAAAACAGAAAACGGTTCACACGCATTTCAAATCAAATTCATCCATAAACAAACAAAAACAAAATTATCCATTTTTTTATAAGATAATAGAAAACAGAAAACTGTGCAGAAGAATAAATGTGTGCATAACAAACAATACACATTCAACATTTGAACATTTCAATGTTTGAAGCCTGTCATAGGAGCCAGAAGCGGCTTGTTTAGTGATACTGTATATCTCTTGCATTTCTTATCCAAACATTGTCATAGTTGGCAACACACACACACACTGGTGCTCTGAGTAATTTACCTACCAAGTGTAAAGCCTGTCAAGTGAACCGTTCAACAGATATGTGATTAACAGACGTTCCTTGCATTTATAGACATTAAAAAGCATTTTAAATTCCTTAATTATGACATTTTATAATACTACAAGGGTTTTTCTTTGTATTTTTCTCTCTAACTGGTTCTGTAAAACATCCAGAGATGTGGCATTTGGTTTCCCGCTCCAGCCCTGTGGCCCTGCCTCTGCTCCTCACTGTCACTGAATGATTAATAGCTAAGATTTAGAGCCGGGCAGCAGAGATGGCGGCCACTATCTCCTCATTTACAAGACTCCAGATGCTGCTTCAGGCAAGTTACTAACAAGTCAGCTTCTCTCCTCACAAACAACGCGGAGAGCCTTTAGCTACGAGTCCCTTAAACCCGAGTGAGTGCAAACAAATGTTGCTGGGTCTCAGTGTTATTCCCTCACAGCTGAGGATCGTCTCCTTACGACTGACACCGAAGAGTCCGGGACTTTCTGAAGCCTCCAGTGATTCTGGTTCTTACAAACAGGAACTGAAGTTTATAGCGAAAAACAACTGTGCCAAAAGCTCTGCTCACCAGCTGGGACTGTTTTATGACCCCATCTATTCATCATCGGATCCACGGTCTGTGAGGAAGCACAGGGAGTTCTCGCTGTCTCAATCACACTCTCATACTCGCACTGATGAACGTTCATCTGGATGTTGGGATTTGGTGTCATTTTTCGCTTTTTACCTTTCTCTAAACTTTTAAACTTGTGACCGTAAGAGAATGGAGCACCATGCAAAGAAAAAGCATTGATCTCCATCTCATAAATGTCTGTGTGAACTCTCGTTTTTTTTTGAGGTTGCAGTTTTCGTCCAAGAGATATCTTAAGTTCATCTTGTTGATGTTGATATATGAAGGATTTTTAAATTTCCCGATAGTGTTTCACCTCACATCCAAGAGACTCATGCACACAAGCTCCAGGTTTCTCACTGACCACATTATTAGGTACATTAGTTACACCTAATAAAGTGACAGGAGTGGTCTTCTGCTGCAGTAGACCATCTACTGACGTGTTCAGAGATGTTCTTCTTTATCCCACCTTGGTTGTAACAAATTGTTGTTTTAGTTACTGTTGCAAGTTACTTGTGCTGTTTGATCATTTCAAACCAGTCTGGCCGTTCACCTCTACATTTGCCCAGAGAACTGCCGCTCATCAACTGGAGGAACTCTAAGAATCAGGCTACGATAGTCTTATATAAAGGCTAGCTCATAATATCGTCTCCGACCCCAATCATGTCCTCAGCAGACAGTAATAATTGTTGCCATCAAACCAGGGGTGCAGTATATGGTTCTCTTTTGGGCATCAGTTAATCTTAAAATTAAAAAAGCACAATCCATGATCAAGTGCTCTGTAAACTCTTCTTTGTTTTATGTGTTATGGTTTAAGCTGTCGTAACTATTCTGTCTTTGTTATTGTGGAAATTGAATAGCTGTTATGCAAGTCAAATTCAGACTTAATTGTCTGACAAAAAAGTATGACCATCAATTGATCATTCTGATTAGCAGTTACTGTAATACTCTGAAATACAGTGTTCAGAGTCACTTATATTTGCATTAACAAGCAGTTGAACAAGTGTACCTAATAAAGTGGCTGGTCTGTGTGTATTTTATACTACTGCTTCATAGTTTGACTGAAAGCTCTGTTACTTTGGGGAAAGTTATGGAAAGTTTTGATCTTTCACATTTCCCCCTCAGGATGAGTCAGTCTGTCATTATTTTTGCGTGAATGTTTAATTTCTCCGCTTTGCGACTGATACGCCCCGACAGGCGACATGTTCGGCCTCACTGGATTCATTAGCTTCACTTTGACACTGAAGAGAAAAGTGATGCCTGAGTGAGTCATCGGAGAGAAGCTGGACAGCTGTTGTTGAAGTCCAGATGTGAAAAATATCTCCCAGCGAACTCTGATGTTTGGCTGCACCACTTATCTTTATGATGCACAGGAAAGCTCAGAGATAGTTCAGGGTTTTTGAAGTGTGGTTCAGATTATCAGGACACACAACAGTGACGTATTGACTTTAAATAAATCACTTCCTGTGTTCACCATGGGAACGTAGTGGTGCAATGTGACGTGAAACACACAGATAGACCAGCGTTGTGTGAACTCATTTTATATTTAAAAGTTATGTGCTACAGTGGGTCACATAGACAAGTATTGGCTAGTACTGTTGCCTCACAACAAGAAAGTCACCGGTTTGAATCCCGGTTCGACCAAGGGCCATTCTGTGTGGAATTTGCGCGCTCTCCCTGTCTGTACTGCAACTTCCTCCCACAGTCCAAAAGCATGCAGAGGTTAATTAGATAAGTGAAATTGACCTGAGGCGTGTGAGAGTGAATGTTTGATTGTCTCTCTATGTTGATCCTGCTATGGACAGGCGACCTGTCCAGAATGTACCCAACCTTTCACCTTGTGTCAGGTTGTGACCCTCATGTGGAGGATAAAGCCTTAAAACAGGGGAGTTAAACTCAATTATAGAGGGGGCCAAATTGAAAAACCGTGTCCAAGTTGAGAACCAGACGAGGTCAAATAATATAAAATTCAGAACAAACCATATACAGTCGATAAAATAAAGAAAGAAATCGAAAATTATTATATTATAATTATATTATATTATTATATCTATTATATTATTATATAATAGAATACTAATAGAAATATTAGTGAATGCAATGAATACCTTTTTCCATAAAATAAGCTTAATTGAATTACCCATGGAATAGACTCAGAAAAGGCTAAATATCAACATTGGGTGACAGTAAAATTTACAGTATGTTCACATCAGTACTCTCAAAAAAAAAAAAAAACAATGTAGAACAGTGGTAAATATTATGGGGCAAATAATTTATGAGTGATTTTCTATTTAAATCAGCTGTATAGTAATATATATAGTATTGCAATTTCCATCCATCTTAACTGATTTCCTCTGCTGTATTTCACATACAGGCCTGCAGTCACATGTATCTTAGCCATAATACGTGTCAGTAGAGGAGCAGGAAAAACATATTATCTTGAGGGCCAAATACAGTTGTATGGCAGGCTGGCTGTGGCCCCCAGGCCTTGAATTTGACATGTGCCTTAGACAATATATGCGTCCGCTACAGTTTTAAATTTGTAGTCCCATTAAATGCATAAATGTCTCCCATGTTGTAATGTCATTGTTCTTTCTGCGCAGGTACTGGACTCATCTGGATGGATGATGTTGCATGTACAGGGACTGAGGACACCATCCACCAGTGTAAGTTCTCCGGCTGGGGCAAAACCAACTGTGGACACGTCGAGGACGCCGGCGTAACCTGCGCCGTCTAAAACCACGACGATCCTAAACCGTGCTGCAGCAGCGGAACGTCTTCTCGTAAAAGTGCCTTAAAATTCAAAGACGCCACGAGGTGCACAGCGTCCTACTGGCTGTTCTTTGATTAAAAAAAAAAACAAAACAAAAACAAAAAGTGACTGTTGTAGCCACAGGACTGAAGCATGTGGCTGTAACGACGACGCACAGAGCAACACAATTCTGCTTTTACTGACTGCATAGAGAGAGTTGCTACACAGACAGATGACCACACAACAAGACTCTTCATCAGGACTGAATTACAGAGCTCATCTGTCTTCAATGAAGGATCAGGGGTCAGTGTTTATATGAGCAGGGTGAAGTCGGCCTCGCAGGCTCCAATGGACTGGGGTCAGTTGCTTGTTTTGTCTTCCAAGCGATGAAACAAAATTCCTAATTGGAGAGGCCGCGTTCGTCAGCTGTTGTCTCCGCGATGAGGAGCTGAAATGGCACATAATGAAACTGATCAGCTGGGTCATTGATAAACTTGTTTTTTTTTCCATTTACAGGCAGCTGCTCCTCTCAGTATTATGAAACCAGCGTTGCTTTTTTTAAATATACACTCAGTACGCAGTCATCTGTGATTTACAGCCTTGACAAAGCTGGGGTAAGCATCATATTTTTGTCAGTACTGATCAATAATTTCATAAAAAGAACCTCTCAGTGTAACATAAATTAAGTGACCTGAGTGAGAAAGCAATAATTATGTTCTTCCCAGAGGGCAAATCCTTTTCCCAAGTGGCGTTCAGATACCATACAAGATGTCGTTCCTCTTCATATGCACAGTAAGCTTCCATTGTGACTGTTTTGTCCATTCAGGTTGCTGTAGAAACATGGTGGTAAAAGATGGCGGCCTTCCCTTACCTAACGTGCACATAAAAGACCAAACAACTTCAATTTAAAGTGATATGCAAACATATTAAAACTGTTGGATAGTCATTTTTTTTGCCAATAAACCTTTCTAACTGTTTAACAGATCTCAGGCCAGTTCAGCTTGTAGGAGAGCGCCCCCTATTGGCTGCTATGCATGTAGACGACCCTTTAATGGAAAGTTTGCAATTGACCATATACACAGGTTTCTTACAGAAGATCTTTTTCATTTTCATTTTAAACCCACAGAGCTAACTTTATTGATATTGGAAGTTTTAAGCACTGTTGTTACTTTACATATTCCAAGTTTCCCCTTCATGACAACTGACCAGACGTTAACTGGCAGGGTTATAATATAGTCATATATCACACACACACACACACACACACACACACACACACACACACACATATATATATATATATATGTATATATATATACATATATATATATATATTACACAGTAGCAAATGCCATCATAACAAATCAACCAAAAAAAGGGTGAAAAGAAGAACTGAGACAGAAATTAAAAGGAATAAAACATCTTGTTGATGTTTGTCCATGTTTTTCATGTTTGTCCATGTTCTTCTTGTTGATGTTTGTCCATGTTCTTCATGTTTGTCCATGTTCTTCTTGTTGATGTTTGTCCATGTTCTTCTTGTTGATGTTTGTCCATGTTCTTCATGTTTGTCCATGTTCTTCATGTTTGTCCATGTTCTTCTTGTTGATGTTTGTCCATGTTCTTCTTGTTGATGTTTGTCCATGTTCTTCTTGTCCATGTTCTTCTTGTTGATGTTTGTCCATGTTCTTCTTATTGATGTTTGTCCATGTTCTTCTTGTTCATGTTTGTCTATGTTCTTCTTGTTCATGTTTGTCCATGTTCTTTATGTTCATGTTTGTCCATTTTCTTCAACAACCAAAAGCTTTTCTAGCGATTCATCCTACTGCAGTTTGAAACTTTAACCTCCACATTTCTGCTAACCTCTAACCTGTGCTTATCTTGTGCTTTATCTTCCACAGCGAACAGACTCTGTAAATAAGTAGCACTGACTGCACTTGACAGATGAAATAAATGTGAGGAAGAGAGAACAGATGAGTGTAAACAGATGGATGCATGGATACTTGCCTTTTACATTTTATAACACTGAGTCTGTTGGTGTTGTTTCACACACACACTCTCTCTCACACACACACAAACACACACTAAACCAAGCATAACATAGAAGCTATTCCTTCTAATTTTTTTATTCCTCTCTCAGTAGGTTTTAATCTTTCAAACTGAACTCAGATCTTCATACCTCCCAAGTGTCCTGGCTCACTTTTCCTTACCGAACCGCAATTTGGAATTAAATGCATGCTGTAACCCTTCTCTTCACCCAGCCATGATTTATATATGAACATTTTTAGTGCACCTTAAACACTGGCAAACACGCAACACTAACATTTGCCTCCCAGTAGGATTACAGCTGAATTCCCCTCGTTCTTATAATCTGTGGCGAAGTCTGTGTGTTTAAAACATTGCAGTTAAAAACAAATCAAAATGTGCCTGAGAATGAATCATTGAGGTGTCAGTTGAGGTTGAGGTGTCCGTTCAAATGACAAGAGGTGGAAGGAAAAACTTGAATGAATTTAACCTTTCATGGCACCACAGCAGGACATTTTCCTACCTCATGGTAAAAGTACCTGAGTGTTTCATGGGCTTCCTGTTTTAAAACCACGACGCTGCCAGATAAAAAAAAAAGGATGAATCAAAGAAGGAAAAGAGGAAACCAGAGTCTGTAGGAAAAAGGAAAATTAGGTAAGAATCCAAAAACTCAGTGGACCGATGTTTCCCAGCTGAAGCTGTGGCAATACAAAAGGGAATTTTTTGTGAGTGGATAACAATTTATTTTTGTGTATTTTCCTTCCAAAAGCTGATTAGATAACTCAATCAAACTGTAATTTGTTCAGCGTCTTATGATGAAATCAATTGTGGTACAAAAAATTCCCACAACAAATTATTTTGTTGATTTCAAAAGCACAGGTTTTTCTAACTCACAGTTTTTCTCTAACTCTCACTTGAAAGGGAAGAGTGAGGGTTATTCAGCTGCAACATGCAACTTCTAAATTTTATACACTCGAGCTTTAAAAGTACACTGAGTACAATTTAGCAACATTTATTGCAGTGTTTCCCAAGGTTTCTATACAGGGACCTACTTTCAGGAATCAAATCAAAATATGAACTGTGACAACAGCAAATTTGTGCATAATTTTACAACTAATAGTGTCACAGGGTGAAACAGTGGTCTCACAGCAAGAAGGTCACCGGTTCAGACCCCGTTTGACCAAGGGCCTTTCTGAGTTTGTAATAGAACCCATAGGAAGTTAAATTGTTACAGCCATATCTGCAAAACCTAATTGGGAGACAAAAAATTTCCAAGAGATGTTCAGTAGTTTATGCATGTTTTTCATAACGTATACACAGAAATCTTAAATAAAAGGTTGGAAAAATTCTGTAAATTTGTTTGGGGACCCAAATAAAGCATGCTGCAACCCATCTGAGGGCCCCCGACCCAGTGTTTGGAAATCAAGGATTTATAGTTGCACAGCAGCTGAATGTCCCTTACCTCACTCTTCGCTCCCAATTGTGTTTTGTTAGAGAACCTGTGTTACCTTTAGTTAGCATCAAAACTCAAAAGATGTTAAATTTGTCCATCGTGGGCTACTGTAAAAACATACGTAAAACACATCAGTCTGTGTCTCCACAGACGTGGAAACAAACCACTGCTAAACTGAGAAACACAGAGAGAATTGAACCCATTTGACAAAGGTGTGAATGTAACAGGCATTTGTTTATATTTGAACGTTACATAATCAGTCTAACGTGTAAACAGGAATATGAAGAGTGGAATATTCTAATGACATAAATTAGATGTTCATCGGTCACATTATTGTCGTCCACACTACCTACTGCGCATTATTTTCACCTTTCGGTTTATTGATGATTTAAAAAAAAAAAAAACTGTTGGTAATGTGATTTCCTGATTGGTCAGAATCGACTCCTCTGACCTCAGATCAATGCTTCGGCCTCATGGGGTCAAATAACTCAAAAACCTTTGTAAATACAAACTGCCGTACCCTTTAAAACAAGACCACATTTTTTTAAACCAAGTGCACTTACATATATGGTTTTTTTAAGTGATTTGTTTCGAAACTGTTCTGCATTTACATAAATGTGTGTTTATTTCACTGTTTTGGACATAACACATGTACAATAAAGGCTATAGAGCTAATATGCAGAAGTACATGCTTACATAAAACATGATTATGTCAAGAAAATACTTCTTTTTTTTTTTTTTTTACTTATTGTACCACTAAAATGTTGTATATGCACTGCTGAAATAATAAAACATAGATTTGTTTACACGTGTGAACTTTTGTTATTAGTAACAGGATTTTGGAGGAAGCTGATGACGTGATTGTCTTTATCAGGACATTTTGGTAGCTGCTCACCACTTTAAATGGCTTTTCTGGAGCGTGAAGACTTTAGGTTTTAGGGTTATCAGAATCAGAATTTGGGTGTGTTACATTTGAAAAGAAGGGAATGAGGGATAAGATGCAGAAAACACAATATTATCAGCAGATAAAATACTTTATATACCTTAAGGTGAGATTAAAAACATGCCATAATTAAATGATATGACCTTTAACCTCTATGACAATATATAAGTGAATAATAATGTGTGGATGAATAGTATGTACAAAAAATAAAAATTAGGGTTAGTTTAAGGGTTTTAGGTTTTAGGTTTAGGTTTTGATAGTTTGAGTTATGGAAAGGGTGATGGGTATTTAAGGTTATCGTGATGACGCCACAGGCCACTGCTTGTTCACCGCAGCTCTACATTCCTTTATCAGATTCTTACATTTTTGTCTTTATTTTGTCAGAAATAAAGTGAATGAGTTTAGTGTTTTAGAGTTCTCATGTTAGTCAATTTACAGTTTGAGAATAGGTCATAAATATTAAATTGGTTTCTTATCATGCTGAGAGGAACTTCTGTTTGGTTATGTTTGTCCTCCAGGAATTCTGAGTTCACTAAATATTCCATCTTTTTTTTTTTTTTTTTGTATATTTTTCAGTGGAGTTTTTTAGTTTGTTTGTTTTGGACGCATCGTCAGTGGCGTCATTATCACCATAAACTCCATAAACTGGGTCAGGTGTCCTCTTTGGTTGTTGGTATTTTGGATAAAGTCCTTATTAGTGTCCTCACAGAGAATATTGTACAAGAATGTGTGCATATTCAAGGTGTTATTCATGTTGTGGGGACCTAAATCTGTTTACACAGTCACATTCTGGCGACTTGTCTTCCTTAGGGGGGCAAAAATCAAGTCCCTATAACATAAACAATTACATATTTAGGTGAAGACATAGTAGATATATCTATATATCTACTTTACTGCAGGTATTAAGTATTGTTATTTCATTCATCCTGACCTATTTATACATTTTTAACAAAGACCATACATTTACTGTACATACATGGTGAAGGTTAGAGTCAGGAAATGAATAAAAGTCAATGTAATGTCCTCTGAAGTCATGTTTGTGTGATAACTGACTGACAGCTCTAACGTGTTATTGCAAGTATGATTGTTTCCACATGTGAAGAAGATGGATAAAATGAAAAATCATCTCCGGCACACACACACACACTGATTTCCTGGAGACTTACTCTAACCCTAACCATAATTACTAGTTACCCTAACCCTAACCCTAACCCTGACCCTAACCTTAACCTAACCCTAACCTCAGCCTAACTTTAAAACATATCTTCACCCTTAAAATGGAGTAATTTACTGTACATTGTGGGAACTTGATTTTTGTCCCCATAAGGAAGACAAGTCCCCTTAATGTGTAAACAGGTTCGGGTCCCCACAACATAAAGAATATGGGGAACACACACATGTAAGAACAGATTTGGTCCAGGTCAGTGAAGTTACATTTATCCTCCAGGAATGTAAACTTTCACCAATAACACCAAGTGATTGATTGATTGATTGATTGATTGATTGATTGATTGATTGATTGATTGATTGATTGATTGATTGATTGATTGATTGACTGGTTGATTGATTGATTGATAACATGAACCTGCTTTTTCAAATCTATATCCAAAAGTATCTGACATTAAATTTGTTCCTTGTCAGTGTCTCATTTGTCTCTCTTGACCAGGTGATTAATCCGTCCTTTTTCTGTGAAGAACTGCAAATATGTGGCAGCAGCAGCAGCAGCAGCAACAGGAGAGGCCACAAACATCTTCTGTCTTCATGGGAAAAAAGAAAAATTGCAGCGAAACAGAGAGACAGGAGTTTTCTCCTCCATATCCATATGTCTCTTCAGACCACATTCCTGCCCCTCGTCCTCATAATGGAACATTTATTCCTCCATACAACGGGAAGACTGAGCCGGGAACATCTGCAGAGAGTGTGAGAGTCTATTTATAAAATGACATGTTCAGTGGAGGTCAAAGGGTAAAACATCCATCCATCCATATATTTTGGACAGGGATGCAAACACCAGCAGCTGGTGTAACATGACTGGCCTCAGCTGGTGAATAATCTGTACTACAACTGCAGCTGTAAAAAAAAAAAAAAAAAAAGAATGTTTTCAATATACCACTGATTAATTTCTTGCATTCGCATATTCCTTTTTTTTTTTTACTTTGATGTTTACTTTGAAGAAGAAGAATTACATGTCGACGATTGAGGAGTTGCATTTGACAAACGACTTGCATTCGTCCTTGTCTCTCTGCGGCTTCCGTACTCGGCTCTCACAACATTCAGTTTGAATGTTCGACGCGGTTCATCTGCGGAGCAGACGTTTGTTGTGACCGAGGAAGGAGGGGGAAAAAAAGTAGGCAATGTTTCGTTTATCGTCTTAAATTACGACATTATCCAAATCAGATAATGTCAACGACGGCCATTTTAACCGAATTGCCGCCAACAAAAAGTGTAGCGATAACGTTGGTGTTGACGTCAGTTTGAGCCTTTTTCGGGATTAAGTTTGGCCGCGTCAGTGTCTCCGCCATTAGCTAAACATTCGCCACATGTTATATTGTTGGCAAAAAAGAAATATCTTATGTCGTTTTTTAACTTTGACTGCCTCATAAATTGCAGCTGTCAAACAGTGACACACCACCATTATTTAACTTTTAAAGTCTGAGGCATTTGACTTCACTTGACGCCATTTTTGAAAGAGCATCACACCAGCCTCCATTCAAAAAGTTGCTATTTGTTGTCGTTTCACGGCCGTTTTTACGTTGACACGTAGAATGCGACTTCATATTTAGGTCCTCATATTAAATCTACATATTGTTTTTAATTCGGCGTGTGTATGGTGTTAATTACTCGCTGGTTTGAACGTGTATGCGTGGATGTTTGTGTTAAGTTTTTGCAGAATGGCCTCCACTCTCTCCTGCACCGATGAGGGCGCATTCAAGACCCCCAAAAACGTCCGGGTGAAGAGCTGTGGAAGCAGCGGCGGATCTCCCGTCACCATCCCAGCTTCACCCTTCATGAAAAAGCTCGGCTGTGGAACTGGAGTCAATGTTTACCTCATGGACAGGTGAGGAGTGTCGCTAATGATCAAACACTAGATTTAAACCTGAATTGGTTTTCATCTCAAATACAATATACCAGCCTTTACTTCTTCTAATTAAAATTATATAGCTGTTTTAAGGTAACCTACCAAGCAACCTTTACTTAGCCCATGTAGAACAATAATCAGGTGGAGTTCATTGAAAACAATTTGTTATAGTTTTTTTTTTTTATAATTTTTTGAAAATTGCCTATACAGTAAGATTAACACACCAATGAGAAGCCTACTTTGGCATGTTATTATGCTGAAATGCTACAGTAAAACTGCTTGAAATGTACCGGACAGATAGTCGAGGTCACGTAGAAGAAGGATCAGATGGAGTTCATTGAAAACAATTAGTAATTGATTTTTAATAATTTTTTAAATATTGCCCATACAGTAATATTAACACACCAATGAGAAGCCTAATTCGGCATGTTATTATGAGTAAATGCTACAGTAAAACTGCTCTTATTTTCATCTGAGATATATATATATAGTGTCTAAAATATATATGCCAAAAAAGGCGAATTTATGAATCAGGAAGACAACCAACAGATTAACCAAATAATAAAAATAATTAGTTGCAGCCAGATTTGCAATGATTCACGAGTTTGATAGTTGCTGAATTGGTTTGAGGGTTTCTCTCAGATTTTTTCTCCAGCCTTTAAAAGTGTGAATATTTTCAGGTGTTTTTTTCTTCCATATAACAAATAAATCATTAAAACTGATTCGTTTTGTTTTGTGGTCAAAAGGAGACATAATTTTGAGATTTGAAAAACACTGCACTACATTTGTCCTACATTTTAAGGAACAAGGCATTACTTAATTGAGACAAGAATATTGTGAAAATAACAGTTTACTTGTTTATGAACATGATTGTTAGTTACAGATGTAGTTGCAGCTCTTAATTAATTTGTCATGTCTTTCATAATTTTTTTTTTTTAAATCAGAATTCACTGTTTTGTTTCCCAAATTTCAGAGTGGGGAAGCTGAACGCGTCTCCCTGGGCTGTGAAGAAGATCAACAGTAAATGTGCAACCAAGCAGGTGATGGTTTACCAGAAGCGACTGAACGAGGAGGCGGAGGTTCTGAAGGGAATCAATCATCCCAACATAGTTGGTAAGATGGAACAAGATGGAAGATACTTGTTGTATCAACAGCACTAAAATAG
Source organism: Brachirus orientalis (assembly GCA_016785285.1). Lineage (NCBI taxonomy): Eukaryota > Metazoa > Chordata > Actinopteri > Pleuronectiformes > Soleidae > Brachirus > Brachirus orientalis. The sequence continues at coordinate 5,348,483 of JAFBJR010000160.1, read as the reverse complement.
AGTTAAATGAAAATGGGTCAACTCTGCAACTGTGGCCCAGTAAAAGCTCATAGAGTGAGATCTTTGGAAGTAATAATAATCAGAACAATGTTATTACGCTGTACATTCTCTAACCTAGAAAAAGGGCTACAAGTTTAAAAAAAATTAAAGGTCAAAAAACTCATTCAGTCCTGGCTTTGAAAGGTTATTTTACCTGTGATTATGTGTTTAATCTGCATTCATCCCGGGTCAAATGACACTGTAATATGTGCAGGTTGTTGAACACAAGAATTTCTTCTGCATCCGCTTAATTTTTGCCTGTAATTCGCTGTTACTTTGCAACAGTACAACACATGTAGCCATTACCTTTAATGTGTGAATTTCTATATTTTAAATGAGTGCAGTTCCATATTTTGCATGCATCATGCAAGTTTTTACTCAATATTATTTATTTGCAAACATCTAAACCCGTGTTTAGTATATGTAAGGAAGAGAAGGATGATGAGAGAGCAGATTATTTTATTGGGAATAAATCTGCTTCCTGTGAAAAGTCTGTAGCTGACTTTGCTTGGCCTGTTTACATCACTGTATTTTAACAATGGTGATAATAGTGTAACTTTGAGAGTTTAATATTTTCTCAGGTGGTACTTGGTATATAATAAGTTTAAAAGCCACTAATGTAAATGATCTAAATGACTAATATATGATGTCCAAAATTTAACAAAAATGTCATAGTTTAGTATGTTGTCCAAATGTGACAAAAATGTCATAGTTTAGTATGTCGTCCAAAATGTGACAAAAATGTCATAGTTTAGTATGTCGACCTTTAAGAGTTTAATATTTTCTCATGTGGTTCTTGTTTTAAAAAGTCTGAGAACCACTGATGTAAATGCTCAGTTTAGAGAGAGACCAAAGTAAAACATGCAAAATAATTACAAATCACACTGTGCTACAAAAAAAAAGAGGACAGGACAAATTGTGTGAATAGTTTTATTTATTTATTTTTCCAGGAACTATATATACAGAAACTGAATATATATTCTGAACTTTTGTCTTGCAAGCAGTCATAACATTACTTATGTTCACTAGGCCTGCATTTGTCCATTATGTTCTTGATCTTCTTATTGTCTTTTTCATAATTTCTTTGTTATATGGAGCAAAGAAAACAGAACATATTCTCTTTAAGGAGCTTTAATTGTTGTAATTAATAATCAAAATAGTTTAAGAATAATTAAGCAATTCATTCATTGTTGCAGCCCAACTGTGTGCTCATCAAGTTGTGTCGATAACCATGTGTCCGTATCCCAACGCGAAGGTTTCCGTGCCTTCACCACGGCCAGAGACGGATCCAAGTGTCTGGCGATGGAGTACGGAGGCGAGCAGTCGCTCAATGACCTCATCGAGAAGAGGAGGGAGGACGGACTGAAGGCTTTTCCCGCAGCCAACATAGAAAAGGTGGCGCTGCACGTGGCTCGTGGCCTGCAGGTGAGAAACCTTTTTTTCATTTTGGAACCACTAACTGACAAAAAAGACAGGATTACATTGATGAACCATGAGTGACTGTGTGTGTTTCTGTCTGCAGTATCTTCACAACGAGAAGAAGCTGCTGCACGGCGACATGAAGTCCTGCAATGTGGTCATTAAAGGCGACTTTGAGACGGTCAAGATCTGTGACGTGGGAGTCTCTCTGCAGCTCGATGAGAACATGAAAGGTAATGGTTGTTTTTAATGGTTTTACTTTTTGATCGTTCACTTTTCATTCATAAACACAAGTCAGTCAGTCAGGAAGGACGGATTTGAAAATACTGCTTTGTGTGAAGGAGGGGAAAAAGACTTGTTGAGTTCTCTCACAAAAACAAACATCGTTATCCAGTTCCTAGCGACAACGGTAATCCGTAATCCCATAATGAGTGGTGGTATTTGTCACATATTAGGCTAACAGGAGCGGTTAATGAGACGCATTCAAGAAACCTTGTAAAATATATCCGTCCTGCAAACACACATAATGAAGTCCGCCAACTAAATTGTGGCCGCTGCCACCCTGTGATAATAGATTTACCACAAAATAGACAGTCATTGGGGTAGAAATGTGTTTTTATGCATGCAGTCATAGATAAAACATTTGTGTTTGTTTTTATCTTTTATATACAGTCACAGTAATTTTATGATCAAACAAGTGATCAAATAATCAGCGCCAACCCTGTTCTCCAGATGCTTTGCCGTTCGATCCATAAAACCAAAAAGAAAGCAGATGTTTCATGATCAAGTAACCATTATTTTTATAATCAATCAATATGTTGATTATTTTCTCAATTAATCAAGTACTCATTTGGTCTGTAAAATGTTGATTAGTGTTTTTCAAGCCAGGAAATATTTTAATGATTTCTTTGTTATATGGAGCAAAGAAACTAGAAAATATTCACAGTTAAGAAGCTGAAAAATCAGAAAGCTTGTTTTAACTATTAAAAAAAAAACCTTGCAGCCCTAATATGTTATTAATTGAACTGGGACAAATACATTTTCCATTTATTTATTTTTTTTGAAATTGTTCGGTTCAACACGATTTAATTTAAAGGCGCTTCTCTGTCGTCAGTGTCGAACCCAAACATGGAATACATCGGCACAGAGCCGTGGAAACCGAAGGAGGCTCTGGAGGAAGGAGGGGAGATCAGCGACAAGTCGGACATCTTCGCCTACGGTCTGACTCTGTGGGAGATGATGACGCTGGCGATGCCTCACCTGGACATGCTGGACGATGAAGGTGAGGCAGGAAATAAATACTAACCGCATCCTGGAATCATTCGATGACGAGTCACTGAAAACGCACATGAAGGCAGTCAAATCCTAACGTGACAAATGTCTAAAGAGGAAAGGATGAAACTTTATCAACGGACAACAAATTGGCCAATTTATTAAGAAAATAGTTTTTGGTTGGTTGCTTGTTTGTATGTCCTTGATCTTTAAAGATCAAAATAAGTAGCTGAGTATTTCTTTACATCAGTGTTTCCAAAACTTTTCAATTGAAGATCATTAATTAACCATTTACAGCGACGCCAAATATTATTTTGAATAGTTAAATATCATTTCCAAGAGATCTAAACTTTGTCAGGAAACAAATTTGGTTAGTTCATTATTGATATTGATAATATACGGTGCCAAATTCTAAGTGAATTTAGAGGATTTTTTTTTCTTGTACTTAAATTTTTTGACAAATTGTTTCATTTTATGAGATTTACGTTTAATGTTCCAATCCTTCCTACTCTAGAATCTGTTAAATCAAACAAAGTCTTGGCTCGGTGCTTCTATCCAATGATGACATGTTTTTAGAACAAGAACTAAACTGTTCCTTCACGTCAGTATCACTGAAAAAAAAAAAAAAAATCTTTGACTTTAGTGTCCGACGACTCGATAGAGGAGAGTTTCGACGAGGACGCCTACTACGAGAGGTTGGGGACGCGGCCGGCGCTGGACGTGGAGGCTCTGGGCGGCTCGTACCGGAGGATGGTGGAGCTTTTCTACCTCTGCACCGAGGAAGAGCCCGAGAGAAGACCTTCAGCCACGCAGGTCGTCCAGGCTTTAGAGAGCAACGCGCCGCTGGAGAAAATGCCATGTGAGGTGATTGTTATCGACTGAGTCACACATCTGGTGCTGCAGATTAGGATTAGAATTATTCTCCAGAGTCCAGTCTGTTAGGAATTTTGGTACATGACAGATTTAAGGACATTTAACCTCTCTGTTATATCTGTATTTCTATGTATGTCGTCCTCTCTCTATCCTAATTTTTCTCTTTCATTCCCAAATCTTTGAATTGTCCTCTTTGTAATCTTGTCTCCTTTCATAAAATCTCAAACATTTAAAGCTTTCTCTTTTTTTGTTATCAAATTGGACACTCGACGCGGTTGTAAACATGACAGAGCGAGGGCGACAGGTCAAAGAGGACATTAATATTATCCACACACTCTAAGATTAGGTTAAATTAACAATTATTTGGGTTAACCCAAAGTAATCTACTGGTCAAAAAGATAGAGAGTGATAGTAAATAAACAAGTACCGTATTTTCACGACCAAAAGGCGCACCGTACCAAAAGGCGCAGTCTCAGTTTTGTGTGACATTTCTGTATTTAACACACACACACAGGGCGCTCCGGACGAAAGGGCGCCGGATGGTGACCGTCGAAACACTCCTCACACCCACTCTTTGCTCGACGATCCACTGCTCCAGTCTTTCCTCCAGCTCGGGCCACCTCGCCTTGTGTCCGCGGAAACTCAGCTGTGTCTTCTTCACCTGTCGCAGCTCATTCTCCAGCTTCCTCCACTTGCGAACCATTGACTCATTAATTTTAAATTCTCTGGCGGCGGCTCGATTCCCGTGTTCCTCGGCGTAGCCGATCGCCAGTTTAAACTGAGCTTCATAAGCGTGTCTCTTTGCCATTTTCAGGGTTGTTAAGACAGCAATGTTCTGCATAAAGCACATACCTGTTCTTTTATACACAATCCACGCCCACACGTACCGGTACCCCTTTAACGCTCCCGTGTTCTCAATCACATCCGCCGCCTCATGGTTCTCAAATACATCCGCACACAGAAAGGGCGCACTGGACGAAAGGGCGCGCCGCACATTTTGAAGAAAATCTAAGACGTTTATATGCGCCTTATGGTCGTGAAAATACAGTAAACACTATCATGCTACAGCTTTTTTAATTGTGACTTAAACACATTTGAAGTAAATTTGTAGAATGTAAAGAAACAAGGATTATAAAACAAAAGGCAACATGTTTATTAAAATCTATACAAAGCAGATTTTCCCCCTAAACAAGGACGCCGCCTGCCTTTAACATTTTTCCTTCGAAGGTTCCCAGGAAACCCTGAGCTGGTGTCAAATAATAAACTGGATGCAAAGTACAAAATGAACAGCAGCAATTTATGAGACTAATTGCTAAATATAAACATCTGAACTGCTAATATACACACACACACACACACACACACACAACATTCAGCGAGTATAAATACTGACTGATACCAGGAGTATTAACATAACATGAGTAAAGCCTGGCACAGTTGAAGTGGAAAAACCTCAGTTACTGCTTTGTTTACACATGAAAAACAAATTGAACAGATGCCTGATGATGAGTTAAAAAAAAAAAAAAAATGCAACACTCACACCACTGATTTAACAGGCTGAACAGTTGAAGCTTCATTCTTGTCAGTGAACCTCACGCGATGAAGTTGTAAACGAGAAACGTCGGCGTGTTGCAGTACTTTGTTGCAAAGAGTTTGCCGTCGGGTGTCGGGTCAGAGAAGGCGATCTCCTCCTTGGTCAGATGACTGCCGTACGTGAAGGTGCTCCTACACAACAAGAGGGAAATCACTATGTTTAAAGGTTGAAGGGAAAAAAAAAACTAAACAATATAGAGGCAATTGCTGACATTACAAGTTTATATATTCAACTTAAAAGGGAAACGCCACAAACCCTTGACAGTTAAGGTTGTTACGGTGCATTCCATTTGTAATCGGAACAACCGTGAATTTCTAACTCAGAAAATGAAAGCAACCTCACCATCCCCTACCTATGATTCTAGGAAAGGGACGGCGAAGTTGTTTTCAGTTTCTACAAACGCTGCTACTTGTACCACTTTAATTGACTCCTGTCGCAGTAAATCAGTTGTTGTTTGTGTGCACAAAAAGAGAAACACGTAGAACATCGCCATCGGTGTTAATGCTAATGGTAATGCTAACAATTGTTAGCCCAGGGTATGTTTACAGCTAAGCAGAACCTGAACTATCCCTTTGAGACCTGTTTACATTACTCTAATGGCACTTTTCTGTAATCCAGTTCTAGCACGGCTCATTTTCTTTTCTTTTTTTTAGTGCGTGCTCTAAAGCCGATTTTAATGTGATGTGGACTAACTGCAGGCCACTGATTGGTCAGCGAGTGTCGTCAGTCTGATCAGAATCAAACCAAACAATGCCAAACCGTAGAACTTCTCTTCTCTTCTTTGCCCGTCACTAGTTTGTGTGGCGTACAAAACAGTTTAGCGATGGATGGATGATGTGACTACCTCCTACTGGTTGAGGAGTTACTGAAATGATGAACAGAGAATAGTGCTCAAACTAGTATATAACAATAGGAAGGCCCCCCATACGTCAGGTCATAGTGGACCTCGGTACCTGACTGTGTCCAGCATGCGAGTAGCGATGCCCTGCCGTCTGGCCAGGCTGAAGACCCAGATCCGACTGATCCCACACACAGCTTGTTCGGGGACGGTGGAGCAGCACCAGGCTCTGTGGCGCTCCATGAAGTCGTTCTTGGTCATGTCCTTGTGTCCATCTGGCTGATCAAGAACTCTGTACGCCTGGAAGAGACATAAAAATCAATCAATTCTACTGCTCAAAAAAAAAAAAAACCCCAGCCTTTCAACATTTTTGACGGGATAAACGCATCTCGTTTCCGCCCTCCCCGACGCTGCCACTGTATACAAACAAGCGCTCCCTCAAACAGAGGCAGAATAATCAAACATTATGAAATTTAAGATTTAAAGTGGAGAAACTAAAGGTTTGTTACATTATTCTGTAGAATTGTCATGTAACTACTAGGGCTTCAACAATTTCTTACATGTGAAAATGTTGTCTTTTTTGCTCCATATGTAAGAACATCATTATTTCCAGGTGTGGGGAAACACTAATTTAACATTTTGTTGAAAAATTATCAATGTTATTTAAACGGTTATGTGAATAATCATTAGCTGCAGCCCTCATAAATTACTACATTGGGTTTCTGGGAGTTTATTTTACGTCCCATCCGAACTGGGATCTGGCTTTGACAAATAAAACAAAAACACAAAGTGTAATAACGAAGCAGAGCGCGTGGTACCTGACGTATGGGCTCAGCCACCAGACACCCCACCACCATTCTCTGTGTGTTGATGAACAGGTAAGTCTTTGCCTGTGAAGGTCTGCTCAGAGTCACCTGCTGGAAACCAAGCTCACTGTCTGCAACGCGACGCACATCTTCAGCCTGACGACACACACAGAGAGGAAAACACACATTCACTATCAGATCGTCAGTGCATGTGAACTGCTTATGGTGAGAGCGCGCACACACGCGCGCACACGCACACACACACACACACCTTTTTAACAGCATATTTGGGATCATCCGGCATCACCAGGAGAATTTTTCCATCCCAGAACTCGGACATCACTCGCTCCTTCTTCCAGCCCTGGAAACGGAGAGAAAGGGAAGATGCTGCAGTTTAAGGCTGCAACAACTCATCAATAACTGATTATAAGTACTTTGGCAATCAATTTTGGTCATTTTTAATCATTAAAACAACCTTTCTGATTTTACAGCTTCTTAAAAAAGGTTAATATCTTCTTATTTCTTTGTTCCGTATAAGAAAAATTAATCAAATGAAATACTATTGGTTTGTAGATAAAGCAAGACATATTACAGCACAAACAAACTAATAGGCTACTGGAGAAAATAATCAACAGATTAATGACACTGGTAATGAAAATAATTTAGGGGCAAATGATAAAGTAAACAATAAATAAGTAAACAATGAAAACAAATCAAATAAAAAGTCAATATTACCAAAGAAAAAGATGAAAGTGGCAGATATTTCATTTAAATTATCAAATAAAAAGTCAAAATTATCAAAAAGTTCAAATAAAATTTTGAAATAACCAGTACCACACTACCTTTGGCTTTTATTGTGTTATTCTACTTAAATTTGTAGCTCATTCAAATCAAACGTGTCGCTGAAAAGAACTTAACCTTTGAATTAAGTATCTGTGCGGTTCGCAGTTACGTCTGTGAAACCTTCATTAAAGCACAGGAGAAAATGTTTGTTTTACCACAAACTTGATGGAGTCGACGAAGCGCTGGTGAAACTGCGTGTGCTGGAAATTGTCCTCCGGATTGTCGGCGCTGTAGATCATCCCACACGAGCCGCAAGTCGTCGCTCCGAACCGTTTCTGACCCGCATCCTGACACATTTGATACAAATAAAGAGAGTGCTGATATAAAATGTGCCTTTTCAATGAAAGCGTTTTCAAGTAAATATGAAAATAAAGCATACGATGATGAGCTGGTCGTCGTCCTGCTTCTCTCTCCTCTTCCGAACGCTCCGTTCTTTAGCTGAAGGCGGCGTCTGCAGTGACATGATGGAGCCAGAGGGGGTGCTGCAGGACACTGGAGGCTGCAGAGCTGCTTTCTTTGACCTGTACGACATAAATGCATAATTTTTATACATTTATTTCTATATAATATTGTGGATTTAATGTTTCTCGTATGAGACGTGAGACAAAACAAACAAACTCATGAAAACAATGCAAATTTAAAGGATTTATAGATTGGTAGAGTTAATTACCATCATAGTTTTTTTAAATGTTAAGAAAATAACCAATTTTGGAAACTGAATGTAGTTTATATTCAATAAACACTTATATTTTAGTTTATATTCAATATTTTGTTGTGTTATTTAATGTTTTAAAAAAAAAACAATATTTCTTTATGCTAACAATTAATCTTGCCTTTTATTTTTCTATCATTTTCTCTGGCTTTTTTTTCTTTTATTTTGTCCATACATGGGGCAAAATCTACCCTAAGTTATTATTTTCCGGTGAGATGAAAATACTGAATCTGTTTCCTCTACAGATTTTTCTTTAGAAAACCAAAAAGTATTCCAAACAAGTTTAAAAATGTGATATAAACTCTTGTATGTGAAATATTTTACCTTTTGGATGCAGAGAAAAAGATGGGATACACTGCTGGAGACTCTGTAGATTCAAAAAAATAAAAATGCATTGGGAATTAATTGTTTTAAATGTTTCTTTTTTCCTAAACAATATGAATATTTTTTGTATTATAATGTGTGGTTACTTTTGGGTGGACTGAAGGTGGCGCTGTTGGGACCGATATCACTCAGGTCAAGGACGTCCTGGAAAAAAACAGCATTAAAAAAAAACTATTCACATAGAAAATTAAGGGTTTAATGTTTCGAGTTCAGTAAAAGTTTTTATCACTGAACATTTAAAACAACATTGGTTAAAAAGGTGTTACAAAACAATAAAATCTGGGATAAAAATGTGGAAGTTCTGATTTTTCAACTTCTTAAATGTGAATGTTTCTGGTTTCTTTCCTCTAAAGAACAAAGAATCATTAAAAAACTTTACATAGCGGACAAAACAAAACATTTAACAACACAACTTTAAGGTTTAGGAATCACCAATCAACCTTCTCTGACATTTCATAGGGCAAACTACTACTTGATTTATTGAGAAACGAATCATTAGTTGTAGCTCGTTAATTAAAATTGGCTTTGATTTATAATCTAGACAGAGAGCTGATGAAGACGAGAGATAACTGAGGCACATTCAAAAATTCCATATCAAGGTTTTTTTTTCCAACCATGTGACAAATTTAACTTAAAATACCCTAAAATAACCCTAACCCTAAAGATAAACAACAGAAACTGAAGTTCAGCCAAGGTAAATTTAATTCAAGCAGATTAAAACTAAATAAACTCATGGGTGACATGGGGCCGAATGATTCAGAATATCTAATTGTGATTATGTATTTATTTCACTGCAATTGTGATACGACTATTATTTTCACTTGAATAACATATTTAAAATGATGACTGTGTGCAGATCTGTGAGAAACAAAGATGTTTTCGTCAGTCCGCAGAGCATGATGTCTATAGGTCAGGACAATATTTCATGTAAAACGGTCATTTGACACACATCTTGGCTTCAAGAAATAAGAAATTCCTGTGATTTTGAAAACATTGTGATGCACCGTTTTTGCCCTCGTGTCACAGTGTTTATGAGCATGTGAATAAACAAACTCGTGCTTCACCTCAGAGTTGACGAGCGAGGCCGTAGATGCACGACTGGGAATCGGGCTCCTCGTCAACACAACCGTCACCTCCTTGTTAATCCCATATTTCCGCATCATAGCTTTCGGTGAGCTGAGAGGAGATCAGAGGAAGATCAGACCTTGTGGAATGTTTTGTTTCCCCTTTCACCCTTTCATAAACGCACTTTAGAGAAAATGTCAAACATACACGTCATGTCCACTCAAAGACTGACGGTTTGCACTGAGGTGTCGAGTGATTTTCTTGTTACCTTAGTGGCTGTGGAGTTTCAGGCTCTTCATTAGCAGAGTCCATCCAGTCAGAAGGTTCAAACTTATTTCTCTGTTTGGTGCCGAGCTGCTTCTCGTCTGGTTTGAGTGGCTGAGCAACAGTCTGCAGGAAAGAGCCACGATAACGTGACATCACATTTACGCTCACTTGACAACATACTTGTCCATAAATAAAATTAGAAGAGAAATAAATGGAGAACTAGGCAGCATTATTAGGAACTAGCGCTGTCCAAAATGATTATTTTACAACAATAAAGACGCCGACAAATGACTGTCAATGACTTGACCGGTGGTTATTTTCCCAATTTCTTATTTACAGCTCCACACTTGTGAAGTGAGAAATTGTCATAAAGCAAAGGACAGACACCACTGCCATGTGAGGTAAAGTTAGTTTTAATTATAATTAATATTAATTAATTTGCCAATTATCTTATTGTTTCGTTTGGAAAGTAGCACAAATCTCAAACGTTCCATGCAAATATCTGAGAATTTTACCTAATGTTGGCACTTCCATCTTCTAGCTGAAGGAATTAGTTAAAAATAAAAATAGCAAAAAACAATGGTTTTACTCACTTTTTCAGGAGGTTTCTGTTGATGCTTCATCGCCTGCTGCTGCTTCTGTGTCACTGCCGCCCGACTCTTCCCCTGCACTGAAGCCGGTTTGGTCGAGGACTTTGTTGCAGACTTCTTGTACATGGACGTCGGTTTCTTTCCTGTACCAAAGAACGCAGCCCCAACAAAGATCTTGGGTTTGGGCTTCAGGCTGCTGAACGTGATAGTGATGGCTTTCTTAGACTCTGCAGGTTTTGCGACACTGGCGGGAGCAGCAGCAGCAGCAGCAGCAGTTGTTGTTGTTGCTGCTGGTTTGGTTGAGACACTGTAGAGTGAAATAATAATGCAAGGACAGGTCAAGCTTGTGATTAAAAATAAACAAATAAAAACATCAAAAACAAGTAGTTAGAACTCTTCTGACTTAACAAACCTGTTAAGTTTGGAAAGTTGGATCTTCTTCACAGATGTTACATAGGTTTTGATTCCCGTCTCCGTCACAATTCTTGACCCTGCAGAAACCTTTCTCGGCTTGTTGCCTCCTTTAACATTTTTTTTATTCTTCCTTTGCTGTTTCACTGGCTGAGAGGGAGGTGATGGAAGAGCAGCAGCAGCAGGAGCAGGAGGCCGAGACTCCTTAATCGCCTTCCTCTCCAGGGGAGTGAGATAGACGGACTTCTGTTTGCCGTAAAAGGAGCTCGTAACTATGGTCTGTTTAAGGGGAGATTTACGGGGCGATTTGGCTGGTGAACCTAGGAAAGAAGTAAATAAATACATTTTTAAAGTGTGTGTGTGTGACATTAGAGGTTAAATCCTTCAAAGTCAAATAACAAGATTACAAATCAACACCCTACCTGCTGCTCTAAGTGGGGACTTCCGTGGTGAAGGACAGTTCTCCTTGTCCAGACGTCCAGTCGTCTTCTTTCTAGGAGACTGCGGCGGCTTCCTTGGGGATCTCCTCTTCACGGGGGACAGCTCCTCTCTCACCCCCTTCTTGGACGGCTGACTGGTGTTTGATTGACAGAAGATGAGTAACAATGGCACAGATACAGCGCAACCTACATTTAAAGCTTTTGTTAGGTGTTGACAGTTGACAGTGCCAAAAATAAATCAGGCAGTTTTTCCAGTGTAGGATAAGGGAAAGTTTAAGATATTTACACTCACTTGGCAACATACATATACATAAATAAAATTGGAAAAGAAATAAATGGAGAACTAGGTAGCAATAGTAGGAACTAGCACTGTCCAAAATGATTATTTTTCAACAATAAAGACACCGACAAATGACTGTCAATGACTTGACCAGTGGTTATTTTCCCATTTCTTATTTACAGCTCCACACGTGTAAAGTTAGAAATTGTCATAAAGCAAAGGACAGACACCACTGTCGTGGGATCTAAAGTTAGTTTTAAACATAATTAATATTAATCAATTTGCCAATTATCTCATATATACACACACACAGTCTTTACGGCTTTGCGATACACTGCTTAATTTCCATGGATTTCTCTCTCTGACAGCCTGAAACTAGCTTTTCCTGCCACCATGGTAGCGTAAACATACAGTTCAGTGACGTCCAGAGCACCGAAAGACAGTGTTGTGTTCATAAAACTAATGGAAACATGACATACATGCCGATGCAGTCGGCTACAAAACAACCAGATACAGATGTCATCACCAGAATCCTTAATGGTACCAGGCAAATGAATGAGAGAATCCACATTTGAAGATTAAAAATAGTTAAAAGATCTAACACGACTGCCGTTGTTTGCCTTTGGTTTCAAGTCTGAGTAATAACAAATATTAGTTTGAATGTCAGCGTTAAAAGGGATTAATTCCTGAATTGGGGTTGAACATTTTAAATCAGATTCTTTCAAACTAATAAAGCCCGGTGTCCCACCTGTCGCAGTCCACAGAGGACAGCTTTCTCTTCCTGGTAGTGGGCATCATTTCAACAAACAGCACCTGGACACAGAACAATATTATCAAGCCTGACTTCACACGAGATGACACATTTCATTTGGTGATTAAACATCACAAGTATGTGTCTCTCCGCTAATGAAGAAGCAGAAATGTTATCAGCAGAAATCATAACTTACAACACATACAGGAACTTACAGATACTTCTACGTGCATTTACAAATGCAGTCATAAATTAACATAACTATAATAATCACAACAAATTTAGTTGACGTGATCACTGCCTTTTCAAAAAAAAAATAAATGTGGACATGGACTTTCTGTCGTGAAAAATGAAATGTAATATTTTGGTCGTAAATAGAGCAGCCGTAAAGCAGTGTCCTAAACCTTGGGTTTGGACGTCATAAAATGTCACGGACACAAATGCAGCTTTTAAGTCGTTTTTGTGTTTGCAGGTTAAATTAGCAGATTTTCTGCAGGGGGGTTGGTGATAATGTCTCACCAACACAGTGAACGGAGCGTGCGAAGGTCGTTTTCAGTTAACTACATGCACAAACCTTGATCCTAACGTGACCTCTAACGCGTTATTTACAACCTAGGATACAATTCATTTGACTTAAAGCATGAACCGACAACGAATGTGCTCTTGTTTGAGCAGAAATGAAGTGAAAACACTTGACGCGAGCGTCGACTTACGCAACTTCAGCGCTTATTTAACACAAACACGGCGAAGAATGGACAAATGGCGGGATGAGTAGTTAACACACAAGCGACTTTAGTCCTCAATAGAAGACAGTTAGCGTGTTAGCAACGACTAACAATAGTCAAAACACAACTGTAACTAGACTTTTTTATACACATATTGTAATATCCGTCAGTTTGGTAGTTCGCGCGACCAGGCGCCGCTTTATTGAGCACGACTTCAAAGTAAATATGACACTTTGGACAGAAATAACCGACGTATCTTTGGCTGACCTACGCCGGACACACGTCCGTAAACTCGGTATCGGTTTTTCTTACCGAACACGTTTCTGTCGCGCAGCATAAAACGATGAAAGCGGAGTTAAATTAGAAGTTGGCGGCGTCTCGGCTGCTTCTCTTGCCCGCGTTTCTCCTTCGTGTTTTGAACACCCCGCGTCGGCTTACCGGAAACGGAAATGATATATCAGAGAGTTACCACATTAAATGCGCAAAAGGGCTAACTTTCATGGCCTTCAAAGTAAAGGCCCACTACTGTTTATTCTGTATATTTAAGTACTCAGCAAAAGGGTAGCATTCTAATTTAATTTTAATAACTTGGGCCAATAACTGATACTGATAGTTATGAAATTGGCATAATATTTTGCCTACTCATGCCGATAATATCGTGCATCTCTAGTTAAGGTCATACAAAGCATAGCAGAAATAAAAATAACATTTCAATTAAAACTAAATTTGACGTTTAAATTCTAGCATTTCTTCCAGTAATGTTGTTTTTACACTTATTTGCAGACATTCTCTGGATGTCACCATAATAAAAAATGAATTGTCATTACTCCTTTGAAATCATTACAAGTAAATGTGACAATAATCAACAAAGATTTAAGTTTTTATTTTTCTAAAATATTTTAGAACCATAGGCACACGAAGCACCTGCACTGGTATAAGGGTTGTAAACTTGTAGACCTACGTTTTTTAATTTTGAACTATGGACATAATGTTTTAAAGACTGTATACATCAAAAACATGGGTAAAGTAGCAAAAACACTAAAAGGACAATTCATTTCACTGGTGGCACAAAGTGTTGTAAAGGTTTAGTCTCAGCATATACTGTTTCTTCCCAACTGACTTATGTCGAGTTCTGAAATAAGACGAAATAGTCAAGGTTTTGTTTGTCTTTTTTTTTTTTAAACACAGACGCATATATTTATGTCGTGCTTTTATTCTGAAGGCCGATTTTTTTTTTTTTTTAGTACATCCGGGGTCAACTTTTACATGCGAAAAGTGACAGAAAACAACGAGCTATCGTCTCAGAGCTCACCCCAGTCTGTTGTTTTTCCTCTTCTCATTGTGTTTCATTTCAAACTTTAGACACCATTTCTCTATAAGTGGCGAGTTTTAATCCACGTAAGATGGTGTTTTACTTCACGAGTGCCGGTGAGTGGAGCCACAGAGTTAGCAGTGGTGTTAGCCTGTAGCCTGGTTAGCCTGCCTCCCTCAGAGTTTATATTCCATATTATTCAATGTGATTTTTTATCTTTGAGTTTAAACAGTTTCGTGCTTGTTAATGTCAACCTGACGCCCAATATTTCTTCTGTCAGTGGTGGAGACTCCGTACACGATCTACATGGGGAAGGACAAGTATGAAAGTAAGGCTGTTTCGGATTATTACACATTTACTTCACGCTTTGCGATTTTATACTTGGAAGAAACCAACTAAATTAATATCATAATTTACTGTGAGCCGAACGGTCTACCTTCTTCTCTGACGTTCTGTTGCTTTGGTCAACAGATGAAGATCTGATCAAGTATGGTTGGCCTGAAGATATCTGGTGAGATTTCACACACTTTTTACTAATAATTAAAACGTGGCCACAGTGACTTAAATACACAACAACGTCTCTCGTGTCTGAGTAAACGTTTGCCCAAAAGGTCCCAAACATTATTTACACATACATCATTTCAGGAATTAAAGAAATAAATGCAATAAAATGATAAAAATAAAATTTCACATTGCGTACTTTGTTGACTTACAAATGTTCCCACGTGGTTAAAAACGTATGTTACGTTCTATTTACACTACCAGTCAAAAGTTTGGACACGCCTTTGGACCACATTAAATGAGAAGGTGTGTCCAAACTTTTTACTGTTAGTGTATGTAACTTTTTTTTTTCCCCATTAAGTTTGACATAGTTGTGTCGTACGATGTTTTCTTGTACTCAAATTCATAATGATATCTCAAACTTGTAATTAGTAATAACTGTATACATGTCTACTGTCTACAGTGAAAGTTTCATCAAAATAGTTTCAACTATATGAATATGTTAAACACTTTCTCGTATACTTAAATATTGCTGTTCTATATTTTAAATACTTATACTATTACTATTTTGTACTTTGTACTAAGGCTGAAACACTTATTCGATTAATCTATTACTCAGGTAATTGTCAACTATTTTGATAATCAGTTTCAGTGTTTTTTTTAAAGAATTAAAACAAGTTTTCTGGTTTTTCAGCTTCTTAAATGTAAATATTTTTTGGTTTCTTTGCTCCATATAACAAAGAAATCATTAAAACTGAATCATTTTGATTTGTGGACAAAACAAGACATTTGAGAACATCATCACTTCCAGGTTTTCGTAAACACCAAGCAACGTTTTCTGAAACACAACACCAAAAAGTACTTGATTAATCAAGAAAACAATCAAGACGTTAATGGATTAGAAAATTACCGTTGGTTGCTGCCAAACTTTGTTCTAATCTGATCTATATATGGATTATGATAATACAGTATGCCATCAAGTAGTTGCACACTTTCAATTGGTTTTTTTATTTTCACCCTGGGATACTTTTTTTAAAAGTCACATTTCATGTCACATGAAACAACTGATGCTTTTCCTTCTTTTTTCCCCCAAATTCCAGGTTTCATGTGGACAAACTGTCTTCGGCTCACGTTTACTTGAGATTACCAAAGGTGAGGGGTCAACACTGTGAATAACAGCGAATCTGAAATATGAAGATTTGTAAAGTATTGATTCCTGACCAGACGTGTCACTTTGTCCTTGGGCCTGTGTGTGATTTCTAGGGCGAGACCATTGATAGTATTCCTCCAGAAGTGCTGATAGACTGTGCACAGCTGGTGAAAAACAACAGCATCCAAGGTAAAAGACAGGCCTCTTCACAGCCACATACAGTTTCAGCTACAAATATGAGCGTAAACATTAAGTGGATTAAGTGTTAGAATTAATTGAAAGCGACTGTGCCGTCAGGCTGTAAGATGAACAACATCAACGTGGTTTACACACCGTGGGCCAACCTGAAGAAAACTGGAGACATGGACGTCGGACAGATCGGATTCTTTCGACAGAAAGAGGTCAGCAAACTGCAACTGAAATACAACCAAATCAGGAATATATTAAGTAAATGTAAATATTTGATCTTTTTTTTTTTCTTCGCTTCTAGAAACAAGCCAAGTATTCTTAAATTTTAATCAAATTTCTCTTGTTTTGAGCAAGGATATCTGACAGTGGTGTAAGCAAATATAACTTGCTAAATTTCCTACAACTATCTAATAAATGTAGCCATTTTAAGACCATAATTCTTGAATAGAGTGGTCTGACGCCTTAAATCAGACAAAGAGAAATGGTACAAAACACCATTCCAGTCTAAAAATCTTGAACATCTTGAACATATGTGACCACATTTTAAAGCTTCACGAGATAGATTATTGTGGGAAAGAAAAATTACTGAATCACAGTATTATTTACAGAATACTTGATGATCCTAACGTCATGTGCCTGTGCCGTGTTTCTCAGGTGAAGACTGTAGCCGTGGAGAAGAAGGTCAATGAGATTGTGAACCGTTTAGAGAAAACAAAAGTGGAACGTTTCCCCGACCTGGCGGCAGAGAAGGAATCGAGAGACCGAGAGGAGAGGAACGAAAAGAAAGCTCAACTCCAAGAACAGAAGAGGCGAGAGAAGGAGGAGCAGAAGAGGAAAAAAGAGATGGAGGACCTCAGGTACTGTTTTCCATTCGGAAAAGCAAGATGG
Organism: Brachirus orientalis; assembly: GCA_016785285.1. Lineage (NCBI taxonomy): Eukaryota > Metazoa > Chordata > Actinopteri > Pleuronectiformes > Soleidae > Brachirus > Brachirus orientalis. Next base: position 5,331,134 of record JAFBJR010000160.1, on the reverse strand, counting down.
ATATGAGTTCGAGTATAATGTGAATCTTTTTTTTTTTTAATCTTTCATTTGTTTTCCCTCTCTAGGAATTATACCTCACTGATGAAGACTGAGAATATGCAGACAAATGAGGTGAGGATGCCAACTAACCAACTATTACTTGAATTATTTACGTTACAGTGCTATATAAATTATTAAAACCTTGGAATACATCAGGTTTAATGGTATTTTTGTGGTTTAACTCCAAAACCAGACATTTTTTGTGGTGATGTAAAACATAAAAATCTTGAGGGCTGTGTTGCTCTTCTTGGAGGTTATGAAGTGTAACCACATGTTTTAGAGTAGAAAATATACAGTATGGTCAGAAAATCTTGTTGGAAATGCTGAATATTTGTCTATTTGTGCCTTTCATGTGTACACAATGTGCCTTGCAAAGACTGGAGCCATGGCAACCCAAGTATAAAGGGGGAAACTATTTCAAAATTAATAAAACATTATATACACATTTTTCTGGGTTTCTGTATTTTAGGCCAAGTTTCAAAATTTGTGTGCAGGTTAATGCCCTCAAGAATTAAATTATGTGGGGAGAAGTGTTTTAGATGTAGGCAACTGTAATTGCTTATAATTTTATTACAGAAAAGCACTGATGACTCTGTCTATACATTTAACCAAAAGTGAGAGGGTGTTTTAATTAACAACTACAAGGTAAAGCTGTTTGATTAGTCAGTGACGTTAATAATATACATCCTTGGCTGTTTGTCCTTTGCAGGACGGCTACGACTCAGACGACTTCATGTAAGACGTGAACACGAGGCAGCGAACAGGCGGCGACTCCTCTTCTATACTGCTCAGATCTGCTGTCAGGATTCTGTCTGGCTGCTTTTGCTCGCTGTAACCCTGCACTGACATTTTAGAAGGGGAATTTAAAAAAAAAAAAAGAAAGACAAAATGGATACCTTGAACTTTTGGCCATGTGGAGCACAGAGCGAGCCGGTTAGGGGGACACAGCTGTGCGACATATGCCACCTGCTGGCTGGTTCAGACTCTTCATCACTGGATAACACTGCAGAGGATGAAGAACAGGAAACAGGAGGGTCATTTTGGGGGGGGGGGAACTCCCAAACGGTCCAAGAGTGTGTGTTTGGGTGTCTGTAGTAACCTGTCTGCTCTGCTCACTCTATCCATGTGTTTTCATGTCAGATTCCATTGAAAACAACTGATGTATGAATTAAAGTCTTGACTTGCTAATTGGTGCTGCTGGTGTCAATAATGACAAAGCCACTGTATTATTTTTGTTTGCAAAGTAAGCAGGTCTTTGGCTTCTCATATCAAACTTGTTCACTTTCCCCACTGTAGGTGGCAACATTAGCACATCTACTGTATGTCTACACCATACTGTTGATTTCCTTCTTCAGAGCAGCAGAGACATGTTTATATGACAGTGATTCTTCTTGTTGAGGATCTTTGGCTTTTAAATGTGGAGAGAATGTAATTAGTGAGGCTGGTATTTTACATCAATGAGGTGCTTTGCATGTAAATCATTTAATAAAAGTGTTTCACTACAAACATTTAATTACCTTTGTACTCCCTGCTGTAGTTAATTCCTTACGTGTAACTTACCTACTACAATTTTTTTATATACACAGTATATATGTGTTTTTGAAATATATAAAGAAGGAACAAAAAGCAGCTTTGGAGGATGCGGGCATCGATCCCGCTACCTCTCGCATGCTAAGCGAGCGCTCTACCATTTGAGCTAATCCCCCTTCGAATGCATAGGAGACGGCTGTGTCTCATATGCAGATGTAATCTTTCCAATGTTCCAATGTTTTTTCAGAATACATAAGCATAAACCCATTCACCTTCAACGCTTTCTGGTTTGTTCACATTCGTTTCACCGATGACTTCTAATCGATGATTTTAACTGAAGAACAAGCGCTGTTTGTTTAGTTTTGCTTGATTTTATTATAAATAACATCAAAAACATCCAGGAGCTTAAACACCATAAATATTGGAGGATGCGGGCATCGATCCCGCTACCTCTCGCATGCTAAGCGAGCGCTCTACCATTTGAGCTAATCCCCCTACGGCAACTCGACGTAAACGTGCCTTCAAAAATCGGACACAGACGAAGGGTTTTAATGTTTTCTTTTATGTTTTTAGTATGGATGTAGTCACTTTATAATTTCACTATTACAATATTCACAATAAGGCTATTCACTTAAAATGGACACCAAACACAGAAAACAAACTCGATTTTCAGCTAACGATGTTACATACAAACTAAGCTACGTAGCTGGGTGAGCGAGGAGCATCCGGGTTCTTAATCACTTCACTCAGCTACAGCACCGCAAATTGGGATGCTAATTATGCTTAAAGGGAAAAGGAGCAGCCGACATATTTCAACCGAGGAAAGGCGTTGTGAGCGAAACGATAACTTAAAATTTACAAATGAAGTTCACCAACCTGCATGGGACAGCACTGGTGTCAAGACTTCAGATTCTGTACGAGATCAAACGGAGAAGACGCCCCCTGCTGTCCATTGACGATATCCATTCCAGGCACTTCCGCTTTATTTAATCTGGATGTGGTGATAACGATTAAAATATATATATATATATATATAAAAATAGTGAAAAAATGTCCTCCTTCGAGCCGGATTTGAACCAGCGACCTAAGGATTTCTTACAGTATATACCTACAGTCCTCCGCTCTACCAACTGAGCTATCGAAGGGGATATCGCCATGTCACATTTTATCAGTATATGAACCTTATTATACCTGAGATATCGTTGTTCTGATTGTACAGGTATTCGCTTTTTCTCATCTTCTACGCTGCACTACATACGGTAATGCAAGTGTTTGGACTTTCCTTCTGCCACCATGTGGTGAATACGGGTCACTACAGGTAATTCAGTTGTTCAGATACAAACTGAATACAGATTGCCTAGAAAAGATATATGACTTATTTGAATGGCGCCCAAAAAACAGTGGCTACAAAAGGGCATTACTCTATTATTTCAAATGTAGTCAATCTCTCAACTACTGCCGTATCAGTACTGTGACTTTCACTGGGACTGCATGGGTTTCCATCTTGCTCGTTCAGTCCAGCAGATGTCGCTGCTCGCCGATTTCACAGCGAACTGGAGTTGACGCAGTACACTCACTGTCTCGTCTCTCTTTACCGAGTCCAAAGTGCGTGGAAAGGGAGCAAAGGTTCGCCGTGTAGCTGCCGCGAGTGTCGGTTCACGAGCAGATCAGCGCCGCCGCCGGTGGTTTGCCACTGAAAGGCGAAGAAGCGACGGAAGAACCGGCGCCGATAGCAATGTTCGCCGATCCGCTGACGGCGGAGGAGACATGGTCGGTCTGAGTGAGGAAACTGTCTGAGTACAAAGACCGAGAGAAGCGGTCAGAGGGGGAGAGCTGCCGCAGGAGGAAACTGCTTGATACCGCATTGAAGCCGGAAGTCAGGCGGCACACGTCAGGTCAGTCCCTGCTCTCTGAAGCCCTGAAAAAAACCCGAACGACGATCTAACCTGCTGTTTGGTAGCCAAGCTAATGGGGTTAGCCATTGCTACTTGCTCTCATAGACGTACACGTAGGTGGTGCATTGGCTCCTGTAGCGATACGTCAACCCGGCCGCCATATTGGTCCGGGCAAGAAAGCAGCACTAAGTAAACACCTCAACATTAAAACAGTGGTGGAACTGACTAGCTTCCCAACAGTTAGAAAATAAATTAGGGAAGTGCTTAATTAGCTTACACTTATTACATGGTAGGACAGGCCACGGCCAAGAGGAAAGGAATCAGGCTTGTAACCGGAGGGTCGTGAGACCAAATCCCAAGACATGTCAAGGACTGGGTGCCCCTGATCAAGGCTTCCAATCCCCATTGCTCCCCAGGTGCAAAAGGATGGGTTAAATTCCCTATTAACTAATTCTTAAAACAAGTTTTCTGACTTCTTTCGGAACTTTCTGACTTCTGAATATCGTTCCTTGTGTGTAACATTTAAAGAGTTTCTTTAAAGCCTCACTACTCACCCCAGTCGGTCGAGGCAGATGGCCGCACATCTTTGAGTCTGGTTCTGCCAGAAATTGGTTCCACTGATGCCTAGAGCTTTCTCATTGTGTATACTATTGGGTTTCTCTCTGTAATATTGTAATATGTACAGTGCCTTGAGATAATGTATGTTGTGATTTGGCGCCATACAAATCAAATTGAATTAATTACTCTCTCCTGCAGATGACCAGTAGCAGTTGGTGATGAAAGATTTTCCCCCAGAGCAGCAGGAGTGGAGCACTAGCATGGAGCCAGAGCGCCGGCACATTAAAGAGGAACAGGAGGAACTGTGGATCAACCAGGCGCAGAATGATATCATTGCCGTGATAGTAAAGAGTGAAGAGGACGACGAGAAACCTGGGTCCTCGCAGGCTCGTCACAGTCGCGCTGTTGAGACCAGAGAGGACTGTGGAAAACCAGATCGAGCCAGAAGCCTGGGTCCACATGGCCATCCAGGACCAGGTACTGAGGACAACAATGAAGACTCTTCTGAGACTGATAACAGTGAGGATGAGTGGAAGGGCGCCAGTAAACCACAAAGTTTAAAGTCAGTAAAAAGTAAAACACCCTCCACTGATACGAGAGGTAACACCAGTGAGAAAGTATTTGAGTGTTCCGAATGTGGTAAACGGTTTATCAGAAAGAGCCACCTGACGACACACAAGAAAATCCACACAGGAGAGAAGCCATTTAGTTGTTCTGAGTGTGGCAAAAGCTTTACCCAAAAGGGCAATCTGAAGTCACACGAAAAACTTCACACAGGGGAGAAACCCTTCAGTTGCTCCGAGTGTGGTAAACGATTTACCGAGAAGAGTAATCTGAAGAAACACATAAAATCTCATACAGGAGAAAAACCGTTCGGTTGCACCGTGTGCGGCAGGAGATTTTTCGAGAACAGCCACCTGAGGTCACACATGAAAATCCATTCAGGAGACAAACCGTTCCGCTGCGCTGGGTGTGGTAAGGGATTCTTCGAAAGGAGCAGCCTGAGGAAGCACGAAAAATGTCACTTGGGAGAAAAACCCTACAACTGTACCGTGTGCGGTAAAGGATTTTTCGAGAAGAGCAGTTTCAGGAAGCACGAGAAGTTTCATTCGGGAGAGAAACCGTTTACTTGCTTGTTCTGTGGCAAAGGGTTTGCTGAGAAAAGAAACCAGATACTGCACATGTCCGTGCACACGGGGGAAAAACTACTAAGTTGCAGAGTTTGCAACCAAAGATTTAGCTGGTATAGTCAGATTAAAAAACATCACTGTGTTGGTTACTCCACAGAGATTAATTATGAGACAGAGGCCAGAAACAGTCCATAATTTGGGATCAGAGGGACAGTTTCATCCCTCAGGCCTTGACAGGGTCGCTAACCTTCAGACTCTAGACATCTACCACAGAGCTCCAATCCTTACAAATACCCCAATGGAAACAGCCAGAGTGGACATTATTCCAGACCTGCAAGTTTATGACTTTTGCAACTTTCTGATAAATATTCCCTCGTCCTATTCCAAAGAACACTTACACATTGCAATAAATGCTTGTGAAATAAGACATTTAAGTTATTTAGTGATGGATGGTCTGTGGATTCTCATGGGTCTATTTTTAGATGCTTGTTTCATGGCAGAGGTGGGTCACTGCCCACCTCTGCCGTCTCTCCTTAGCCTCGCTCTGACTGTTTCAGCTTCCTGGCACAACCCGGATAACCAACGTCTTCACTTTTTATGAAAACAACAGCTGAAGGGACAAGTTACCTGATTTATTACCTGGTATTTATGCTGACGATTGTGTAAAGCTCTGGATTTGTTCACCGCCACTTCCTGCCAAGATGGCCTTATTTTGGCTGCATGATGGGATTGCTGACGTCAGCTACCGGAGCTCTATTGTATGTAACTGGTGATGTAAATACTGCATGCTGTGAATAATATATACATCACAATACAATGTGCAAATCCGTCCACCCCATGTACACATATTTATACAGTACTACACTGCACTACTGTACTATTTTGTACCATTCTTAAACTTTTTTTTAGGGTTCCTAAGTGGGTGCCATTTTACACCGACACCATTATTATGCCTTGTATGTATGCTCGCATTTTGATGATTGATTCTGACAATCATTAGGTGAGTTTCCATTAGCCTGTTTTTATATGCATGTTTGATTAATACTGCTGACAATTTAAAAAAAAAAATCTGTCTGAAAGGGCAAAAAAAAAATGTATTAATAATTTAGAAGTCATGATTGAAACATCACTGGATTGGAAAAAGTGGCAGAAACAGCAGATGAGAGGAGGAACGTGTGGACTGATGAGAGAACCGTGACTGTTCTCGATGTAGTGCGAGAAGCAAATATTACTACAATAAAAGACGGAAGCAGCAATGACAGCGATAACAGCTCGATGCTCTTTTACTGATAACATTAAACTATGCTTTGTTAGCCTTTTTTTCCTCGCCTCAAACCTACTGCTTATCTTGGCGAACTAACTCCCAGCATTTGCATTCATTTTTTTACGGTTTATTTGATAGGGACAGATAAAGTTTTTGTATTTATGTGTTTACAGCAGATGCTATTTTGCATCCGTCCCCAAAAGAGCTTCTGTGAAACTAAAAAAGGTTCTCTTCAAGAGAAGAAAAAATGTAAAACAGGGGAATCCAGTAAGTACAGCCATGTCATAAATACAATACACAGAATTATAGGAAAATAAGACACTTAAATTTATGCTCCTCAATGTAAAAAGAATAAGACATGATGACATTTTTGCTGCTGTATTAACCAGGATTTGTCAAGTCTCTTAAAAGGGGTGAAAATCCTGTGAAACTTTGCTGATTAAGCCTGAAATCTGCTACAGCACTGACCAGTCTGTTTGTCAAAGCAGCTCACTAAATCAATGTTTCACAAAACTAGAGGAAAATGCATAAGCAGAGCGTAAACCTCCACTAAGACTTCTCAGTTTTCACACCCACCTAAATCTAATGACCTACATTCCTCGAACATTTCATTGAAACACGCTTTTTACTTGTGGACATAAGTTGCTCATAGACCAACAAATACTATTAAAAATATTATGTTCTGACCAAGGTAATAAAATAACGAAAATTTAAGTGTGGGCCTCACATTTATACATATTCTACTCTAATTCTTGTCAGTTTAAACTTTAATTTTGTATTTTGCTGTCTCCTTTTACTCTTGTACAGTCACTGTTTTTCTTAATTTAATCTGCTTTAATCTTTAGTGACCTTTGAAATCGTACTTATTGTCACGTATTTCTTGTCACTGTTTGTCCAGCACCAAAATACCAAAGCAAATACCCTGTTATGTTCAATCCTACTCTGCAATAAAAGAAATTCTGATTCTAGAGCATGTTTTGTGTGCGTGTGGTCTTCATGAAAGAAATAGAGCCGCATATCAGAACTTTATCCACCAAGTCCAACAGAAAGATTTATGTACACCTTTTCATTTATTTAAAACCCCTGCCATTGTGTATGCCTTGTTTTTTATGTATAATTCTTGTATTTTATGATTTTATTATTGTTCTTGTTCTTTTTATACTTGATTTATTCATGTACCTGTACAATGAAATTCTCCTATTTTCCAATAAATGGGAAATAATAAGGCTCAAATAGTTGTCTAACTATTTTGTCTAATTATTTGTCTAACTATTTTGATGATCAATTTCTGTTTTTCAAAGGATTTTCATGTCAATATTTTCTGTCTATTTTGCTCCATATAACAAAGGAATCATAGAAACAATCATTTTTAGTTTGTGGACAAAACAAGACATTTGAGAAATGTGAGAAATAGTGTTTTTTCTGACATTTTATGGACCAATCAATTACTCGGTTAATCGAGAAAATGACAGATGTTGTACTGTTAGCTAGCTGCTACTGAGGTCTTTTACTGTCTGGGCTTCACTTTTCAAGCGGGAATAGTCCATCTATTTGTATCAACAGTTTATAGTCGCATGTTGGGGCCGAATTTTAGCATTAAAAACGGGACAAAGAAGGAACAAAAAGCAGCTTTGGAGGATGCGGGCATCGATCCCGCTACCTCTCGCATGCTAAGCGAGCGCTCTACCATTTGAGCTAATCCCCCATCTTGTGTACATTGTGATGACGTCACACAATATATCCCTAAAACTGACACTTGCGGGTGTGAATAGTTTAAATGTTTTCTCTCCACAATTCTAAATTCTAGGGAACACCCCGCGTGAAGGAATCTTTTTTCTTTTATTTTATTTAATTTTTTTTTAAGCTTCAATGTTCCAAATGCAAATGCTGTCAAACTTTTCTGTTTCTTTAAATGGGTAACATGTACCGGCAACAAAAAATAAACCATTGACTAGCAAACAAACAAAGCTCAAAAGAAAAATGTACTTACCGTGAAAAGGAACAGTCGACATCATCGGGCAAAGGCGTTGTAAGGCAAACAATAACTTTAAATCAACAACGATAGTTAGCATTGGACGGTATCAGCTGTCAATCAAACAGGACTTTGGTGACACTAACAGAGAAGTCGCCCCCTGCTGTCCACTCGGGATGATATACATTTTAGAAACTGCTGCATTTGATCTGGATGTAAGGATGGCTATCTAATAAAATATTAAAGTAACAGTAACCTCCTTCGAGTCGGATCCGAATCAGCGACCTAATTTCTCACACTATGTGCCAACAGTCCTCCACTCTACCAACTCAAAGATGGAGGGAGCAACACGATTGGTTTTCAAAAGATGGAGAGAACGATCTGATTGGTTTTCAAAAGATGGAGAGAACGATCTGATTGGTTTTCAAAAGATGGGTCAGTCACTGCACATAAATTAGTTGGTCAAATACAGTACATTTGACATATTTACCACCATATAAATACATATAATTGTTATTGCACATTTCTATCATATTTAAATAAATTATATGCTATAATACAATCTTTTTCAACGCAAATATCTGGTTAGCTGATTACATGGCAACGGTTCAATGCATTTTGGCATGGAGACAATGTCAGGACGGCCTGTTGAAGTTAAACTGAGCATCACAATGTGGGAGAAGGGTGATTTAAGTGACTTTGAACATGAAGAAACTCTTTAGTCAATATTGTCGTTGGTTGAGAAAGAAATACAGCAGCAATTTCAAGCACTTTATCCAAAGTTCAAGCACTTTTAAAACCGTGAAAAACATATTTTGCCCTACAGTGTTTGCCGTTTCTGGTGATTAAGCAAACGTGGTTATCTGTAGTCAGTTGTCGTCAACTAAACTCAAGCAAGTCCAGTCGCCTACTGCTACTACAGAAGAAGACTATGACCTGGATGACTGAGAACCTTCAAAGACATGATGAACCAAACAAATTTAAAGCCACTTACAGAGGGAAAGTGAGGCCACGTTATGTTCAGTGAGGCCAGATCATGAGAACATGAGTTGCTTCAAACCCTAGAATTCCTATTTCTTATCAGACAGATTTACTAGTTCATATCAGTGGACAGGGTTGAATTCTTTATTATAAATCATTCACATTACAAAGTAAGACAATAATCACTGCCATATCCATCCAGATGTCTTGCTTTTTGAGGAGAATTGGTTAATGAATCAGCTGGTTCGGATTAGGGATTCTTCTTCTTGTGAGGAGACATTTTTTACAGCGTACGGGAGGATGTTGGCACAGCGTTAATTAATCTATGAGACCAGTGCATTGAACCATGCACTCCGACTCACACACACGCACACGCACACACACACACAGAACACTGTCACAGCCTTCAAGTATGAAAACACAGGGCTGATTTTTAGCTGCTGCGTTGAGCTGCTGATGGTAGATGAAAAGATGCAAGGAGGAAAAAGAGAAACAGCAACAATGAGATGATGTGCAAGACATTAATTAGTGAGTGAGTAGATTTCTTTTTTTTTTTTTGACAAGACGTCATGTTTTCAACTCCAAATCTTCTGCAGGAGTCAATCCACCGGCAGATGTGACCCCTTCCTTGTTAAAAGCAAACTGTGGACAGCTCCATGAAGGCTTCACTCAACACATCCATACGACAACTAATCTGACTTTTGCGATGAGCAGGACAAAGTGGAGAAGACGACGTGGCCCACAGGGTTTTACTGACGAGGTCTTTGAGTCTGGAATTTCCTTTTTGGTCTCCTCCCTGCCCTTCATTATCCTTTCACATAACACTTGTCTTTAATATCTTTAAATTAAAATGGTTTATAAATCATCTACAAACTTGCATCGACTATAAATGACAGTCTGTTAAAGCAACAGTTGAAAACTGCAGTAGAAAACCGAGGAAGAGGAAAAAGAGACGACCTCTGCATCCAGTAGGGACAAAGAGGATTGGTAGAAAAGGAAAAAAAACAAAAAAACCAACAACTATACAACAGCAAACTGACTGATAAAATTTGGCTGAAACAAGAGAAAGAAGTGTGAGTGTGTCCTTTAGTGTGAGCGTTTGTTTCTCTGACTCCAGTGTCCAATCAGGGCTTTAAAAAGGAGCCGATGCACTGAAGGGCAGTCTCAGGCTGGGTCAGCATGTGTGTGTGTAACTTTGTGTGTGTGTAAATTAGTCAGCATTTGTTGTTGTTGTTGTTGTTGTTGTGTTATCATGCTCCTGTCAGCAGCTTCTGAGCCCACGTCTTGATAGATGTTGTTGTGTGCTGGAGCAGGTTCCACGTTGAGTTGGTGAAGGAGACGGCGTGGCCCTGCAGACACGACACGGACACCTCACCACTGCAAGAAAAAAAACGACGACAAAAAATAAGTTTTCAGATTCAGGTTATTGTGCCACTGAGCAATTCATCAATTTAATGATTTCATTTGAATTAATGCTTTAGGCAGAATTGTTTTTAATGAATTGCCCCTTCTCTTTGGCTTCTGTAGATCATATTACCATAGTGCAGCAAGACTTGTTCCTACAAAATTTCAGGCCTTATCCACATAGAAGCAGACATTTCCCTAGTCTAGATTTCTCTTCTTTCGTTAAATGTTTTCCATAAACACGACAGTTTCAAGAAGTGTCTTTATATACATCAAACGCCCCATAATGATTCTAAAAGCTGCAGTATACATGCCAGGCCTGTATGTGGAGCTGTAACCTGGCCACATAAATTAGTGTCAAGGTAAAAACTCTAAACAGACGATGATGAAGACGACAACTGCAAATGCAAGAGGAAGAGAGAGAGGTGGGGCTATGACGTTGTTTTCCCAAAGTTGTGTATTTTTTTATTATTATTTTTTTTCTTCAAAATAGTGATTAAGGGCTCCAAAATCACTGGTTCCATGTGGATAAAACGGCAATATGATTCAAAAACCTGTTTCTTCTTAACTCCTCTTATCTGCTTCTGTCCACATTTCAAAGTTCTTCTACTACTAAGTCGTTCTGGTGTGTACAGGCTCTCATCTCCTCGATAACATGGACCAGGTTTGGTCCGTCACTGCCCACTGTAAAGTCCATTTAAATATATTAACTACAGACAGCAGGCAGGTTTGTGTTTGTTTGCACTTTAACCCCTGAATGGAGAGTGTTGTTCACAATTTTACAGCTAAAATAGAACTTGTTTTGAATCATTTCTTTGTCAGATGTACAATGTGTAAAAAAAGAAAATAAATAAACACAAAATTGGAAATCAAGATTAATTTTAGCATGGATACCAGACCCAGAGGGGCCAGGTTCAGAGAAAAACCTAGAAAAGATTGTCTGGCTTGGATCGGGTTCAGTCACCTCAAGTGAAATGGAAACTTTAAGTTCTTTTAATGAAACATAGAGTAAAGTAAGATGTATTTAAATACAGTGTAAACAATTGTTGTACATGGAGCTAGTAAATGCTTCCTCATAACAATCAATAACTTTTTATGTCAGGTTGAGATATATAAATGAATAAATGAAGTCTGACCTGCACTATACAAAAACACTATGTGTTACATTGTCAAGGATTCATCAACAAACAGAGGTCAGTGGACAGATACACTAAATAAATTATATATCATTTATATTTATTTATAGTAAATAAGTAAATAAATAAATATGGACAGATTGACAGACCACTGTTGTGAACATGTTTTGTTTAGCAAATGACTAATAAATAAATAATTTAAATAAAGAAACATTCATAAAATCTGTTCTGTTAAGAACACAGTGATTAAAAATTTCATTTAAAATTACCACTATTGGGAGTTAAGTAACCCGACATCAGAGGAAATTAAATTTGGTTTGACAAACATTGATTGTCATTTTTGGGCGTAACAACAAATCAATTAAGTGGGAGAATTATTTACACATTAAACATAAAAGTAATTATTGGCAGCACATTTTGTGCGTTACATGAGCCTGTTGATTAAGGAATTTAATGTTCAACGTCATATTTGCGACGTTTCAGTAGCTACATCTTCATCAGGCAGATTAAGTGGTAAAATCTAAAACCTAGGCCCATTTTAAGAAATGCACTGACTTGCAGGAATCCTGTAGGTTGGTCCATGCTCGCTGTAGCAGCTCAGATGTATAGGCCAGTGCTGGCAGGATGTAGTTTTGATGGAGGAGAAGGAGGAGCTCCTTCAGATACGCCAACACCTGGAACACGCTGTCCGGAGTGTTAGTGTACACCTGAGCAAAGAAAAGAAAAACAAACCATGGATATTATTGTCTGCAGAGCATTAAACATCAGCGACGGTTGAAGGCTTTGTTCTTACCCATTCTATGACCAGCGGAGTCTTTTCTTTGACCCAGAGAATGAACTGTGACGTGTTCTCAAAGATGAAAACGGCTGCTTCTTTTGTCTTCTCTAAACTTCGCTCCATTAGTGGCCCCAAGACCCGCACACACTCAGAGTAGTAATAAGGAGTGTTTTTCTCCAACCAGCTAAAGAAAACCACCAAAAACAAAACACAAGTTTAACATTTATTTGCACAGTTTTCACATCACACAAAGAAGTTGGAGGCTGAATCAATTATAAGTGCTCAAAACACGGAACCGGACAGAAACAGCAACAACAGTTGACCGTTAATTTGACAGTATTTTATGTTCGGACTGCATTATCTTGTAAGCACTAAACAGATGAGAACTTTCATCATGGTTTTAGGTTTTCCAAATGTGTTCAATACTAAGCCAATAAAAAATCTTTCCTGTTCAATTTGGTACAGATGAAGGTTTGAGGTCATACCTGAAGCCCCGTTTGGAGTAGACTGTTATTTTGCTCCATGCCTGCTGAGAAACAGCTGTGATCCCTGAACTATGTAGATACCTGGCTGTGGTGGAATCTGAAACGCGCAACAATGGTTAAAAATGACCTTAGAAAACAAGGTTCACAGAAACCGGTGCAGACGGCGGTTCTGCTGTAAAAAAAACAGACCTGTGAAGGAGCCGTGAGATCTGATGTCATGTGCGATGAAGCTGATGGCAAACACGCACAGAACCATGAGCAGTTTGGACCAGGGGAAGCCACGACCACGCATCCTCACCTGCAGATTCTGGTGACAAAAGAAAAACACGTTCTACTTTAGTCTGCATGCTGATATTAATGCACTACATCAGTTTAAAAGCATAAAGTAGTTCATATTTCTGATTGTGTTGAATGTATTCATGCACACTCTTCTTTTCATTCTATAATCTCTCTATTAATTCACGGAACGTCTGTCTGTCTGTTAATCAAGTAATTCTTATAATAGTTTGCTTGACGGGCTTCAAACTTGGCTGGTGACTTACTAAGTGCACCAGTGTGTGCAGTGCTGACTTTGGCTGTGTTGGATGAGAAATGTGAGAGGTATTGGTAGAAGTGCGACAGATTTAATTGCAAAACAACCCGCCTGTGCCCTGTCTTTCTTGTTCTACTGATAACTTTCAGCAGGCTGTTACACCGAGAATTGCAAAGCTGTACTCCATGGTTCAAGATTGTTAACCAGCTTCCCCTTCTTCTAATACATGTACTCCCACAGCACCCAAGTCAAACTATTTGCATATCAAAGGCAAATGTCCTTTGATGCCTCTGAACAAAGAAACAGGTAGTAGTGAAACTTTATCGATTCTTTGTGCTATAAAACCAAGACCACCTCTCTACCACACAAACAGAGGGGATATACAACTAACCGAGCACTAAGACAGTCGTGCCAATAAAGAAAGGATAAGCAAGGCAATGCACCTTGCACAAGATGCTGAGACAGACGATGTTCAGCGCGCTCGGGTGGCAAGGGACGCGGCACGCAGGGCAAGGCGACGTGAAGCAGAGACAGACGACGCACGGCAAGCTCGACTAGCAAGGGACGCCACGCGCAGGGCGAGGCGGCGCGAAGCAGAGACGGATGACGCACGGCAAGCTCGGCTAGCAAAGGACGCTGCACGCAGGGCAGAGCGCCGTGACGCCGAGACAGACGAGATGCGACGTGCCCGGCTGGCAAGTGACGCCGCACGCAAGGCGAGGCGGCGCGAAGCCGAGACAGATGACGCAAGGCGAGCTCGGCTGGCGAGGGACGCTGCGCGCAAGGCAAGGTGCCGTGCAGCTGAGACGGATGACGCAAGGCGAGCGCGGCAGGTGAGCGACGCGGCACGCAAGGCAAGGCGGCGTGCGGCTGAGACGGATGACGCCCGGAAAGCTCGGCTGGCGAGAAACACTGCACGCAATGCAATGCGCCGTGCAGCTAAAGCAGATTGCACTCAGTTGGCATATGACCACGCTAACATGAGACGTGAGGAAACAACCAAGATGCAAGCGGCAAACCAAAAGCACGACCGTCAACAACACCATCACCACTTGAGAGAGGCAGAAACCCTTAAGCAGCGACAAGCAAAGGATGTCACGTGCCATCAGGAAATGCATCGCAAACATCTGGAACAGGCACGCCAAGACAAGTTAAACCTTGCTCTGTGTGAAGATACAGGCTTCTTCCAAAAGACGTTTGATGGTGATTATAGGCACAAGCTGAAAAAGACCTCCAGAAGCAAATCAATTTAACAAGGGAATGCCAATGGCAAGTATTGGTATTAAAGAGATAGCTGATAGCTAGATATCTTCTGTTACACCAACTGTCCTCATTAACAACATCCATGAACCTTCTCTATGGTCTTCCTCTTTTCCTCCTGCTCGGCAGCTCCATCTTCAACACCCTTTACAAGCTAAAATGTATCATGACATGCCCATGAAGTGGAATTCTGTCGCATTTTAATTTTGTGCATGAATGATAGCACAGCGCCATGAAACAACTCGTCCCAATATCCACAAATGTGCATTTTCTATTACCCAAGAAAAATTCTGTAAAAATTTGCGATACGTTGCGATAGAAACCAGGTTGCTGTGTTGGTCTCACCTGGCACAGGTCGTTGCACTCCTGAAGGTCCTGAGATTCAACGCTGTCTCTCATCTCCTCATTGGTCACCCTGAACGACTGGATCGTTTCTTCGAGGTTTTTCCGCAGCTAAAGTTTGGAAAGTACAATGTCAAATGATGTCAGATGTAAAAAAAAAAACAAAACAAAATGCCTTAATCTTTCGTTGTTTTTAACTTATCAGGAAGTCAGCTATGATCGGGCTCATCACATGTCATGATGTACTTTGATCTTTACGTGATGTCATCAAAACAGCTATGAAGTCAGAATATTTTTTTAATTGGAGATTTAAATAGAGACCTTTTATATGATGTTTTCTAATCTGTGTCTTGCTTAAAAAAAGATCACAACCCAGTCGGGTTTTCATAGGCTTAATACGCAAAATAAATCTATTGAACTTTCCACTGTTAGGAGTCGTATTTATCCGTTTGTTGCATGTTTTTTTTTTGGATGTGCCCTTCACATAAACATCAAATTGACTTTTTTTTTTTTTTTTGCATCACACTGAGTTAGTGTTGATCCATACATCAGTTTTACAGTCTGTTTTTAAAACCTTCATGTCGTGGCGGCAGGAGTCATACCTTGGGTGGCAGGCTGTTCCATGACTTGAACAAGTGATTCAACAGCAGACTGGAAAAAGAAAAAGGAAAACAACAGTCAGCTTCAAAAATCTTCAGCTACTTCCCAAAAAGTCCATCCAAGTGTGTCTTTCTCACCTGGACTGGGGTAAGTGTTTGGTATAGAGCTGCCTCCAAACTCCAAGACTTTGTACATCTACACACAAACACTCCGTCATACTGCTGAGCAGCTGCAAGAAACAGAAAAAGAGACGCACAAAATAATGATGTTGGCGCTATTTTTTTAAAATTACAACATCTATGTAAAATGTTTTAGGGAGATTAAAGTGAGAAAATGTCTTGTGGCTACAGTAGAATGATGCTAGAGCTGGTGAAGAAAACGGTGCCTGAATATCAAAAAGGTCAGCACATTTTCCTGAGGGACCGACACTGAAACCCACTCATTTCTTATGTGAAAGATTTTTTGTCTCACCTCTTTCTTCATATCATCTGGACAGTGTGATGTGGCTCTGGACAGGAATGACGGCAGGTACGTGTGTAACGTGTTCTCGGGTTTGGCTCCAAAAGCCAGGACTTTAAGTCGAGGATACAGACGTCTCAGTTGTTCCTGCAGACTGAGCAGACAACAATGGCTTCATTAAATTATATTACTTTTTTAGAAAACCCCCCAAGTTATTGTCAGCGTCTTAAAACGATCAGTGTGTCATGCGCTGTCAGCAGTTGGTTTTAAAGAGGAACAGAAGGTGGAAACTGTCTAAAAAAGTATTTTTGTAGAACAGCTCAAACACATTCCTTATCATTCAGTGATTTGCACTGAATGTGCTTGAGTGTGTTTTTCTACGAGTTGAAAATTCAAACTAAATTCTCAACAATCACATTTATATTAAAACCTATTTCCTAAACGTTGTATTCATTTTACAAGGAGCAAAGAAATAAAGACAATAGCAAAGTTTGCATTAGTTCACACTCACCTTGATGATAGGGCATTCTTGGGCATGAAGGCAAAATCCAGTAAAGGAAAGAACTCTTTAGGACCCATGATGCCAAATCCTTTTGTCAGATTTGCATGAAGTCTAGAGGAAGAAAAAGATGAAAAATAGCAAAAGATGACTTAATATCTGCACTCGAAACTATGTTTTCAGTTTAATTTGAATCAACACAAGAAAGACAATATTTGATAATCACATGCAAAAGGTGCATTCAAAACATTTTCATTGTATTTTATGTTAATAATATTGACATTTCTTGACCAGACTTACAAAAGAAGTCGATCCAGATAGGCTATGGCATACGCAGACAAGGATTTCACACCAAGCACAGGAAGCATGATACCCAGCCACACTGAAACACAACAATAAAACACTTCATTTACCACAGGCTGTCGGATCATTTAGTTTAGACCTTTTTAGCTTTTCTTGTAAATAAAATAAAAGCTCAGAGCCGAGACAACCACTTAGAGTCATTTCATTTCAAGTAACGGGAAAACAAAACACTAAGTTATTGTGTGGTCTAATGTGCAGAAAATTCTTCTCTACTTCATTTTCTCATCGTTAGGATTTTTAAATAAAGTAGCAGAGCTTTTCCGTGTGTTTTAGCATCGAGACAACACATTTTCAAGACAAGGAAAGCCTAAAAAAATCCAGAAAAGAAGACTGGAGAGAAACTGTTTTAAGTCTTTTCTCCATAATTCTTTGCGTCACATATACATACACAATATATAATGAACTTGTGAGTACAATCTCTGCATTTGTTTCACTCTTAACTACTTCAAACTGACACCTATAGTGTTTTTCACGCAGGTGTGCTTTCAAAGACACAACCCCGGCAAAACACAAAACACTTTAGGGACATGAAAACTGTCTATATAGTGTCTTTAAATTCCTCAGGATACGATCAAAGTGCTCCATTTTTTACCGACGTTCTATTCCTGTTATTAATTCAAAAGTATTAATTCCCCTCTTTGCTGTTTTCAAACTCCATGCTTCTTTGCCTTAAGGGAGCCAAATGATGCTCAATAGCCTTATTTTGCAGATGAAAGTTGTTATGTAATCTTCTAAGAACATTCACTGCCCGGTGCCCACATACTGACACCCACTCTCCCACCACACACAGACCTGCTGTGTGTGGTGTTTTTGAAGTTGAAGTTTGCAGATCATCATCAGAGGATGTGCAGTTATTTTAACCCTTAACTTTAAAATATTAATGACTCTACAGATGCTTCGATCTGTAGAGTTACACAAATAAATTCTTGCGCACTCGAGAACCTTAGTTTTGACCTCCAAAAATGTCCATCACCATGTTGTCCATCAACAACATGTGGAGGACTAAACATTTAATTTTGTTTTGCAGGACTTGGACAAACTTTAAAACTAACAACTAGGGCTGCACGATATTAGGAAATCATGCGATACACTATAAGTTGCGATAACAATATCACTCACGATAAATTGAGAGATAAAAGTAACAGTGTTTGATTTGTTGTGTATTGATATAATGTAAACAATAAGCAGAGAATGAATTATAAATATAAACAAAAAACTGACAAAAATAAACTAAGACTGAAAAAAATGAAGGAAGTTTAAGTGCAATAAGTTTATATACAGGAAGTTCCTGTATAACAAAGTTCTAGTGCATCTTATTTTGGACACCTCTCAACTCTGTTTTTATTTTATTCTGATTGAAAATAAGGCCCTTTTCACACAGAAACAAAACTTTCCCTACACAATCTTTGCTCCTTTTCCTGCTTAACAGGTTTTCCCATAAACACGGCATTATTTCAAGAAATGCCTTTGTACACACCAAACCGCCAAAATGATTCTTAACCCTGTAATAAATATGCCAGGCCTGTGTGTGGTTAATTGTTAAATAAAGGGTGGCTTTCCACAAAAATAGCATTAAAGGGCTCCAAAAATGCCAGTTCTGTGTGGATAAAAATCCAATACAATACAAATATTTCATGTATTTTCTTAAACTTGTGTGTTAGACAGGGTTTCCTATTTTAATAAACCAATCATTTGATCTTTTATTCAACACTGCTTTCATTTCTGTCAAAGTGCTTTTGCCCCAGTTTCCTTTATCTTTGAATCCCCCCTGTTGTCGTCTTGTGACATGAATAAACGTGTCTTTACTTGTTGCTTCATTAACCTCCAGCCCGTACTTTCCATAGATTGTTGGGAAAGTGAGTGAAAGGACAGTCTAGGACAAAGCGCAGTAAGTAAACACTTTGAAATATTGGATAAATATTACAGCTGTGAGAGAGTGCGTCTGTGTGTGTGAGGATTTGTTTTTCTTGATGTGTTTCACTGTCTTTTACCTCTTAGTCCTTGACTGAGGTCATGAAATCCCGCTTGTCCCAGAGCCCACATGATTGTCAAACACTTTGCTGGTCGATTCTGAACTGATCTCAATAACTCCAAATACTGGAGAGAAAGGAAAGAGTGATAAAGGGTATTACAACATATTTCTGCACAGTTTTGTCATTGGAGAACAGAAGTGAAACTGCATGTCCACATGCCAGCCAGTTGGTTCCTCAGTTTACAGTTTAAGAAAGAGACACAATTCAACAATTTGCATTGTTTTTTTTGTTTTTTTGTCTCTATAAGTAAGTTCATTTACACACAGAAGACACACACACTCACCTCTGGCAGATTTTGAGTGGCTATTCTGGGTTTGTCCTGCAGAAGTGCCTGAATGCAAACTCTGTAGCCGTGCAATGGTTCGCCTGGGGGCGACACAGAAAATTGCTGAATGCTCAATCATCTGACTGTAAAAACATCTTTAAGCCTCTGACACTGACCGTGACAGTTCTGGTTCACATGCAGGTTAGGGTTAGACCCGTTTCCTTTTTCCACATATTCCTATTTTTATCTAAAATTTTCAACTCCATCAGGCAGCAAAGACACTATATAAATCCAAATTACATATTTCATTATTAAAACATCATAACTGAGGAAAAACCCTCAAATATGGACACTTACTTGTCAGTGTTTTAGGTACAGTAGCTATTTTTCCTTTCTACCTCTTCCTTTAGGGGTCACCACAGCAAAAAAATGCACAATATAGACTTAAAAAACATAGGATTTAAAGTAACATTAACCTGCACTCATATTACTTACCTGCACCTAATAAACTAGCAATTAAGTATGGATTTGATTTTCCTCAAAAAAAAATAAATCTGTAAATAAAGAGAATTTTTCACAATTTACTGAGATGAATGATTTCAGGATTCTCTAAATCTACCTGCCTTTTTTATTAAAAAAACAAAAACTTGACATTGGAAGACACAGGCCAAACCACTACCACCTCATTGTGTGAGCTTTTGCATTTACCTGTCTGTCTGTCCAGCTCCCTGAGCATTGTGTAAACACAGTGGTCGAAGAAATCTGGCAGAACGTCACTGCAGCGTCCGAGGAGGCCTTTGATCACACCCCTCAGCTCTTTTCCTGTCAGGCAGTAAGGGTAATCTGGTGGGTAAAAGAAAGTGGAAATGGGTTGAGGGCTGGCATTTTATTTGTGCTCTGGAAGTAAGTATTTTCATATTTGGAATTTCGGAGAGTGTCTTGACAGACCGTGAGCGTAGCTGCTGAGTGTGGCCTCAGTCTCTGGTACAGTCAGCTTCAGGTTGAGGTAACCGGCCAGGTCTTTGACCCAGACCGACGGATTATCTGGGAAAAGAGTCTGACTGTGAGCCAACTGCTGCTTCAGGTCCCCAACGTCCAGCTAAAAACAGAAACAAGGCTGTAAGCTCAGAAAAACAATACATTCTTTATGCAGAGGCGAAAGACGATTTTAGCATGTGATAAAGACGCCACAGTGCGGCACTGTTTCTGTCAAAGTATGAAGAAATTTACAGCCACGACGTGTGTGCTGCTTTTCACAAAGAAATAAGAAGATTTGGGCCAAAAGAAATCCACAAAACTCGCACGAATGTTGAAACACATTCCTCAACAAATAAGCCGTTTCAAAACGCCCTGATATCATTCAGTTGAACAGGAGGAAAATGGTGGGAATGAGCATTACTCACAGCTTTGAAGGCCTCCTCAAGGTTCTTGTAAGTCGCAGGCTTGACTGTATTGCTGGAGTTAGATTTCTTGGTTGGTTTACTTGACGGCTGCTTCTTGCTTTGAGGCTCAGGCGGCGGAGGAACCTGCTCCTTGTTCTGTTTCTTCCCCATCTTCTCGAAGCCTTCGAACAGAGTCTCTGACATCTTCAGGGGCGCTGAAAGAAAACAAAGGCAGCTGTGGTGAGACACGCCTTCCTGGATATATAATAGACACGCAGCGTCTTTCAAAAACTTCAAAAACTTATTTCATCCTCTTGAACTCTTTCTTCAATCACCCCAGTGTCTTGAAAATCAAGTTAGTCCAGAAGAAGTGAGGTATTCCCCTCCCTGGCTGCTCACTTCACTCAAATCCAATGCCTTAGTGATCTCCAACACCCTCCCTCACTTGTGTTTTGCATAATAGGCAGTTATTATCCCGCATTCATGAAACATCCATTACAAATTCAACTAAGTCCAGTTGCCTTTTTTTTACTACACTTTGGATACCATGACCTGGATGAATGAGAATCTTCATATCATATCATACATTTTCCCCATACATTTTTACTTCCAGTTTAGGAAGTTTACTTCCTAAACTTCCAGCTAAACCCCAAATTTAACCTTCACCAGCCAATTTAAATATGTTTGCTATAATATTCCTACTACTTGCTATTACGGCTCTTCACACCAACAATAAGCCCAGTTTTTTTAAACTTGGAAAACCCTATTGTTTCCACTCATGTACCTTTTCTTTAACTTCCCCAGAATGAGAATATTATATTTAATTTATTATCTGACATGCCCTTTCACCTTTTTAATCAGACTGTCTCCTACATAAGCTAAAGTCACATAAGTAAAATAAATTAAAAGATTAAAAAAAAAAAACAAATTAAAAGTTTAGTAAATAACTTTCTAATACAGCTGTAGTTTGAGGTAGTGACTGTTTTAAGTAGAGGTAGTCAAGTGATGGACAATACTCATTTAATAACAATTATTTTTATTCTTACAAAGTACATTTACAAAGTGCCTTGAGATAATGTATGTTGTGATTTGGCGCTATACAAATAAAATTGAATTGAATTGAATTGAATTTATTATAAATAACTTTCAAATACAATTAATTTAGTTCTAGGAAACTTGATGAACGCTGCTACGCAACTAACATTAAATTTTTTCATCCAAATCTTTTTCTTTTCTTTCTATTTAAATAGAAAATACAGATGATTGCACTGTAGTGCAGACGGACACAAAATGTAGAATGGAGGGACAAACCATTAGTGTTGTTCAATTATTGGTCACGGAAGTTAAGCAATGTTTTTGTATTTTTAAAACAATAAAACACTCCAATTTTATCACATGGAGGAAAAAAAAAGAAAATAGGCTAAAAAAAACAATTATTGTCCATCAGCTTCTGTGATTTTATCAGCCATAGAAAAACCCTCACTGGTCAACTTCTAGTTTTAAGCAGTAGATTAATATAAATTTACTCAAAAACAAAGAAAGTACTTAGAGAGCCCAAACCACTAACACTGCTCAGTTTCACACAGACTCGTCTATCTCACAAAGTTAACATTTGTTTAAAAAGAAAAAGCTGAATCTGCATCACCAGAAAAGTCTACACACATCTTCATTGGGACATAACCTATATCTCCAGAAATTATACTTTGCTTTTTACGTTATAGTGGTCTCAGCAGACAAATACAACAAAAAAAAAACATAACTTTCAAGGTGAAGGTTAATCAACTATGGCGTTCAAATTCACAGTCCTTTTAAATGAGGAGGATTTACACCATAGGTGATAAACTACCTCTGTATAGACACACAGAGAAAACACTTGATAGCAGGATAAATTAATTGTTTAAGACATCAATTCATTTTCATTTAAAGTCTGCATTATATTTTTGACACCTCAAACAATTCTTTAGTTCTCTATTTTCCCTGTCTTTTCAAATGTAGAGATAAAAATCTAAGAACATTAAAAATTTTAGTACAAAGTCCAGGCTTAAAAATCGACTTGCCTTTTAAATTAAAAACAAAAATTTGACACTTGAAATAACAGAGGGGACATAAATGATTTGCTTAAGTCGTTATTTCACCACTAGCATAAAGAACCTAGACTCTATTTTCAGATTTATTTCTTCAAATCCGTTGAACGTATAAAAGTATGGGAGGATTCCAGGAGTCACAGCCACAGACTTGTGCGAGTGTTTGTTGCTGACAGAGGTCACCAGTTGTTCAATGATCATTCAGCTGCCGACAGTACTGAAGGTATATCTGGTTTCCATGTGTCCATTGCTACGACGATCTAGTGATGCAAAAAAATCGTTTACATCTCCAAGTGGATTCACAGCTAATTCAAACACCGTAATCCACAAAAATAAATAAATAAAGATAACTTTTGTTTCATCTTTTTGTGGAATAATCTGTTTTTCAGAGGTACTTTTGTTGCAGCAGGGAAGAAATGTGATCAGGTGAACAGGATATGCCTCACTACAGACTGTTAACTCAGCGTCTATGTGTAAGGTTTCTTGTCAGCTGTGCATCTCTTCTTCTGCTGGTGTAGGATTCATCCTGCCATAAGAGGGACGCACTGTACGTGTCCTCAGATTACGCCTCACCATGACACGGCAAAGACCTTCTGCTGACTTAAAACCACAACTGTGTCCAAATCGATCTCTCATCCACACATTCACTACTCCACCTGTGAAGTGATGATATGTATAGTTCGCTCTGAAATGGACAGTAAATTCAGATTTAATTCACTGACGGCTGAAAGAGCAAATACGATCTTTGATGGACGCGTATAATCACTTTTCTTTAAAGGCTGTGTAAATTTAAGGTGTATTTTAATTTGGCAGAAAATTAAGATAAAATAATTAGAGGTGCAAATAAGTGTTATTTTCTTAATCAATTAATCTGACATTTTATTTTCTTCATTAGTTTTCTCCATAAAATGCCAGAAAATGTTGATTGAAAGAAACCAAAAAATATCACCATTTCATTATTTATAAAAACCAATTGATGGGTGATCAAAATAGTTGGAGATTAATCATTTAACAATAGAGGTGGCAAAATTTCATTTTTATTTTTTTTTTAAAAACACACTGTACCTTTAAGATACCCTTATCAGGACATGTAAACTAGTTCAGACATGTAAAGTCAAACATGGGTATCATATGAGTTGACCTAGTCTATAAAATACACTAAAGACTTATCAAAGAGAAAAAGAATTAACATTATCTTATTTCTTCCTGACAATATTTTCCAGTCTTTCCTTGCAATGATAGAAATCATAAAAAGTAAAAAAAAAAAAGTATTAGCCAAGTTACTTTTTCTTTATCGTTTCAATCTAAATGCTTAACACGAGGCGATGGTGTTAGGGGGAAGTGAATTTGTTTGAAATAGAACCCTCTGACACAGCAGCAGTCACCGACAAACAGACTTTGAACAGGCTGATTCTCTGATAAATCTAATGCATAAGAAAATAGCAGCGGGAGAGGAAGATCTAATCGTTCCTGTCACATTTTTAGCAGCAGCCAGTGCAAATTTAATAGACAGCCGAGACTTTTGAACACAGTCTTCTCTTAAAGACAGGGCTTAGAAACAATTTAATTTTTTCTTCCTCAAATTTAGTAGGAAAATGTCTTTTAAATAACCAAGACCCTTTCATTTCCTCTGTTGTGTTTCATATCATAGTGAATATTTCACAGTTCTGATCTATTACTTTAACAGAACAAGAACTCAACTGCGAGATTTCAACTGCCGATTCACAGAAATTCGACACTTTCTGCACTGAATTCACACACTTTAAATACTACAGAATTAATCAGTACTATAATCAAAGCAAGAATCAGTTGCAGACCCAATCAAACACTGAAGGAGATAGTTTGACATGTGAATTAAAATTTCATAACTCCCGCTGCCATGGTTTCTAAAAGACTAAATTTAAGATGATTTTTTTACAGTTTCTGCATAGGACACTCACCAGAATCAACTTAAGGGGAATTCTCTTTTTTAATCGCGATACGTAATAAGATCGTGTATCCTAACCCTAATGACGATACGGTAAATACGGCACTCAGAGATGACAGTTGGCAGCTGTTAATGACTGATTCAAATCCGTCACTCTTTCAACGTTCTGCTAAAATAAAATGTTAACTCTCGTGGAGTTTTAAAAAGTGTGACAACAGCAGAAGAATGGCGTAATCAGTGATGACGACGTCTCTGTTAAACACACACACAATTCTGAAAGGGCTGCCAACAAGCTAACCGCACATGCTAGCTAGCCAACAATGCTCTCTCATTTGCGGTTCGTAACAGGAACACACAACACGGAAAAATTAACCATCTAACATGTTTATGTTAGTGTGTAAACGAGGAGATACAAGCAGAAGTACTTAAAATAGGTCACTTACGTCGGGAGGGCAGGTTGGATTCGCCCAGCGCTTTCCTTCCGCCGCTTTTCTTCTCACTCTGGTTCTTTCCGGAGCCGCTGTTCTTCTTTCCCTTCTTCACGACCTCCCATTTGCCGGCGGAGCCGTTGTTTGAAGCCATGTCTCCGGTCCGGTACCGTCCGGGCGAACTGATAATAACCTCGGGGTGCTGCTGGGTGGAAAACGGCCAGGCTGACGGGACGATCCTCCGTCAAACGCCTCGGTTCATTTAAACGTAAAAAAGCATGCCACGTCTCGTTGTCGACGTGACGTCACAGTGACGCGCAGGACCGTTAACTTCCACATGTTTTAAACCGGCGCTTACGTTGTTTTTTTTTTTTTTTTTTTTTTTTAAATTAAATATATCATAGACCTTTAAAAAAACATAAACATAAAAATAATTTATTTATTTATTTAATATATGTATTTGTTTTTATGCTACCGTTGTACGTTTATTTAGCACAAAATGTGGTGAAATATTTATTAGTTTTGTTTAAATTGATTAAAATGTGCTGATCCACACGGGCTTTACTTATCATATATATATATATATAAAAAAAAGCTTTACCTGAAGAAAATCCAGATACATAATAAAAATCAATTTTCTTCAATTAGTTTAAAATTATGTGAAAATTGAGTCACTTTGACCTAATTTAGTTAAACTGGCTAATCTTGCCAGTCTAATAACGGTAATATATATATATATATATATTTTTTTTAAATCGCAATACATAATATGATCGTTTATCGTCCCAACCCCAGTGACAGTGATATGGACACTATTGACTCAGAGGTGACAGCTGTCAGTACAGGCTAAGTAGTAACAGGATAATGCCTGATTCAAACCCGTCACCCGTTTAAAGTTCAGCTAAAGTGAAACACCATCCTGTCACATACATTTTAGGTTTGCCTTTAAAAAAACAAAAACATAACATGATAATTATGTTTTTCCTGTCATATTCGTACTTTTGTTTAGCCCCAAAAACTGTGAAATATGAATTTGTTTTGATTAAAATGGCAGATTTGTACTTTAATTTAGCTCAGAATTGAGGGGAAATTTTAATTAAATTGGCTCATCTTACCTTTATTTAATAAAGATTAATTGGGGGAAAAAAAATGATAATTGAAACTCCAGATACATTGAAAATTTCTTCATAGGTCAAACTTATTTGATAATAGAAAATTAGGTAAGATACATATCAGTTTTGAATGAATTCAGTTAAAATGGGTTTGTCTCACAGGTTTTGATTTTAAGAAATTTAAGAAACATTATAACAAAATGTTTATAATTAATGTTTTGTTCTTTTTTTCCCCCTCCAAATAACAGAAAATAGCACTTCAACTAGCAGAGCAGCTAAATGCTAAAGTGTCAGATATATTGAACTTTACCAAACTTAAAAATCCTCTGGACCCCTCTCAAAAATGACTCCACCAAAGGTCTTCCTCTCTCACACACTTAGTCAGGGATATTTATCATAAATAGCATGTTTACAGTTCATTATTGTTGCCTTATTGTCTTGTCTTACTTATCTTGTGATAATTCTCCACTAACGGATCCAAAATATTGGTTAATTGGCCTCATTAACGAATATCGGTCGACACCTAATCCAAATGCATGTGTTTTCCGTAACCTACTTAAGAATTTAAAAAAAAACAAAAAAAAAAAAAACATCCTTAATATGACACCATCACAGACAGCACACACAATAATGAGCTCGGGTATTTTTCTTGAACCTCAGAACTTTATTGCATTCCAGCTGTAACTCCATACAATGTCAGTTTACCACAAGGCTGCTGCTAGTAAGAAAAGAAAAAACAACATTTGGAGGTTCAATGTTTCGTTCTCAGACCGTTTTGACTCGTGTCAGTTTCACACAGCCCGACTGTCAGTCACAGTAAACCACACCCACAGTTCCTCGGCAGCCGCTGTTTTCGTTTTACCACCATGCAAATAAACTCAATTAAATACGGCAACTGAAAAGAAAGGATAGCAGCTAAAATGTTTAACTCAATTAACACAGTCAAACATTAGTAGTGTCAGTCTGTTTTTTCCTTTTTTTTTTTTTTTTTACACATTTGTTCATTCATAGAATTCAACTCCTCCATTTGTCTGATAAATAACTTTTACACTGATGCCTCTGTGCCTCTATGTGGCCGTGGAGAAATTCAGTGCAAATTGAAAGGAAAAAATAAATCTACATAATATAAAACTGCATGTTCCTGTGTGTTCCTGGCAGCAGCCAGTCACTCTGCGTTGTTGGCATTTTGGATAATTTTAAATCTTTTTTTTTTTTTTTTTTTTTTTGCTACATTTAGTGCATTTTCTCAAATCCAAAACCTCTTTTTTTCCAGAAATGGTATTGAGCAGATAAAAAAAAAAAATTTAAATAAATAAAAACATAAATACATCATGCTGTCTCGCGAACAAGCTGTCAGAACAGTTTCGTTAGCAAATCCATCTGTGTGTGATGAATGAACACAGGAATAGGAGATGGTTTGGGGTTTTTGTTTTGTTTTGCATGTACGTGTGAGCAATTCAACGTCTGATATGTTTCCAAGCTAAATGCACGTAATCATTTACATATATGACGTGTGTGTGTGTGTGTGTGTGTGTGCAGGCCTCTCCTCCAAAAGGGGAAGTGAACCATTTTTTAATCTCACTGCATGAAATCCTCTGCCATAATAGCCCAAACGGATCACAATGTGCAGAAAATATTGCGTGGTTTCATATATAAACTCTGTAGGGAACCCTGATGCATACATGTGTGTGTGTGATCACCGGTCAGAGTGCATGGTGACACAAACTGACCTCCTGCTTTAGACACATTGATAGCACTGTTGGCTCCGACTGTCAGTGCTGAAAACCCTGTAATCTCATTTCCGTTCATGTTGAACCTTTAAAAGGCTACGCTAGCCCTTGTAGTGCCACGTTTAAGGGGTTAGAATAAGACGAGCCTTAGTCCAGGCAAGTCCAGGTTTAGTGGCCTTTTGCAAGTGCGAGTTTGGGAAGCTAGGCTTTACAAAAAAAAAAAAAGACAAAATGGCCGACGTATGAGAGAGCGACTGTAAGTAGTCAAAAAAAGTGAAATGGGGGTAAGTAAAAGGACAGTTGAGAATAATGATCGGGTTGGTTAAAGGGTGAGAGATGAGGGTGAGACAAACTGATGGTGATGGAGAAAGGAGTTCAGAACTCCTCCTGGTCTGCCCGCGCTCCTTCGTCAATTTCCTCATCTTCTGGTGGCGCAAACCCCTCCTGTTAGAGAAAACTCAAGGTCAGCCCGATGTTTGGTCATCACGGTTAGTGTGAACTTCTTTTTGACTCTCCACCACCACAGGTTTTCATCCTCATTACTTTCTTTTAAATATACTACCTCATTCTGCACTAAGTGGCACTGAAAGGCAATAAGCCAAGCAGCGTCTACTTGGTAAGACACCCAAAAACACACACGCTCACAGGTTTGTTCAGCCGAGGACCCTGCATTGCCTTTTATTAATTCAGTCTACGTAGTGAACCTTTGAGACAGAGCCTTCTCCACACTGCCCCAACTCTCTGGAACTCCAACTCACTAGAAACTTTCAAAACACACATCAAGACCCATCTGTGCAAACCGGCATTTCCATAGTTTTTAACGTTTTTGCTTAATTTATTTTGTTAAAGCGGTGAACTGAAAAGCGCTGTAGAAATCTGATGTATTATTAAACCAGGTATCGGAAAGAAAGATTTGCCAATTTTTTTAAGCAATTAAATACCGGGCCAAAACATCATATCTTTATCAGGCATATTTCTACTAACCCCTTTTCATCTAATCTGAACTGTTCAATATTGTACAAAAATGGCAAATTTTAAAGACATGTTGGTTTTAAAAGTAATTTGAATGTTACCTGAGTCTTAAAACTCCTCTTTGACTTCAGACTTTCAAAATAAAAGTTGTGAATTCTACATGACTTTGTAATTTTTGTGAACAAAAGCACATTTTTGAATTCATCTCACCAAATATTAATGCTGGTGGGCCAGTATTGGCCCATGGGCCACCAGTTGCTAAGAAAATTTAGACCAGATTTTGGTCTCCATGAGGACTCATGGTCCTGACAAGTTCAGGGATTAAAACTAAAATGTGTTCTATTGTAAGATTATCATTCTTCTGCACATCTAATCCAAGCTTCTGAAGTTTTAGACCATAAAAAAGTAATGTGATTTTGTTTACCTCTGTAGCATACAGTACGTCTAGGATTCTGCTCAGGAGTGGGTTTTTTTCGTTTTCATTTTCTTGACAGATGAGCTCGATGTCTCTAAGCTTTCCAAAGTAAAAGTCCCTCTCCTTCTCCAGTCCGTCCACAGACTGCTTCAGTTCCAGCACCTGAGTGAAGAAGAGACAGCCACGGACAAAAGTGAGCAAAATAGGGTTCACAATAACAACCAGATGCATAGATTCAAGATTCTTTATCATCAAGTAACAATGTCACATTATTACAAGCAATAAAATTCTTGCACTAAAGAAGTAAAATGAACTACCACAAACATTTAACTGATTGATTTTAAAAATTTAAACAGTTGCAAACAGTTAAACTAGTCCGTCGTGAAATTTACAAAAAAAATTCCTTGATCTTTTAGTCAAGATTATTGTATATATATGTTTTAATTAACATTCTTGTAATGAAGATTTAATTAATTTACCAAACATCTCTTGGGAATAATTTGGGTTATTTAAAATACAGAGTTTTACAGATATTGTCACAATTGATATTGGGATTTTGGTCATGGTATACTGCCATTTTTAAGGTTCAGGAAACACTGGCATATATCATAAATCAAACCACATATAGCATAGTTATGACCAATACCCAAAATACCACAATTTATAAATTATATCAATCAAAAAGCTAGGAAAAGCTATTTAATTATTATTTGATTGACAGTTGTATATGTCAGTGTGAGGACATGTTCACATCATGACAGAT
The DNA here is from genome assembly GCA_016785285.1 of Brachirus orientalis. NCBI lineage: Eukaryota > Metazoa > Chordata > Actinopteri > Pleuronectiformes > Soleidae > Brachirus > Brachirus orientalis. The sequence goes on along the minus strand of JAFBJR010000160.1, from coordinate 5,300,796 downwards.
ATTTGCAGTAGTTCTCTTTGTATTGTATAAGTATTGATTATTTGGCGATATCAACATCACACTCGACAGGAAATGTGTGTGTGTTTGTGTGTGTGTCCGCAACAGATGCGAGGTGAGGTACCTGCTGGTGGAGCTCCATGATGTCAGCATCTCCTCCGTTACGGGTCACGGGAGGGTTCCTGCGAGTCGCTGGTACGTTGGCTGGCCTCTGCGGGGTGGGGACGCTCTTGGGTGTAGTTGGAGATGTTCTCATGGAGGCTGGTAGACGGACACATACATTATCTACACTAGAGTACATCATACCAGTGGTGTTTGAACAGATTCACCGTATTTTTAGTCGTTGTAGCTGTTAAAACAAAGCGTGTATTAGTTCTTCCTCTCCTTCTAAATAAGAATTTCCCTCAGGCTGTACAGTGAGAGGTGTAACGCTGCCTTCCACAGGAAGACTAAGTTTCTGTCCACAGTTCAAAGTCCTTCAGCACAGTTTGAAGTTCTTTATAATCACGTGTGTAAATTATGTTAATTATGTTACACTCTGCAGCAATGTTTTGGCAACTGCTGTTTCACACAGATAAAAGAATTCAAACATGCACATGCACATACTCACAGATCAATTCCTTTGGAGATTTAGGATAGACAGAGGTTATTACATTGAAGACAAATGTTTTTTTGTTTTTGTTTTGGGTAATTGTTACTAATATGTGTTTAGTTTGCTATTTACCAAAGCTTCAAACAAAACCCTGATCATAAAAGCACATATGCTTTTTCTTCCCTATATAGAGCATTGTACCGTGCAATTTAACCGCAGATTTATGATAAATATAATGTATGATTCTCTTGTTTTTGTCTGACTGTCTGCAAAACTTGTTACAACTGTATTTAAAAAAAAAAACTACTGTAGTCTTAGTTAGCTCAAAACGCTGTAGGTGCACACAAATCCACAAAAATGCCAAAATTAACATATAAAAGCATATTTTTCTTGTCACAGCAGCAGTGTGGATGAGGCCAACCAAGGTCACGCTGATACAGACAGGTTGGTCTTTTGTTTGACATGATGCTGGTGTTGGTTCATCCAAACTGGTTAGGAAAAATATAACACACACACATACACACATGATGGAAGGGGTGTTACCTGAGCGAGAGGGTCTTTTGGGTTTGTGATGAATGGGTTCACCTGGGTTAGGGGTGGGGGGGTGTTTGCATGAAGAGGTGAGAGTACTTTAAACAGCATCACACACATACACACACACACGTGTTCATACATCGTACCTATGCTGGATGGAAGCCCTGATCCCTCCTGGCCCTGCCGTGTGAGGACAGGGTCGTATTCTTTCCCATCATAGTTGGCATCAAAAAACCTCTTAAACCACTGAAGGAACTCAAAATTGTCCTGGAACTTGCCCTTCACCAACTTCTCCACTGGGATAATCTGAGTGTTAAAGAGACATGTTGAGGACATTAATTTGTTGTGAATTATTTAAAGGGCCTGTCTTCAATCTTTAAGAGGGTTTATTGGCAGAAACTGACATCATGACATTGTTGTACATATGTGACACAAACACACAAACTAGTGACGATCAAAGCAGTCCTTTTCTTTGTACTGAATCCTTAGGACCAGTTGATTAAAAAGATTTGTTCACTGAATGGTTCAGTACTTTCTGGATGACACAGTCGCTGAACTGAGATGCGGCTGAACGGGTTGTGATTCGGCTCACGATCTCCGTCTTTCAGCAGTGCTGTCGCTAAAATATTATTAAATATTGAGATTTTAGAAAAAGTCCTTGTTAAATGTTGGAGATGAACACATGTTTTCGAGATTTTTACATTTTTTTTAACTGATCTACAGTTTGGCATTGGTCGGTTTAATTCCTGTGTCGGACGTCGCGCTCATGACTCTTCCGGTGACGACGCTCTCTGACCAATCAGTGGCCGGCGGTCTGTCCACGTCACGTTTTAGTATCGGCTCAGCTCGACTGGAACCTCGACAGAGCAGGTACTAAAAAAAAAAAAAGCACCAGGTACCAAGTACTATCCTCAATGGAAAAGCAAAAACAAAAAGGAGTCAATTCAAGTTGATTTGAGCTGAGTAGTGGAAATGTATAATGGAAAGTGCCAAAACAGCATAGCAACATGTCTACGGTTAAAAATTGGACTATGTTTATGAATGATTTAGTGGAAAAAAAATAAACATCGGGAAAGTAACAATGTTTGAACTGTGGCAGCCATCTTGGAAACCCATATCTGGGTTGGTGAGGTGTCTCCGCGTTTCTGAGATGGACTACAAATGAAACACACCATTACTACATAATTCTGTTATAGGTGATAATTAACTTTCATAAGTGAGGTCATTTGTCCACTGGAACATCTCAAATGTGTTAGACTCATTTAACCCAAGGGGACGCTTTGTTTTACCTAGTTTAATTTTGTAAAAGTGTGTGTGTGTGTGTTCTCACCTTGTCCACATTCATTCTCTTGAACGCAGCCTGTAAAACCTTGAAATTGTGGATGTATTCATGCTCCAATTTAGAATTGAATTTAACTTTCTTCAACAGTATGCAGCCTGGAAAAAGCATGTCCATGAACTGGCAGTATGCAGCACCTTTGACAAAGAAAAAAAACACAGACAAAAAAATATATAAGTATTTTTAGAACTTAATGTACATTTACATTCAGTCACAGACTCAACATTAAAATAAAATAGTGTTTACCTGAACAGAGCTGCTCGATCTTTGTGTAGGTGAGCTGCAGAGAGTCGTTCACCCATGCCAGCATGTCATGACGACTCAGGTTGTCTACGTTCATAGAGGTGGAGTAGACATTCACCGCCATCCTCCTGCTTAAACACACACACAGATTATATCAGCTGTCGGAGTGTGTAACAGTAGGGAGGTCTTAGATTACTGAGAAACTGCTTTAGAAGAAAAACTGTCACAAACAGCATTAACAAACTGTATCAGGAACAAAACAAGCCAAACCTCTGGTTCCAATAAATCTTCTTTAAAATGAAAAACTATTTGGGAAGAAGAGCTTCTTGGACTCACACTAGTTTAGCAAGATTGTTACTTGAATAGGAAACGCGTAGAAACAAAGTCAAAGACAAAATGCGCGTTTCAGCCTCAACTCTTAAACTGTTATGAGAACCCACTCTGACACGTTTCAGCCTGTTTGTTTTTTAATGGTTTCAACATGACCATTCCACTACATTAAAGGCATTTTAAGAGTTTGAAAGAGAGAGTTCTGACTTTGAAATCTTCTTTGAAGTTGAAAAATGAGTAATTTATTAATCATCATGTTGCAATCGCGCCAGTTAACAGCATTTCCCCATGCGTGGGGTCTGTCTATATGTAGGGATGTAAAGTGACACATACTTTGTTTTTCCTGCAGAGGGCAGCATTGCACCTTTAGGTGAACAGCCTGCCCGAATTTATAAAATCACATTAACTGCCTAATTTAATATCTTTCTCTGCTTCTGCAAATAAAAAAACATTGAGCATTTACAAGTATCCTGTGTCTTTTTTTACAAGTATCCTGTGTCTTTTAATCAGATATGTGAGATTTGCCGGATTTAATTATTGTGAAAAAATAGAAAAATGCAAGGGCCAATTGGACACGCTAAATTGCCCGTAGGTGTGAATGTGAGAGTGTCTTTATGTGGTATACCCCGCCTCTCGCCCTGTCAGCTGGAGTTAGGCACCAGCGCCCCCTGCAATCCTCAGCAGAGGATAAAAGTAGTCGAAAATGAGTGAGTGAGAAAAAATGCAAGGCTGGATATACAGTATGTGATATATACATGTTGCTCAAGTTCTCCAAACTACTATTTGTGTCTGAAATCCTGATTATAAGGCGGGTAGGTACCTTGTCAGGAGCACTTGACCTGTCCTGTGTTTTGCACAGACATGTGTCCAATCACAGGCCCGTTTCCCTTTCACTCAACCATGGGCTCCCGCAAAAACACGACTCCGGTGGGACTCGAACCCACAACCTTTGAATCACTTTTGTACTACCTAGAAGTCCAATGCGCTATCCATTGCGCCACGGAGCCACTGAAGACTCACAAAGGGCACTGAAACATCTTATTAGGATTATTAGAATAACCTGTTCTAAAAAAGGAAATCTGTGAATATGGCATTGTTTCAGGAAATAGTAAAAAGTACAGCATGCCTCCCCCCCCACTTGCTGTAAATGCTGAAGTTTATATGCCAAGCCTTTATGTGGCACTGTAACACCGGCACAGAAATTCACCAAGAAAGCTACCATCGGCATCTTGAGACTTGAGATAAACCAAAAACTGTGTTTTAAGATTCCAAAAATGCTGGTTCCATATCAGTAAAAAAGCTAATACCATACAGTATTCTCCCAAACGTGTCCTTGTGTGTACAAGCCCATTTCAACTCACTTGGGAAATATTAAGAAACTTCTCTGTACACATTTATTATTCCGTTGGCAGAAATTGTGAATAGCTTTTTCATAACACACAGTACTAATATATACATCACCCCATCACTACACGACATCAGCGCGACCGTCAGGCGCTCCAGTCAAAAACACCTCTGGCTTCTGGCTTTCATGCATTTTTAGGTGCTGCATATTAACGGCCCTATTACTTAGCAACAAACATAAAAACAAACACTCTGCTCACCTGCGCTGGGTGTGTGTTTGGCGTGAACTGTTTGAATCAGGTTGTCCTGGACCACCTCACAACAGACCTGCAGAGAAAAACAAAAATCAAGACCATGTGGAATATTCCTATTTAGTCCCTATTTATGCCACAGGTGGTTATGAGCCATTATTTATGGCTACATAAGTAAGGGTTTATCGTTACATGTAGGAGAACAGGAACTACTAGCCAATATAATATAATGCAATTTAAGACTAACCACTAATGACAACCAGTTCTTCGTAATTACCGTAACTCTTGTTGAACTGTAACCGCTGATTACTATTTTCATAATCCAACCATAGTTAATCGCACATCAGTTTCTACTTATTATCACTTAATTTACTTCATTTTGACTTATTATACATCAACTGTTTTTTTCTTTCCATAAGACACATTACATTTTAAAAAACACCATTTGAATTCACCCTGTTTTACTTTATGTAATTAACATGCTGGATTTTTTTGCTCTGGGGGTGTCGTCTTTTTAAGCGGAACTTTATCTAAACTGGTTTTCCTATGGTCCAGAGAGCCTCCACGAGATTACAATATACACCTCACTCCCTCTCAAAAGTTAACCCCACAACACCACTAATCTGTCTTAATCCTTTCAGCCGAGGTCCAACATGCTGTAACCCATCATGGTTCAAACACGCAGCTCAGATCACCAGTGGGCGTGAAATTAAAACCCGTGCAAAAGCGATTTATCCTCGATAAAAGACCAAGATAAGAAAATATCAGACAATATCAAGGCATTTCCTGTGAACCAGCGGCCTCCAAAGTAAACACCACACAGCAGGATGTTCTGCTGAGCAATCACTTCCTGAGTGCAGGGCTTCACAGTGGCAACACTGTTCCCTTGGAAAAATGCAGCATATTTTGGTTTTTCACTGGTTAATCTGCAAGGTATGCCAGTCTCTCTGAGGGTAGTACTCACTGTTAAGCTGTTTGATTTATTACAACAAATAACTACAGCCTATACACATCCTTCTGTGCCCTCCTAAAATATTTTTTTTTTTTTAAATATTTATTTATTTTGCACAATGAAGAAAATCCTGAAATGAAAATGCATTTCCTGCTGAAAAATAAAAGCTGTTGACCTCTCTCTCCTCCTGCACCAAAGTCCATAGATAAATTGGACATCACAGCACGCAGGAGATGTTAATCCACAGCTGCCTCCAGCAGTAAATTCAAATGTTGTTTGTATTAAAATAAGTAACACAAATATATCAAATAAGGCAGCAGTGGTCCAGCAGCTCCTGTGTCCCCGTGAGCTTAAAATGCTGATTTTCTTTATGGACTCTGGTGCAGAAACATAAGCGGTTAACAAACTTCAGTTTCCACCAGTAAAGTCTGTGTAACAGAAAGATACATTTATGAACATATCTGGAATATACTGTAGAATTAATCCAATATAGATTTTAATATTTTGTTTAGAGGCTAAAATCAGTTTTTCCTTCGGTCTCTGCTGGTGGCCATAGATAGATAGATAGATAGATATACTTTATTAATCCCAAGCTGGGAAATTGCAGTGTAGCAGCAGCATTACACACAGTGCCAGTAACAACACAATGGGATGAGACATGTTGTCAGTGAGAGTGACGAGCTAAACTGTTCCTTTAAGTTTTAAGTTTGTTCCAACAAAATATGGTAAAACTGTTTAAAGTTCAGATTGGTTTATTTGTTATGTGCATTATGTAAATGTATAGCTATACTGTGTATTGTAAGTGTTCATACAGGCTATTTTCCCATTTGAAGTTCAGATTTTCCTTAAAAGACTAAAAGGAAAATATATTTTTAACACTGTTGACATTTAAGTTGTTTTTGTTCTTTGTTCTACTTTAGTTTTTTGTGATTTCTCGATTGAATGTGCTGTATAATAGAGATTAATGTAAACTTTTGAAACATTTTTATTTTTCTTATTGTATGTTGTATTGTACAGTTTGAATTGTGGGCCCCAGGAACAGTAAAACTGGACAATATATCGATATAAAACCTATATAGTGAAATAAAACAAGATATGGTCTTAGATTTTATATATCATCATAAGGTATCTGTGATGACCTTCCCTGGTTTTAAAGGCTGTTGCACTGATAGTCATCATATTTACTATATTGGATACATTTGTAAACTACTTAAAAAAAATTAAAAAGGCACTTGTTTAATTTTTACCCTAATTATTTGTGTTATAGCATAGTTTGACCATATTAATAGTCAACGTCATTGTTTCTAACACATGTAAATTACAACTTACAGATCACAGTGGTTCTACAAAGACACAAAACATTTAGTCACAGGTATCTGGAACTATATAATATAGTATTTAACATTATGATTACATAGTAATCACAATATGATTAGAATTTCCACAAATTCATCCTGCAGGCCAGATCGGATCCTCTGGCTGGCCAGACCAATGCTGTGAAATGTGCCTACTAAGGTATTATAATAATTACTTCAGTGTTAGCAGATTAAAGGTACATAGTTGCTACTGGTCGTGTACAAACATGTAAATACGTCGTCACACACAAACTCTCCCGTGTACGAACCAAACTTCGCCGTCGGTTCCTCCGCTCCGTGTTGTGACAGCTGACGTCGTGGCCGCTCCACGGTGCCACAGTCTCGGCTGTGACCGTGTGTGACAGGGCCGTCCTGACACTGCACCGCTGCTAGCTTCCCTCCCTGCTAACCGCCGCCGTTAGCAGTCGAGCTGCGCTCGAGTTCGGTTCAATGAATGCCGAATTTAAAATCCCTCCATTTTAGTTTACGCTAAATCGCGGCGGCATTAGCGGAGTGGAAATAAAAGTCTAAGTGAATACGAGACTTTTCTTTAAAAAGGCTAACGTTACCCCCCTCTGGAGGCCTTCTCGGTAATACACACGCACAATACCAGTGAAACTACGGCACGGTTCAACTATTTATCTATCCCGTAAATCAAATTAATCACTAAAAAATGACTTAAAACATAAATAGTAAGGTTTTAAGTGACGTTGAGTAGATATGGCTCACCGGAGTGGCTCTCTCGGCCGTCTAGTTGTCTCAGATGATGAGCTCCTCTCTGTCTCTCAGCCAGTTGCCGCGAGACTGCTGCTGCCTAAAGCCGCCGAGAGGGCGCACGCGCACCGCAGTTGCACGCTTTCTCCGTACTATTCGGTGAAACTGGTGTTTTCAGGGGCGGCCATGACGGAGAGAGTGGCGCATGTTCGGGGATTAACCTGACCGCTGGTGTTTCGACTACACCTCCTCCTCATTGGCTTCAGTTTTTCATTTATTTACAATAAAATACAGAATACATTTGCCTAATTTTGCAAACTGTGAATTCACACACACACGTTTGCACTTCTATCAAAGTGAGGACTCTCATAGACATAATACATTCCCTAGCCCTTTACCCTAACCTTAACCATCACGATTAGATGCCTAACCCTAACCCTTACCCTAACCCTGACCTAAACTCAAATCTAACCCTAACCCTAAAAACAGGTCTTAACCTGGTGTTTTCAGGGGCGGCCATGACGGAGAGAGTGGCGCATGTTCGGGGATTAACCTGACCGCTGGTGTTTCGACTACACCTCCTCCTCATTGGCTTCAGTTTTTCATTTATTTACAATAAAATACAGAATACATTTGCCTAATTTTGCAAACTGTGAATTCACACACACACGTTTGCACTTCTATCAAAGTGAGGACTCTCATAGACATAATACATTCCCTAGCCCTTTACCCTAACCTTAACCATCACGATTAGATTAGATGCCTATATATATATATATATATATATACACATATATATATATATATGTGTGTGTGTGTATATATACGTACATATATAACACATATTGTATTTTTTGTTTTCTGTATTTTATTTGGTTGTGTAAAGCAATCAAGATTATTATTATTATTATTATTACATTTTTGTTTTTTGTTGGAAGCGCTCTCCTTTTTTACTGTTAAATGCAAAAACAACCCGATGATCTGGAAACACCTTGAGTAATGTTGCAAACAAATTTATCTTAGCAACTTTGTCTTATAGACAAACCTCAAAATATGTAGTTTTTCTTTTATATAAGATATGTAATAAAAAAAAATTGCAAGCAAACACCTATGCAGCAGAAACAATTTCCATGTGTTTTATGTAAATATTCTTATGAACCTTTATTGTTATGTTTGTCTGCAATTAGTTTGAATATGCTTTCAATCATAATGCATTCAAATGTATAATGACATTTTATTTGACATTACTATACTGTACTTTTAAAAACTACATTATAATATAATTGCATCATTAACTACAGGGGAATATGAATGCATTATTTATGTGCGACATGAATACAGCTGTTGTATACAGTGGTCTGAGTGGGACCACAACTTTTTGGCATTTTAAAAACGGCAAGTAACAAGAGGGAGTTTGCTGTTTTTCCACTTTATTGTTTGCTTTGTGGTAAGAAACAAGCAGCCACGTACAGATTCCACAGGTTCACTGTCCAGCACAACAAGAGTCTACAAACACACAGAGCCACTGAGCGGTCACAGTGCCTCCAACACAACAAAACCATCCAACAGTGGAATAGTTATAAAAACAGCACCAGTTGTTTGTTGTCTGTCACACTTCTCTCCTCTGCCTCCAGGTGGTGCTGTTCATGCATGGGTGTTGGTGTGGCACAAGTGACTCACATTTGGCACATTTTATTCTTTCAACTAAAAAAAACAAACAAACAAACAAACATTCTAAATATATAGTAGTACACAAGCGAGAAGACGTGAATATGTATAAATATAATACTGTGAGGCAGGAATGACCAGTGTTTGTTTTTATGTCCTGCACGTGCAGCTCAATTCTTCGTGCTCTGAGAAACTCGCTGCTCTTACAACAATCCCTTTTAATCTTCCAACATACTGTAAACTTACTGAAACAATGTAACACAGTGTAATATCAGCTGCTAACGTTCGGGGCTCCTGTGAACCACTTAACACCTCAATCATCAGCTGTCTGTTCAATTTATTGCAGAAAAGTCCAAACAAATTGTAATTGTGCTTGACATATTTTGAGTGTAATCCAATATTTTCATGTGCGTTTCATTTAAATCTTTATATCCGCACCTTTACAGCAGCTTTGAGTGACCTCTCTGATAAATGAGAAGGTACGACATCAACCTTGACTCACGTTAATCACATAAACTGTGAAACTATCAGTAGCAAAGTAAGAAAAAAAACACTATTCCCTCCCTATTCCCTCTTCTGTAAACTTTAAATCAGATACTAAGGAGACCTGTCCACGTGAAGTTTCCATAAGAGCGACACCCTCATGTAGCCGTTGTGGGATCAGTACTGGGACTAGAGTTATAATCCCAGTTAAGCCCACAGATTGTGTACTTACAGAGACTGCGCTACACCACAGGTGAGGCTGGGAAGTGTGTTGTTTCAGTCAGAGGCAGTGGTGTTAAGACTCAGTTAAGACCTGGTGCTAACATCTGTCCGGAGTGACCCGATCACATTCTGTAAGGTCAGGTCCAGATAGTGTCCTCAGATCCAATCAGAGAAACCACATTCTGAGGTGGTTTTAGGACATGTGTGACCACATTCCGTCCACGAGGTGGATCAGAGCCCGCCTCCTCAGCTGCACCATCTGACCTGCTGCAATTTCACTGTATTTTTTTATTTTTTATTTTTTTGCAGTAATTTGCTCTTACAGACAAATCTGAACAGTCAGACTGGTTAAAAACATAATTTTGTTATCATAAAGTGGAACTATGCAGGATTTTTAGCCTAATTTAACAGCTTCAGGGTCATTGTGCTGGTTAAATGTCCCTCCCCCTAATGTCTATTATTGGAAAACCAGCCATGCCAGATCAGGGCCGCCAACCAGGGGTCCTCAGAATCAGGAAGTCTTGCAAAGAAACACGAATTGATTCACGGCACTTCCCACACACCCAGTAAGGTACCAGCTATACGATCAAAGTTGCGCGAGTGCTATTTTAGACGTTCTTCATGGCAGCGCCGGAGAAACAAAAGTAGAGAAAATTGTCTGTGGAGGAAGCAAGGAAGAGGACTGTCTGGCCGAGTGAGGGGCCACACACGAGTAAACATCGGACCGGGTTTTTCTTTTGAATGGCGACAATTAAAAGCACAGAAGCACGCAAGACGGATGCCGACCGGCATGGACATGGCTCCATGACTTGTGTTTGCTGGCCAGTGTGTTCACTTGTGTTTCGCTGGTAGACAAAGGATGGGTGAATGTTTATGGTGCCGTCTTAAAACATTCAATCTGAAATTGTAGGGGGAGAAAAAAAAAAGGCGAGAAAAAGCCACCAGACATGCAAAGATCCACTTTAAAGCATGTGATCAGGTGTATCAGGATAGACTTTAAAACCAGGTCTGAAAAGAGCCTAAAAAAAAAAAAATAAGATGGATGGGATCAAGTCACTATTGAGGGAGTGACACTGTAAGATCGCATGGTGCTCAAAGCAGTTGGATGTCATCACCACAGACACAGTTCATCCACTGGAAACAAAAACACTGAGGTTAGAGGAGCCCACGGTGCAGTGGGAGGCCGAGCACGGTGGGTGGTTTTAATCACAAACAGAATCCACACACACATATATCTTCATATGACTCTAAATCTATGGTGTCTATAGTGTAATGTGCGCTCGTGTGTGTGTGTGTTTGAGTGACTAGGGTATATAATAGATATTTCACTGAATCCAGCTGTACTATTTTTAATTAACTGGGTCGACATCACTTCAACTTCAAACCATCAAAAACTGTACTGGTTTTGATCTTTCACAGCGTGATAATGAGCAACACTTTATCAGTGTTAATATGATCAGCTTGAATTTGGCAACGACATTTAAATTCAAAGATAGATAGATAGCCCTTCACTCTCACGTGAATCAGTCATTCCAATTAAAACACAAATTAGATTCGTAAAAGTCACTCTGGCGAGTCATCGATCGTCGGTCAGGCTGTCACTAATCACAGATGAGTGCTGGAATTTATTTCCCCCCCCATTCAACTTAAAAACTCTGTGATGGAAAATCAGTGCAGTTTTCCTGGTTGCTCAGAAATATACAAAACAAGGAGGCTCAGATGGTCGAAGGTCGTCACCAGCGATTACCAGATGCCGCTGGAGCGACCGCCGGGAGGAGCCAGGATCCGGGCGGAGGACCTCTTCGGGATGTGGTCATCGACCTGGGACCCTGAGAGAAAACCACACAGGAGTCATATTTCAATCACAGACATTAGAACGGTAAAAACATGACGAGCAGTGTGATTAGCTGTATTCCGGTTTTACCCGAGAGGCTGAAGGACGACTCATGAAGGTCTCTGACTCCCTGGTGAACACGCGGACAATTCTTGTTGGCTACGTCTCCATCTACTGGACCCAAACCGAGCTCCTTCTTCATAGTGGATGCCACCTTGGCCACGTCACCAGAGTAGGGATCCCTGTCGACTCCTTTATAAGCCTGAGTCTAATACAAAGCATTAAATGCATTAATACAAAAACATAAAAACCACAGTCCATTCGGTTCATTCTCTTTGCCTAAAATTCACATTAAAGGCTATGAAAACCAAATGATTTTTATTTTTAAGTGATTATAAATGATTATTTGTTGTTGTTGATGTTATTCTGACTCTATTTGGTCTATGTGAAATTAAATTATGTATTATTATTTGCTTGCTCTGTCATGAAACACTATCACACCTAACTGAGGGGGCGTTTGTTTTTATACAGCAGCAGAGCAGGAGTGGGCGGGTATAAGTAAGTATTTTGTCCCATTAAACTATTTTGGGTTTTTTGAGCAGTTGTTCGTGGACACTTTGTGTTCTCAGTCATACGACAACCTGCAACTGTCTCACTTTACATATCGCTTCCTGTGTGCAGCATGGGAATGTCACTGGGCCACAGCAGATTTAACACTGCTTAACTGGGAAACAAAGACAGACAGACTTAATCAACAGCGTGTGAACTCACTTGACATTGATTAAAACCTAACTGACACAGACATGGCTTTAACATCCAGAAAGCGTAATAAATAATTCAGTAGACATCATCTAGTGCATCGGAAATAGAGCTGAAGCAAAGCATGAAGGAGCTGTGAGGAGGGATTCTGCTGACATCAGCAGAAGAACAGCTTCAGTGTACAGATGTTTTTAAAACTCCAAAAAAAAATCACTGAAGTTAGACACACATTGATGGATGTATTTGTTGCAGATTGCAGCTTATACAGCACAGCATTAGCCTTGATGCTCTTCTGAAACCAGTTTACTTCTATCATCTAAGCAGAGCTCTAGTAATTGTCTTCTTTGAGACTATAATTCCTGACTTGGCTAGGTAATTCATTAGTGTCTTGGCAGTTGTTCTTAGTCTTTGAAATCTTTCTCTTCCTACCTCTGCCAGGCTTGTTCTGTATTGTGTGGCTCTCTTTGAATTTCTTGATGAAGCTTCTCACTCCAGTTCTTGACACTTGGAAACGCTGCGATAACTTTGTAAACCCTTCTCCTGCTTTGTGAGCATCAGCAATCCTTTTTTCCTCAAGTCTAAACTCATTTCTTCTGTTTATGGCATGATGCTTTCTCAAGTGACAGCTCAAACCCTTACTAAAGACTTTATATACTGTGTGTTGGGAGATAACCCTCAGTTTTAACTTGATTTTAAAAGTGTTGAGCTAAGCACATCATTGCACAACAGTGCTTTGTGCTATGGCTCAATAAAAAAAGATAATTTCTTCAAGGGGCTAATAATTTGACCCTGGTAGTTTTTGGATTATGTGGAATAATTTCATAATGGAACCTAGGATGTTTGAAAAAGGTGTGTTAAAATTCTTTGCTCTGTTTGACAGCACGTGGGAAATACTTATAAAACAATGAAATTTTCATGGGGGGCTAATAATATCGCCCTCAACTGTACATTGATTAAAAAGTGTTTAGATTCAACGTTTAGAGTGAGGATAGAGTCACACATATGTGAATGACTGAAAGAGAACTAACCTTTTCTCTCTGCACCATCTTCTTGTAGAGGTAGTCGGGGAACGTACGCTGGGAGTAGAACTTTCCCGATCCCTCGGCGCACATGAACACGCCGTTCTCGCACACCAGGCGCCCTCGGCTGATGGTGACCAGAGGAACACCGTGGCAGCGCATCCCCTCGTACACGTTGAAGTCTCCGCCCTGCACCTGAGTGCTCACAGAGATCGTCCTGCGGCAGCACCAGAGCCGTTACTACAGCGTTATTGTGTTTGTCAGCGACACGCTTGTGTTATGAAAGACACAGTAACTACGTACTTTGTTGCATCTGGGTCCCAGACCACCACGTCAGCGTCGGCTCCCGGGATGATACGACCCTTGCGCGGGTAAAGGTTGTAGATTTTTGCAGCGTTAGAGCTCGTCACTGCCACAAAGCGATTCTCATCCATCTTTCCTGTAACCTGGAGGTATTGATAGATTAAAATGTCAGGGAATAAATGCAGCCATTGTGTGTGCTGTAATAAATCTATAATATTTTTTTTCTTTACAACTTCATTACAGCAGAGGGGAAATAAAAATAAATGAATGTGAATCCAAATTTTAAAACATGACACTAATGCTTATGCTTGTGTGAACGTACCACTCCTCTCTCCCAAATGACACTCATCCTGTCCTGGACTCCTGCGACCCCATGAGGGATCTTGGTGAAGTCGTCTTTCCCCAGAGCTCTCTGCTTGATGCTGAACGGACGGTGCTCTGACGCCACGACGCTCAGGGTGTCGCTGAGAAACAGGACGCGCATGTTCAATTTATTCAAAACACTCATTGCAGGAAAGAAAACTAGAGAAAGAATGAAAAGGTGGTGGGCTTTAACAGCTGGTGAGAAAAGTGCGGTGTGTCTGAGACAAGGGAATGCACAGCTGAGCACTGCCTTCAGTCTTTGACCTCACACACCAAAGCTGCCCAGTTTACCTCAGGGTCAACACACCCCACTTATTCCACATAATAATCCAGTTCTGTGTCCAAATCACCACCAAAATCTGATCATTTTTTCCTTAAACTGTAACCTTCATCCCCCAAAAAATGCGTGGTTCACAAACAGACAAATGTGGATTAAAACATCAGCTCACTGAGGGAGGTAATAAGATTCGCACATACTTGCCCAACAGGCCCATGAGGTAGCTGGGTGTGTTGGGGTCGATGCGGAGAGGAGGGACGATGACGTGGGCAGCGGCGTGAGCCCAGTCCTGGTGGTAATACTGCATCCCATTCAGTACCGCATGAGCTACTGTGGTCTCTGCATGGACCACCTTACCTTAGAGACAAAAATGGAAAAAGATTATTATCCTCTTTATCACTGTCACTGTCTTTATTGTGTTAGAAGGTGAGCAGGTAACTCACCCTGCATCTTAGCAGCAGCAATCATGTCTCCAGCAGACACACTGGACACATTCACCAGGTAGATCGGACAGCGGGCCTAAATTCACAAAGAGGTCCGATAAATTATTAATAACGGACGATACGCCTGCATGTAGAGAGGATATTAAAATGTATCGTGGTGTCGACTTACCCTGTTGGCAATGGTGATAGCCCTGTGAGTAGCCTCAGACTCCAGCTGCAGTCAGAAAAAGAAACACACACAAAATTATACACATTTAGACACATCTGTCCACTCACTCACTCACTCACTCACTCACTCACTCACTCACTCACTCACTCACTCACTCACTCACTCACTCACTCACTCACTCACTCACTCTAACATAGGGTTAGAGGAGGGCTACAGTTCGCCAGTCCATCACAGGGTCACATAGAGGCAAACAACCATCCACTCTCACATTCACACCTACGCGCATTTTAGAGTGTCCAATTGGCCTAATCCACAAATCTGCATGTTCTGGGAGGAGAAAACCCACGCAGACACTGGGAGAACATGCAAACTCCATGCAGAAAGGCCCTTGTTCTAACCACTTTACCAACTGTATGGCCCACATCTATCCAGTAACCTTAATTAAAATCGGAATACTTAAAATGTTTTGTATTCATTTAAGGGATCCACCAAAGTGGAAAAATCTGAAAGATTAAACAAAAACAACCCTGTGATAGTGAATAAATGTACCTCCTCTGGTCGGCTGATCTCAATACCCTCTGGTCCACAGATGCCCAGATCCAGAGCCTCTTTGGCCCCCTAACAAAAACATAACCAAACAGTTAATTCAGTAGATGTAAATTAAATCCTCTATATTTAAAAAAACACAGTAATCTGTACATTTCCAACCAAATTAGCCTTAGTATCCAAACAATATAGTCACAAAGAGGAGTGATTTGACTTTCTTCCTTTTCATTTATATTACTTTGCTAAAAATCTCTCTTTACAAAAAGAAAAAGGAGGAAGTGAAGTGAACATGTTTGCGGATTGGGCACCTCTGCCACCAGCTCTCCATTCTCTGCATGGACACGTGCGATGGCCCCAATGTCTTTACAGGACTGCAGCGCCTGGTAGAGCTCCGAGTCCCTCAGCATCATCGTGTCTT
This sequence comes from Brachirus orientalis, assembly GCA_016785285.1. Classification (NCBI taxonomy): domain Eukaryota; kingdom Metazoa; phylum Chordata; class Actinopteri; order Pleuronectiformes; family Soleidae; genus Brachirus; species Brachirus orientalis. Next base: position 5,284,641 of record JAFBJR010000160.1, on the reverse strand, counting down.
TGTAGGCCATGTACATCTGGAAGGAGTTCACCCCGTGCTCCCTCACCAGGGCCTCCATCTCACTGTGCACCTGATCACAAGACAAGGGTCAGAGGTCAGGGGTTTGAATCATCACTAGGAAACAGTCACAGCTGAGGTTTTTCCACGTTTCACAGGCAGACAGTGAAGAACATTGGGCCACGATGGTGTCTGTCTCTGTGTGTGGGTTTGTTATATGGAGCATGAAATGAGCTTGGAGAGCAGCCATGACTGAGATCACATTACATTTACATCAGTGACTGAGCTGCTGAGTTCCAGTGAGACTGTGACAGCTTGCATAAAAAATTTAAATTCACTCAGAATGGAAAGAGAAACCTCTTCCTCTTTACAAAGTTAGATATCCTAACAGTGCTGCAGACTTAAATAGATTTAAAAGTCAAAATGGAAGAAATGAAATGTTAGTGCTTTTTCATCATTGTCTTTTTTTATTAACATTTGTTCCCACCAAACAGCAAATTGATTAATCAAGAAAATGATCAGTTACGAAAATAATCAATTATTCATTGATTGATGAAAATCAAAATTTTCCAATCTATCACATTCATTGACAAGAAAATCTGAATTAAATGGATAGTTATTCACAATATATGTAGACACAACATGCGATGTGTAACTATTCATTTGAGACACAAAATATAATGTTTATTTCAATGTTAAATTCTTGCAAATGTACAAATCTGGACATGGGCCTTGGAAGTTTTTGTATTTGTCCTAATGTCTGTGTATAGCACTTGGGTCAGCTGTGTTGTTTTTAAAGTGCTTTATAAAGAAAGTTGGATCAGATTGAATTGGAAATCCCTCTGTTTAACTCACACAGATTAACAGACTCATGGTTATGATATTTTCTACAAATATTAACAACATATCTTATGGTTAAAACCCTTTAATCAAAAGAAAGCACCACACAGACAATATAGACAATAATAAAATAACCCTCAAAAGGACAAAGCCTTAGAACAGGGATGGGCAATTATTTTCCCCAAGGGGCCACAGGAAATACTTTAAATATTGTTGAGGGCCAGATCAATGGGCTACATTAAATTCTGCTCAGTATTCATTTAATGTCTTTTTAAAGAGCAGTAAATTGTATTGTTTTGGTATAAATTGGGCAGCATAAAAAAACACAGTAAACAAAATTAATGGCAAGGCGGAGTTTATTCAATTATTACTAACTACTGAAAATAAGAAACTACTCTTCTAAATAACAAATACTACTATACTATACTGTGGTGTCGTGTAGTGAGTATATTACACCATCTTACACCACCAACAGTGGCCACCCATGCGGTACGCATCCGCACACTTAACTCACACACACTAACGCTAATGGCGTGGATGCGGTGCGAGTCTTTGACCAGCGACTTTACATAGTGACAGAGCTTTACTGTTTAGATAGTAAGATAATAAACACGGAAGGAGATCATGTTGATACTGTTCTTAGTGTGGTCATTTGATATAAGCTGCAGACAAATCAGCTGATCTGTGTGTGTGTGTGTAAATGAGAGAGAGAGAGAGCGGCGGAGCTGAAAGATGAATGAACGGTACATCGATCAGTGTATGGGAAACTCAGGAAACATTAGGTGCGCTCCAGAGTCCTGTTATTTACCTTTATTATTTCTAATTAACCTCACGTGGGCCAGTCAGGGAGGGTGGAAGGGCCACATATGGCCCGCGGGCCGTATAATGCCCAGGTCTGACTTAGAAGCTGAAAATGAATAAATAATAATAAGATTCAGCAGATGACATAGTAGAGGCATACAGCCAGAGGCAGTTGGCTCATCTTTGACTCATAGAATCTGTTTAACGTGCCCACTGAGCATGTGTGTTAACCTAGTTCGTGTCAGGTTTAATCTGGGTCATTACGCATTTCACCCACAAATGAAAGTGGTGTGGCTGTTTCATTACTCGTGGCGAAATGAGGTTGAGGAGAACGAGGAGAGGAAATTTCAACAACGTCCCCACCTCCTCCCACATGGCGTCTCACCTTTGGTCCCCACCAGGTCACGCCGACGTGCAGAGCGTAGTCGCAGCACACCTTAGCGTCGGCCAGAGCTCGGCACTTCTCATAGGCGTCCAGCAGGGAGCAGTGTTGTTCAGGCAGGGCCAGAGCCATCACCATGGTGGTACCACCCATCAGAGCCGCCTAGGTGAGGTGAGAGGGAGGGAGGGAGGGAGGGAGGGATGGATGGATGGATGGATGGGGGTAGAGTTAGGAAGGAGGGAGAGTAAGAGTAACAGAGTAGAAAGGAAGGCAGACAAAACAGAGCTTGATTGGAAAAGAAAACAATGATTCCACTGTAAAGCACACAGACTGAATAAGCAATGAACTGCTTTGTTTTCACCACACAGTCTATTATTCACCATGACGGATGAGGCACGAGTGCTGAGTCGGCACCTCATAGTATTCTGCAAGTAAACACGGCATTTTAAAAGTAATTTGTAAAAGTAGAGGTTTTAACACAGCAGCAAATTACAGAAGATAAACAAGAGGAGGAGGAGGGGGAGGAGGAGGTGACTCATGAAGGAGAGGAAGGACAGATGAATGTGAAGCAGAGGGAAAGTTGTAGAAGGAGAAAATGACTGAACGAGAGGCTGGAAAATGGATGGAGTGCAGGGAAAGGTCTGCATGGTAAATGCACTTTTATGTAACCATGACAACAGATACTGCTCAGCCATGTCTGCCACATGCCCCCACCCTCCTCCTCCCACTCTGATACAGTCACCTATTCAATATCCTTTGACTTATTGTACTGAGGGTTGACAGCTAAACAGAGAACAATCCCACGAGAAAGAGGAAATGAACAACTATAAAAGTAAGTATATTAAAAATTTTTTTTTACATCATTCTTAAGATTTTATTCTGAATGAAAATAGAGTGAACTTGAACATGGCCCTGATGCCAGCGTGGGTTCGTTCCCCCCCCAGATTCCAGATGTGATTCAGACTTGGGCGCGGCCGTCTGTTGAAGATTTACCAACAATACAAGCCAACAAGATATTCGATTTCACGTTACTATGGTAACCAGAATGAATGGTGTGCTGCATTAGCGTCGCAGGTCTCTGCATATGTAGTGTCATTGATCACTGTCAGTGTGTGTGTGTGTGTGTGTGCATGTGTGTGTGTTCTTGTTATTGTTACCTCTTTGGGACCTTTTCTGGGATAATCACTGACCTTGTCGGGACCAGTGGTCCACATGGAGACCAAAACCTGGTCCTAATGAGGCAGAGCCTAATTTCTTAGGCCTAAGATTTGAATTGTGGTTAGGTTAGGCATTAACTGATTATGATCCAGGTTATGGATGATGTTTTGTATAGGCTGTCCAAATGAAAAGAATCCAATGCCGTGTCCTAAGAAGAATAGCTGTGTGAAGCTGTGTGTGTGTGTCAGAGTCTCAGGGGACATGGACACACAGCAAGGGATTGTGGGACTTTACACTGCTTGTCTGCAAGACCCAAATTAAAATGTACTGCCAGTTCTCTTCTTTAAAAAGAAGCATCAAAGAGAAAGAGAGAAAGGGATGTGTTTATTTCTCCCTCCCTCTCTGTCTTTATGTATGTGTCGATTTTTATATCAAACTATGTGAGTGTGCATGCGTTCAGTGTGAGGGTGACAGAGCAAGCAGCAGTACCAGAGATTTCTCTGTCAAATCCTGCTGCAAACCTCTTTCATCCTGTCCTCTTTCATTCACCGTTGGTCTGAAACTAAGACAATTTTAGACCGTTTTGTTCAGACTCACCAAAATGCATTGTAAAAATGCTCAAATGTGTCCAAAAAAAAGGATCGGAAATATAATTTATATAAGATTTCATAAGTTTTAACTATCACATATCGCAAGTATATATCTGTATTCGTCATATTATAATGTAGCTCAGTATCGAAACACAAAACCTGTAATTGAAGATGAACGTGCATGTGTCCCCTCTTCCCTCTGTCTCTTCTGGGGGAAGGGGGACACAGGAGTGAGGAAGGAGGAGTTAGAGCAGAGGAAGCATCATGGGAGGAGGAAGGGAGGATGGAGGAAGGAAAGAAAAGCAGGAGATGGAGAAGACTGCTAGAAATGATCTGAGGGAGGGAAGTGGATGTGGAGGGAAAATAGTTTTGGGGTTCAACACAATTGTGCATGAGCCGTTACCATGGTAACGCAGTCACCATAGGGACCACACAATACTACCATGGTCATATGCGAGCGTGTATGTGGACGCACACAGATTTGCTCTCTCTGATTTCCACACTAAAGAGTGGGGGGGGGGGTTTAGTTGCCATGGCAGCGAGGTTGCTGGGGTAAAGCTGGCATATGCGAGGAATTGAATGTGCCCCAAATTCCTCTCACCACACTTTAGCTAACATTCCTTTAGACTTAAGCCTCATTTCCCTAAGATACAGCACCACAAAGTCTTTAAAGTCTGCGTTAATTTCCACAAAACCTTGAGAACTGACAGTGGGTTTTACAGTGAAGGTTAGTAGAAGGACGTCATCATCACGTTCTGCTCTTGAAGGCCAGTAACTCTGCTGAACAGAAACTACATAGACCTGCTGGCTTGGTTGGATGAATGGAAATAATGAGCATCAACAGTGGAATACAATACATCACATTCACATTATCTTTTATATAAAATGGCTCTTTTTTTTCTATAGCTGACATATTTGTTTAGCTTATTAAATTTATTTATATCAGGGACAGTGTGCAAAAAAACGTTCATCTGAGCAAGAGAAAAGAGTCTTTGTCTTTGTTATTCAGTTTTACTGATTTCTTTGTTATATGGAGCAAAGAAGCCAGAAAATACTCACATTTAAGAAGCTGAAAAAGCAGAAAACTTGTTCTAATTATAAACAAAACACTCAAAGCAACTCATCAATGATCAAATAGCTGACAATTAATTTAGTAATTGATAAATAATCGACAATCCTTGCAGCCCTACAGACAAACAAGAGAGAGTGTGTCTGTGTGTTCGACAGCTGTCTCTGGATTCTAAATGTGTTTTATCATATGCAGGCTGACAAACCTGCTGTTGTCATAACACAGCCCTGTGTGTATGTACAGTATGTGTGTGCGTGTACCCGGTATTCCTTATGTTGTAGGGACCTAAATCTGTTTACACAGTCACATTGCGGGGACAAAAAAATAAATCAAGTCCCCATAATGTTAATTACTTCATTTGAAGGTGAAGACATGTTTTAAAGTTAGGCTGAGGTTAGGGTTTGGTTAAGGTTAGGGTCAGGGTTAGGGTTGTGTGTGTGTGTGTGTGTGTGTGTGTACCTTGGTCCCACTGTAGAAGTCGTCCTGGATGCTGGCGTTCATGAAGTTTTGCTGCAGATGGACGCTGGTGTCTATTCCGCCCGGCAGCACCAGCTTTCCAGAGGCGTCGATCACCTTTGCTCCACCTGGAATCATCAACTCTTTTCCAACCTGCCAGTACACACCAACAACACACATATTAATGAACATATGATCATGGTATTAATTAAACACTGACTGATCTTCAACATGACCCTATTCACAATTTGCCAAGTTTAAAGGACAACAACAAAGTAAAACTGACACACACACCTCCGTGTATTTTATAGTCACACTACATTCCGTGGTTCAGATGCATGTAATAAAACATTGTTTATATAAACCATGGTCACCATTACTGTATATCATATATGCAACAATATGTGGGTTATGTTTTCATGGGCCGTGGGTTTATCTGTAAGTTTGTCCTCCTGTCAGCAACTTCCTTTTTGAAAGATCAAACAGAATTTTGACTTCATGTTCACTAGATCCTAATCTCTTAAAATGGACAAAACTGTAAAAATAAAAAAAAAATCATCTGGATCTAATCCAGAATATGGATTTGGCAGGAATTTTGAAGCAGCAGTAACACTGAAGTCCCAAGTTCAGATGTGTGTATCTGAGCAAAATCTAAACCAATCAGGATGAATTTTGTCACGTCTATGTAAGATGATAATAGATATAAGCACGTAAAATTCTTTACAGATCCAGAATGTCTTCCAGATCCAGTGAAATAAAATGTAGAAAATTCAGGCGCTAGTATGTAAAACACAGGTGACAAAGTGATTGTCCCCTTGATTGATAAATTAATCATCAACTATTTTGATAAGTGATTGGGTAATTTTGAGTGTTTTGTGACAATCAAAGCAGCTTCGTAAATGTGAAAATTGCCTAGTGTCTTCTTCTCCAAAGAACAAAGAAATCCTTAAAACTTAATAGTTTTAGTTGGTGGACGAAAATAATTTTTTCAACACTTTCTTACATTTTGTGGGCCAAACAAGTACTCAGTTAATCGAGAAACTAAACAATAGATGAATCAATAATGAAAATAATTGATAGTTGCAGCCCTTTTGTATTAGAAGAGAATGAAGCCTGGGCTACTTAGGACTTGGTGAAAATACATGGAAAGGTTAATTTCAGATGAAAAGAGGGAAGACGTTTTCCCCCAAATTTAGCAACAACCTCATTTTATCATGACGATTTTATCAAATGATACTGGCCTATATAGGTAACGTCAGCCACAAAGACCCAGCACAGAGTCAGTTCATCTACTTCAGATGTTAATATACCTTAGCTGTGACCATATCCTAGTAAAAGGGTACTAGTAAAATTTCAAAACATATTGTCAACATATTGTACAATCACTTCTATCTTACATTTAACATATACATAATCCCATAAAAAATGAAAACACTGTCAAATAAACATAAATAATTTGTGTACAAAATTGTATACATACAGTATAGTATATTTCTGTTATTTGAATACAGCTAAAATTAGACATGTAAAGTCAAATTAAATGGCTCATTTTAGAAGCAACAACGAACGTTCGTATGAAAATCCATCCTCAGATTGTTTTGGTTACAGCAAACTGTTCACTGGTAGAACATGAGCACATTCTGGCATCAACACAGGTGTTATGATGGAAAGAGTTGGGTGTTTTAGTGGACGTAACAATTAGCTCTCCGGGTTACTAACTAAAAGGCATCCTCTCCTTTTCTATGACAGCGGTCTGTGAGCTAATAATAGTGTGTATGCAATCATCGCGCAGAGTCACCGAGCTCAACGAGTCCTTTGTCCCATGAGTCGGGATGAGTCACGCACATCTGTGGATATACTGTACGGGACCGTCAATGCCTCGGTCATGCTGTGCGTGTACTGTACGTACATGCGTGTCCATCTGTGCGTTAAAATGCCTCACCTGCTGGATGATGCCATTCTCGATGTAAACATCGGCTTCCTGGGTGAAGTCGTCGTTCACCACCTTCCCTCCCTTGATGAGGATACGCATTGACCCCATGTTGGCAGCCATTTTCCTGACAGAAGAAGGGGGAAAAAGAGTCTTGTCTTTAACAACAATTATGAGTAGGGTTCGGAAACACCCGAGTAAATGTTGCTGCATGAGTCATCCGGCGTGTTCCACCCACAAGACTTTTCCAGTGTTTCATATTTTTAGTGCTATCCACTGTTCACTCTTGCCTTCATCCTCTATTTGTGACAGTAACAGATACACATTTGTGTTTTATAATTATATAAACGTACAGCATATTTTCTTGTGTCTTTTATCCGACACAAGAAAATGTGAACTTCTTTTTATCGTCTTTTCCTTTTGTAAGAAAACGACTCTGGCAGCCAGTCTTTTATTCTCCAGAATATATGGCCTTAATGATTCATACCCGCTTTAAAGTGAAGCAAAAATGAATTGATATTTTCATAATTCACTAAAAAATGAAAGGAGTGCAATAAAACACACACACAGGAATATCTGATTTCTATGTTGGTTCTTCAGTTTGTGCAGCTCAGTTTGGTCACAGACAAAATCTGCTGCATGTGTTGCAATACGATGCAGTCAACACGTCTTACAAGCAAAAAAACACCAAGTGCAAACCAACGGCTGCGTCCGCAGTGATACATTTTATTTCAATGCATCACTCCTTTCACCTGGGAATCCAAACAAATCTGAAGTTTTGAAGAGAGGCAGGTAGAAGAGCACCTTGACTTGGCCTAATGAGATGAATATACTGAGAGGAGCTTCCACAAACATAACTCTGTGCGTTTGTAGCGTGTATTCTGCATGGATGGCTGTATGCAATGTGTTTGAAGGCAGAACACAAAGGCCTCTTAGTCACACAGAATCTGGGCAAAAAAAAAAGAAGGGAGGAGAACAGAGAGAGGACGCAGAGGGAGAGGGGGAGACAGGGGAAGAAGGAAAACAGTGAAAGGAATAATGAGGGGGAGAGGGAGATGATCCGCTTTAGCTTGAAATGTGTACCTCAACCAGACGACACTTAAACCGTCCCAGTGAGGAGAGCAAAGGTTAAAGGAATGCATGCCAGTCTGAGTAATTACTGCAAACACAAAGGTTGCCTGAGGTTGAAGGAAGAGAGAGAGAGAGAGGGAGAAGATTGAGGGTGACCACAGACGGAGGTGATAGAGTGAATAAAAAAAGAATTAAGAAAGATGATTGTGTAGAAATGATGGGAGTAAATGTGGCACTGGAGGTGGAGGTGGAGGGGAGTGCAGCATGGAAAACAGTGCCCTCAAGGCCTGGCAGCCATAATAAAAGATTGGTTTCCCAGGAGATGAGAATTGGTATGCTTTCACTGGAAACAAAAATCCACACACACACACATGTCACTGTATGGTGAGGCATCCTTAAATACAAAACACTGATTTGCCATTTAACACAGTGACACTGTTTCACTTTTTTCATGTGTTGTTTTAAATAAAACCCCTGTCTGCAAACATCAGGACAATGATTGTGAATGATTGAAGAGGAATTTATTTTACATTTTTTTTCAGAAAGTCAATGAGAAGTGAAATATTTGGTCAATTACCGGTAATTGATTCATCAACGGTGACATTATATTTTTATGCAGTGTGAAAAGTAGGTTAATTGGAGACTCTAAATTGCCCGTAGGTATGAATGTGAGAGTGAATGGTTGTCTGTCTCTATGTGGCCCTGTGATGGACTGGCGACCTGTCCAGGGTGTACCCTGCCTCTCGCCCTATGCTAGCTGGAGATAGGCACCAGCCCCCCCGCGACCCCTAGTGGATAAAGCGGTAGAAAATGAGTGAGTGAGAGTGAGTGAGTGTGAAAAGTGCAGCACAAAGATTGGATAAGAGAAAGTATATAAAAACTAGAGCTGTAACTGACGATAACTTTCATAATACATTAGGGCTGCAATGATTATCAAGCAATTACTAAATGAATCCTAAACTACTTTGAATGTCAATTGATTGATTTTAGTGTTTTGTCAATAATTAAAACAATTTTTCAAGATTATTCCACTTTTAAATGTGAATATTTTTGGGTTTCTTTGCTCCATATAACAAAGATATCATTAAAATTGAATAATTTTGGTTTGTGGACAAAACAAGACATTCGAGAACATCATCATTTCCATGGTTGGTAAACACCGATCAGCATTGTTCAGTATTTTCTGACATTTTATAGACCAAACCCGATTAATTAAGAAAATAAATGACAGATTAATCGATGAAAATAGTTAAATTGTTGGTTGCAGCCCTATAATTGATTAATCTGTTGATTATTTTCTGAATTAACTGAGTACTTGTTTCCACAAAATGTTAGAAAATGTTAAAAAAAAATGTTGATCGGTATTTCCAAAACATTGAAATGATATATGATGTTCTCAAATATCTTATGTTGTCCACAATCAAGAATTACTCAGTTGTTGTTTTAAATATTAAAAAATAACTGACACCCATCAACTCAATTATCAAAATAGTTGACGGCTAATTCAGTAATCAATTATTAATTGATTAATCATCACAACCCTAATATTGGCAATGGCAATTAATGAACTTAATTAATTACAAATTAATTCAAAAACTGTCTGTGAATATTGATGAGAACAACTAGAACAATAATGATCTGTTTTAGCATTACAGGGAAAATGCCAAAAGAAAGGACTTGCTCCTAACAAAATGACAAATATCATATGCCCTGCAGTCTTTAGTTCTCTGTTTGAAGTGTCAATACACACCTTGTGCAGAATTAAGGAACCGAGGACAATGAGCGAGTAGAAAAGAAGGGAAAGAAACAGTAAACTCTGAACCCCTGTAACTGATATTTTAAGGCCAAAGCAGCTGCTGTCATTATTTTCCAGTCATCTCAGGCCAAACCCACACAGCTGACCGACCCTGTGTGTGGGAACGGGAACGCTGACTAAACACACCAGCGCACCGGCGGACACTGGCAGCTTTGTGCGTGTGAGAGCACTGTAACGCCAAAGGAAATTAAAGTCAATCTATAACTGACATTTTTGGAAAGTGACACCTTTAATACTGGCCCTAAAGCTGCTGCACATAGAAGAAAATCAAAATCACAGCGGAACTGTGGGTCAGTTGATGATGATGATACCATTGGACTGCAACAATTCATCTACAAATCGATTACTAAATTGATCAACAACAATTTTGATAACTGACTGATAGATTTGAGTGTTTTTTTTTTTAACGATTAAAACAAGTTCATCTGATTTTCCAGCTTTTTAAATGTGAACATTTGCTGGTTTCTTTACTTCATTAACAAAGAAATCACAAAACTCAATTATTGCATTGTTTCTATTTGCAAATTCAGGTTTGAACATGACTGTTCAGCCCTTGTCTCACTAACACTAAGACCACCAGACTGAAATCACTTACTGTCTACAGAGTACGTTTGCTTTCTGCTGAGTCACGGCACGTTTCACAAACTACCACAGAGAAAACAACACTTGATAACACATGCTGGTTTTTACATTCTTTGTGTGGAACCTCAAAGACATAATGCATTCCCTAGCCCCTTACCTTAACCATCACAAATCAAAGGGTAACCCTTACCCTAACCCTAAAACCAGGTCTTAAGCCTGTAAAAGCCCTTTGACCTCATGGGGACCTGGCAAAATGTCCCCACAAGTCAAAATGTCCCGACAAAGAAGTTTAGTCTCACACATATAAAGCATTTCCCTAACCTTAACCATAACCATTTAAACTTAACCTAGTCAAATCTTAACCCTAAACTTAACCAGTTCCTCACAAATGAGCTTCTGCCTCATTAGGACCAGGTTTTGGTCTCCATGAGGACTACTGTTCCAGACAAGGTCAGTGACAATGACAGAAAAAGGTCCTAAAGAGGTAACAAAGTAACTTACATAGTAAGGTTCCATACACACTGACACATTATGCACATAATTAACCACACACAGAGACACACCCTCACTTGTCTGCTTTCTCTAGGTGGACAGTTTTAATGGGGATGTTAATTAATAATGAATACGGAGCAGCAGGCAGACTCCAGACTCCCTGTGTCACACTGTGTCACTCTCTCATAAACCCACACACAGAGCTTCATGTCAACATACTGTAATCATACCAGATACACTTAATGAACATATTGTACAAACAAATATGTAAAAAAATGTCTAACAGCTTAAGTGCAGCAATGCAGTTAGTGGGGAAAAAGAAGGGAAGTCAAATAAAACATGTGGAAAAATGTGAATTAAAATAAAATGTTGAATCCATATTTAGAAACACTTTAAAGGTGACGTAGTAGCTGCTGACTTACTGTGGTGTCTGTTTCTGTTTCTGTGCAAGTGCAGACGACATGTGTGTACCTGGTATTCCTTACATTGTGGGGACCTAAATCTGTTTACACAGTCACATTATGGGGACTTGTCTTCCTTATTGGGACAGAAATCAAGTCTGCATAACATAAATTACTTAATTTGAAGGTGAAGACGTGTTTTAAAGCTGGGCTGAGGTCAAGGTCAGGGGCAGGGTCAAGGTTAGGGCACTAGTAACTACAGTTGATGTAAAACTTTCCGGCAGTTGATTGCTGTGTTGACTTTCATATCTTTCGTATCCTTCGTATCCTTCGTATCCTTCGTATCCTTCGTATCCTTCGTATCTTTCATCTTACTTTGAAGTCTATGAAGTTCCAGCTCCAGTGTATGATCTCCAGTATATATGTGTATAGAGAATGTGCAGTTCTTCAGAAAGCATTTTTGACTGATCCTTTAGCCTCATTTTTGCTAGAATAATCGTCAGGACTGCTACGCCTCGTCGGTGAGTGAGCGTAAGCTAGTATCGCTGGCAATTCAGTGTTACGTGAATAATATCATTAGTTGATTCTTGGTTTTGTTTTGTGTTTGTATTTCAGGTTTACAATCTAACTGACTTGAGTTGACTTGACTTGAGTTGTATCCGCCGTACTTGTTCTAATAATCTTTCCAGAGGGGAATTTACTAAGCCATAGCAAGTGGTTTGGTGAAATCTGGACAGTTGAGGTGAGCGTAAGTCTCCAGGAAATGAAAGTAAGTTAATATTTGTGTGTTCTAAGTATAACTGTATAACTGTTTACACGGTCACATTATGAGGAATTTTCCTCCTTATGCGGACAAAAAGCAAGTCCTCCCATAATGTAAAATATTACATATTTTATACATATTACATATTTTTATTTTAAGGAAAAGACATGTAGTACAGCTAAGATGAGGTTAGGGTTAGGTTAAGGATAGGGTAAGTAGTTATGATTGATATTAGAGTAAGTCTCCAGGAAATGAATATAAGTCAATGCAATGTCCTCTGTAGTCATGGAAACCAGACTGTGTGTGTGTTTTTGATGTCGGCTACACTTGGGAACAAATCTCAAATTGTACAGACCAGTTACGTGAGGAACACTTCAGAGTTTGGGAACAAAAGCTTTCTCCCTCATTGGAAAAAAAAAATTGAGTTTTGGGTCAGTGATTAAATTTAGGTACGGATTATTTTTAGGCAACTAGTGGCGGTATGTTAGAGGGGCAAGTCCAGTGGAACTGAATGTATGTCTATGGAATGTCCCCCAAAAGTTATCTATGACAATATGTGAGTGCATTGTGGGTGGGTGTGTGGGGACTTGTCCTCCCTATGGGGACAAAAATCAAGTCCCCATAATGTAAATTACTACATTTTAAGGTGCATACATGTTTTAAAGTTAGGCTGAGGTTAAGGTTAGGATTCAGGAAATGAATGTAAGTCCTCTGAAGTCATGGAAACCAGTGTGTGTGTGTGTGTGTGTGTTTGCACAAAGGGTGGCAGAGCTATTTAAAAACAACAAATGTGCACCAGACAAACTTACAACTAAATGGAGATAAGAATAGACACAGATTAGACATTTAACACACACACACAAAGTGAGAGAGAGAGAGAGAGAGAGAATAAGGCATGAATGACGCTCACTCAGGCGAACACAGAATAACAACAGCAGCCACATAACTGGGGCATCACTCCTGAGGATTAGAATCTCTCTTTAAATGCTTTAAATGTGTGTATTAGTGAAGCAGCTGTGTTTTGTTCCACACTTCCTCTTTTCCTTGTTCCACCAATTAGGAAACAAGGAAACATTTTGTAGCCTTTACTCTGACCTTTCCTCTGGTGTCACCTACAGCCAAAAAAAAAAACAAAAAAAAAAAAAACAACTTTCTAAAGATGTTGAAGACAGAAGATGTTTCTATTTAATTATTTCTGCTGCTGCTGGCCTAGATTCACATGATTTTTTTCATTTTTGTGTCTGTAAAACATTTATTGCCTTCATGGCCAGACAGTAAAACTGTATAGTCAGTAAATTTTGGCAATGTACGTGAATATTTCACAGACATAAATAAAGAAGCTCTTGCCATTGGCAAAAAAAGAGAAACAGTAATTAGATGTTCAGGCGCTCATTATGTTAAAATGAGGGCAATATAACGATCACAGCGGCCCCCTAGAGGCCATTAATGTTTTGGTTTAAGTGGTTACTTTGCCTCAAACAGAGTGGATGTCATTGTTAAGATATGATGTCTCGTCTTTTACATCCATTGAGCTATAACTCATAACCACAACCTTAAAATGTGTTTCCTTGTTGGCTTAAATTGAAGTTGAAAAAAAAAATATGACCCAATAAAGCATTTAGTCATCAGAAAACCAATTATTGAATTACTATGATTATAGTTTAAGTCGTTTTTCAAGCTAATTGGTCAGCATGTTCTCAAAGTTTTGCTTACCCGACATCAGTTGGGATCGGCTACAGTTTCCTCCACATATATAAATAATGGATGGATGGAAAATTACTAAGTGTTTCTGGGTGCAGTTCTCTTAAATATGAGGATTTGCTACAAGTAGGGCCTTTTTTTGCAGCAGCCATTTTGAGATGTTTTAAGACTGAAGATGTTGATTTGCCATTTGTGCCCAGAATATTCCAGAAACATAGGGATTCAGTAAGTTAAGAGGCAGGAAAACAAAAGCAAAAACTGATAAACACTATGCAATATAAAGTTCAATATATACACTGTAAAAAAATAAATAAATAAAAAAAATATACAAGCTGAAAAATATACAAAACTGTAAACATGGGGAATATAATACCAACTATAAACAATATCCTAGAAAAGTGTATAAATAATTTAGGGGAAAACTTGAGGAAAGAATATTACACATTTAAATAGAGTTAAAGTTCAACATAGAAGGAAAAGCACAGGTGGTAGTGAAAACATTAAATCCTCAGTTTATGTACGTCATGACAGTGGACAAGCATGCACCCTGAAACTGAGAAAGCTAACTGGAATGCAGCCACCATAAATTTGATTGTTTACACCTGTGCTTTTCCTGCTGTCAAAGTGGCTGCCATGAAAAAGAACGGTTAACTGGATAACTGTGAGTTTTACACAGTTGTTCGCTCAGACACTGCACCAGCACCCTGTGACCCTGAGTACAATGTCAGCAGTGTTGGTTTATTTATATACACTCGTCTTAAATGTGAGTCAATTACCAAGATTTAAAGACAAACTGTAAAATAAATGAAAGAGACAGAATTTAACTGGAATGTGTCGACCAGCATCTCCAACACCTAAGAAAGATTCTGTCACTGAGTATCCTGGAGCTCCATTAAGCACCTTGAAGGATCTATATACCAAATGAGATGAAGAGATGAAGGCCTCGTCATCATCCGTTTCACAGATGAGACCAAAAAAAGAAAAAGCTGTATTTACATGTGTACAATTCTGGGTGAAATTTAGGTAAAATCCGACAAATTCTGAAGATAAAATGAACTTATTTAATAATTTACGTGTACCAAAACATGATTTTATGGAATAATGTATTTTTTTTCCATTAACCCAGAATGAAGAACGTCACTCTATGGTGGTGTACAGGGCAAAAAATGATCACGCCCAACGTGGGGCTCGAACCCACGACCCTGAGATTAAGAGTCTCATGCTCTACCGACTGAGCTAGCCGGGCTGTACTGCACACCAGCGTGCCACCTGGAGGCTACATAGGTTCTCCAACACACTTGGAAAGGAAGGTTGCAGAATATTCAGCTGCAATATACAACTTCTTCCATAAATGTTGCTAATTTTTACACACTGTACCTTTAAAAACACAATGATGCTCCGACACATAACTTTGTACAGCTATTTGTCTCAGGACACTGCACTGACTTCCACTCATTTGACTTGCCAAGCCTAAACTAATGCAGGGCTGCAACTAATGATTATTTTTCTAGATTAATCAATTAATCGTTTGGGCCATAAAACGTCAGAAATGTGGATCAATGGTTTTCAAACCTGGAAATGATGATGTCCAATGCCTTGTTTTGTCCACAAATGGAAATTATTCAGTTTTACTTATATTTTTGCTACATGTAGCAAAAAAACTCTTTAAAATACAGACATTTAAATGTCAGTATTATTTTAAATCAGAAAACTGACTGTCGTAGGGTATCCGTGACCGGAGGTCTTTCCGAGACAGAGGACGTGAGGCAGGAACGTAGTTATGGATATAGTTTATTCTGTACAATATTTACAGTGCTGATTCTCCTTATTTCTCCTCCTTTTCCTCAAAAAGAACATAAATAAAAACGACACAATGGTAAAGTAAAACAAAAAGAAAGATGCGAAAGGCAATTAAATGCTAATGACCACAATGGTCAATGAAAAAAAAACAGCTAACTAGCGCAGCAATAGCTTGTCAAACACTATCACATTGCACTGGTATCCACCTACTTGCACAGGTCTTTTCACAACAAAAGCCCCCTACAGACTGCAAACTGTACCCTTTTATAGGGAACCCATTCCCACGCCTCCAGTGGACCATACCACCTACTCAGGTGAGACGGGGCAATACCTAACCTGAAACTCCAAAATCTCAAAGAATAACCGAATACACTTTTAAAACAATGTCTGAATATATTCCCCTGGTACAGGAGACAAAACTGCCCATATGGAGCACCAACCCCTATTATACTTAAACACAGGACAGAAAATCATATGATGGAGATGATACCCTTGGGTGGGACGCGCGCCGCTCCGTGAACGCGCACGCGTCCGACCCACAGAGACACAGCATAAATAGCAGACAGTGAAGGTGCGCGCTCCCTTTCGCTCCCTGAAATGCTGCCGGTAGAACACGTAAGTTATTTCTAAACTTGTGATTATGACTCTAAACCGTGTTTTATTCTGTCGGAAGAGAATGTTGCACAGAAATTATACCTGACCGGCGACCTGAGTTCTTTGTTTAGCTGCGTTACTACTTAAACACATTGCTGCGGTTCAGCGCGTGCACTCACCAAACTCCGACAGCAACGTGTTCCGCGCTGCTAGCAGAAATATAGACACGCAGCCCGTCAGTAGGCAGACACGATAGTATTGTCCGGTATAATACTATGGCACATCCCTCCCCTACGCAACAAATGTTTCCCCATGAGTCGGGGCTTACGTGATCGCCCCGTGATGACGCGACATCGAGTCGCGGCATCACACTGACATACTTTAAAAAAAACACTTAAACTGATTAATCAATTAGATGACCATTACTTTAGTAATCGATTAATTGAGTTATTGTTTCAGCCGTAAACCAGTGTCCAACATAGGAGTGTTAATTAGCAAAACCTGAATAGACTACCTATATGTATGTTTGAATGAGTGCACAATTGTTTAAAAATCATTTTCAAAGCCTGAGAATAAGCCTTTTATAGGTAAGGGCCTTGCTTTATAGGGGCTGCCATTTTGAGCGGCCACATTTTACCACTAGCGACAGTCAAAGCAGTTGTTTTCAGTGTACTGAATCATTAGAATCAGTTAATTAAAAAGAATTATTGTTCACTGTATGGTTCAGTACTTCCTGCGTGACCGGAGCACAGACTCCGTCTGACACACTCACTGACCTGATATACGGCTGAACGGGCTGTGATTCAGCTCACAATCTCCGGCTTTGTTCAGTGCAGTGGCTAAATACACCTCTGTTAAATATTGAGATTTTAGAAATTTCCTTGCTAAATATTGGAGATTAAAGCAAGTTTTCAGGATATTCAAGTCTTTTAAACAGTTCGGCATTGTTTGGTTCGATTCCTGTGTCGGACATCGCGCTCATGACTCTTCCAGTGACGACACTCTCTGACCAATCAGTGTCCGGCAGTCTGTCCACGTCATATTTTAGTCTCGACTCAGCTTGCTTGAAACCTCGACAGAGCAGGTACTAAAAAATAGCACCAGGTACTATCACTGATGGAAAAGCAAATAAATAAATAAATAAATAAATAAATAAATAAAAAACTGTTGAACTGAACTGTTCTACAACTGTATAGTGGAAAAGCACCATTAATTGGATGAATGCGCATTTCAAAGCAGAAGCTTACTATAAAAAATTAATAAACAACATCCTTTCTGGTATTCCAGGGCCACCGTAGTTGTTCTTGGACACACTTGTGAAAGGGAGTGGTGACAATTTGCAGCTCCACCATTAGATGTCACTAATTCTTACACAATGGACCATTAACCTTACCACAATTAACATCTTAGCTAAGACCTTCACTAGTAACGCAAAAATGAGGTTCTGCTTCATTGATACCATGACCACACACACACACACAAGCAGAGTCATTGGTATTCAAGAGGACTCCCGTAGACCCTCCTCTTCATCACCACCGTAACTCATTATATTTGGTGGAACAGACAATAATCTGTAAACGAATAGCTGGATTACATAACGAGTAACACACACACACACCTAGACAGGCGTATTGCACTGATGGCATGCCAAATACACACATATTACACACAACATACGCACACACACACACACACAGACATATATATTTCGTCACCACACGATGCTAGCATACAACGATTTATCATTTTCGCTTCATTAATATCAAATTCTGACACTGTCATTCATTTCCCCCCTCGTCATAATAGAGAAGCTTCGAATTAATTCTATTCTCATTCAAGTATTAACGCGAAAGCACGTCTTTATTGTGGCCAAAAATGTCAAATAAGCAGCAGACATTTACGACATCAAGCTAATTCGACGTTAACAACTGATTTATTCACAGACATTTAAAAAAAAACAGCGTTAGTTAATGAGGTACAACACATTGGTTTTACGTCTAAATTCCTATATTTGAGATCAGAATAAAATCTATATTTGTGAAGTATGTGTTAGATATTGAAAATAATGAGTGACATTTTTATGATTTGAAGCGTTTCTCACCTTTTACTGCAGGTTTCCAGGACCTCCCGCTCTCCCTCAGACTCCGATGCCCAGCACCAGCAGAGTGCGCGAGGACAGCTGGCACAGCGCGAGCCGCAAGACTCTCCCTTCGCCACCCGTGCGGCGTCAGCCAATCAGAGGCCGCCTGAGCCAGAGCGACGGAAAACCCGACCAATAGGAGGTGAGATGTCTCCGACAGAAGGGGTCTCCCTCCTCAGAGGACAGGGGCGTGGCTCTTGCCTCCGGTGCTGCCTTCAAATGTCGTCAGAAAAATGGGAAACTAGTGTTGTGTTGCCACTCAGAATCCGAAATCCATATTATTTGCTTTGCTGCTTTGATGCATTAAAAACACAAAAACAGGAAAAGAAGATTAAGATTAAGGAAGAAAGCATCAAAAATGTGAAATAATTTACACTGTTTTCTACTCTGAAAAATAATGTGCCAAGTTTTCAGTATTCTGGTTACACAATGTGGATGTCATTCTATTTTAAATTATTATGCATCCATATTTATAAAACAACTCTTTATGGTCTCTATTAATTACCTTTTTATGATGTCTGCTGCTGTGATGCAACATTTTCTTCCCCATTGTTGAACTAATTATGGATAATTTTATCTTACGACTTATGGAAAAACAAGTTTAAATTAGAGCAGATTGAACTATGAAAACAAGAATATGTAAAAAAAAAGAGTTCAGAATTAATATAAAATAAATATAAAAGAATATTGATATGTACAGTTCAAACATCTGTGCAAGATATGGGAAAAGGTTGGTATTCTTAAATAAGACCAACAAACACCACCACATTGAGCAAAAAACCCGATTGGATCTGAAATAAATTGCTTAAATTGTATTTGCCAAACGGAGAAAAATATTTTATCTTAAAGATTTAACGTGCAGCCACATTTATTCTTATTTTGTTCTGCTACTGTTGCTCAACATTGAAACATTAAGATGAAATTTCCATCAATAAAAACAGAAGTCCCCATCAGTCACAGCACTGATGTGTCGGTGTTCAGTCCTGACTGAGCAGCAGCACATGAAGGCTGCTCTTTCAGCAACAAGTGTTTACAAGAAGCACTTGAAGGCAACAACATGGAGCTGAAGAGCCACAGTATGGAGACAAGAGACCTCCCTTTGGCAGCAGCACGACTTGGACGACTACCACTATCACTGCTGCTGCTCGGCATTCACAATGAGACATTTAAAGTCCAGCGCTGATGAATGCCAAATATTATCGAATTATTGTGGGGAAAATTAATGGAAGGATAGCATACAATGTTGTTGATTTACGGTTTGTTATGTGCTTTGCTCCGTATCACATCAAATCTAATACAAATGTTACCATACAGAGACAATTTTTGATCTTAAACCATTATAGAGCAGAAGCACTGGTATATATATATATATATTAACACTCAGCCATTTTAATGTACTCAACACAATGGGAGCTTTAAGTCAAATCTGTTCATGTGAAAACCTACATGTTTTTACTTGGCGTAAGAATGTTAGGCACTAACCATGGTGATTGACGTTACCTACGATTTCACGTAGTATTTGGGGCCAAGCTATAGTTAGCAATCCTAGTCATTGACAATGCTCTACATGAAATTTTGCACACGGAAACAGCGTAGCAACATTCCCACGGATAAATCTTGAACAGTTCAATGTGTACAGCTGACACATTAGACAAAAGTGCAGTTAATAGTAGCAGAGAGTTTTTGCAGTTGACGTGAGTGGCAGCCATCTCGGCTGCTCCGCCTTTTCCGAGTCGGAAATCTGACCTGAGTTGACGTTCCATTGGAAACTTTCCGACTAGAAACTTGGAAAATCCGACTTGTTCCTACTACAGCTGCAAACAATCATATGTCAGAGAAGTTACACACTGGAGCTTTAAATTAGCAGCGACACAGAAAATAATAGAGAATAATGATATAATAATAACGGAGACTTTCAGGCTAAATCACAAGAAACAGTCCTTTTTTTTATTCACGGTTCATTTCTTACATTGTTCAAGTACAAAGTTAAAATGCTTTTTTTTTTTAATTAGTTCATATTCATACAAGAGTAAAATAATAATAATAGTGCCTTTTCATTACTACGACAAACTTAAATACAGTCAATGTAAAGACAAACTTGATTTATATTCCTAACAATATATTTTTCTTATTTTCAGATAAAATTTTAGCACCTTTTGAAACACCACCAGGTCCTCTTGTTTTCCTAAAAGCTCATCTTTCATTAAGTCCATGAGATGAGTGTCTGCATGCGCCACAGCATTGTCTTTGTACTTGTGGGTGTTGTGCGGGTGTCTCTGTGTGTGTGTGTGTGTGCGTGTGTCAGTAACAGTGTGTTTGGTGTGTATGTGTGTGTGTGGGCGTGTATCAGTGTTTTAAAACAGCGCGTCACTCAGCCTAAAAGCTGTCGATAGGCGAACAGAAACGTCATCACCGTGTCGCTTTGAAATATCTTCTCCGTCCCTCGCTCACGCTTCATTTTTCTGACTGCACTCTCAAACAGATACACACTCAAACAGCATCTTTCCAGAAATAACTTCTTAAATTACGTGAAAATTAGCCACTGGTTCACAGTTTGGTCAATTTACTTTTTTCCAGTCTAGGATAATTCATTTTTTTAAAAAATATTTACTTTTAAATGCAAGATAACAGTCTAAATTACATTATTCCATGTTTAGTTACCAAATGTATTCTCGTATTCACTAATTTAATAATCGTAATTTTAACATTTCACAATAAAAACTGGAGATTGTGATTGAATTAGAGGTAAATCTGTTTTTAGTTGTATTTTTGTATGTTAGAACACATTCATTTCTGTTCTTTTGGCACATGAAAATTGAACAACATACACTAACAAGTGTTCATGACAAATTAGGAGTTGAGTGGGGGATAATTATTTTAAAGGAATGAGTAAATTAGAAAAAATCTAAACAGTTTTCTGTGTTCCTTTAACTTATCACAGTAAATACTGTATGTTTTACTGTATTTGAATTTTTCATCCCTCTGCAAATTAAATACACAGCAACAAAGCCGTATGTGTTTTTATTTTAATAAAATTACTGGTGATCTTATTTTTCTATCATAAGTTTGGGAAATGTCTTAAAGGTCCAGTGTGAAAATTGAGGTGAAATTATTTCCATTTGTTAGGAATTGAATAATAAAAATAATTATAGCTACATTTTTAATAAGCGTACAATCACCTGATTATATAATTAGTTGTTTTTCATGAGTTGTAAAGATTTCTGGGTAATGAAACTGTCCAATATTTCACACTTTTCTTTTTTATTTCCAAATACTACTGATGATTTTATTTTTGAATCAAAAGTGTGGGGGGGGGGCAGTGGAAACGATTTCTTGATAGTGAAGTTTTATATTTTATGGTTGACCACCTGCACAAAACTAGGTTTATATTTCAACCCTCTGTTTGAGAGTGCAGGTCCTGCAGCTCGTCGCTTCTCCTATTTCTTCCGGCGTCCTTGTTTACAACAGAACAAGTCACTATACTAACTTTAATATATGCTTTCTCTCGAGCCTCTCTCTCTCTCCACTCTAGGCTGAGACTGAACTGAACTGAGCACCAACCTGGAACAGTACACACACACACGATAACAGATTATTATTGTAATATTATTACCATTATTTTTATTATCATTACTCCCTAATCTAACATGAAATCAGAGATTACACAGACTGACTGACATGCAGCACCTGGGGGGGGGGGTGGGAAGTGGGGGAGTCGGAGGGCGAGAGAAATGTGGGGAAGGGATTTTGGTTGGGTAATGGGCAGTTTGGGAGCACCGAGCGACGCAGGGTGGCGATGTCACACCCAGGGGGCGCCGTGGGGGAGGCCGGATGGCGGCAAATACACAGTGTGTATGCTTGTAACTGTGTTGATTGGTGATGTCTTCTGTAGCGGGAAAGGAGTGTAGAGAAGCGCGAGAAACGTCGGCACCATGTTTGCAGCAAAGTGTGTGTGTGTGTGTGTGTGTGTGTGTGTGTGTGTGTATGAGAGAGTGAGACCTGCAAGAGCACTGTAAAAAAGAGCAGAGTTTTAAAAAGCACCTGAAGGTTGATTATATAAACGGAGAGTAAACTTGTTGGAAATAAAAACTCTCTGAACCTGCTGGTTTGCCATTGTTTTGTGTCACTGTGCCTGTGTGTTTGTGTGTATTTAAGTGTCTGTGTGTGTTTACTTGTACATACACCTTTGTGAGGACCAAAATACTTATAGACCACTGGAAGTGTGGACAATTTGGCTGGTCCTCACGTTCTGTCCTTGAAAGAAAAAAAAAAAAAAAAAAGGTTGCTTATGGGTTAATCCAATGGTTCTCAAACTTTCTATACCAAGTACCACCTGAGAAAATATTGACCTCTCAAATCACCAACGTTAAAATACAGTGGTGCAAATTAGATTAGATATGACTCTAATTATCATTATTATTATTATTTACTCACTCACTCTTCTTCTACCACTTTATCCTTCACATGAGGTCACGGGGGTCGCTGGTGCCAATCCCAGCTGACATGGGGCCAAGGGCGGGGTGCACCCTGGACAGGTCGCCAGTCCATCACAGGGTTATATAGAGACAACTGTCCACTTTCACATTCACATTTCACACTGTTTCTGGACTGTGAAAGGAAAGGTCCACACACACACACACACACGGGGAGAACACGCAAACTCACTTCTTGCTGCAAAGGCAAGCGCGCGAAACCACTACACCAACCGTGTGGCCCTATTATCATTTAATTTGTTATTATTTTTCGTTATTTGTTTAATTTTCTTCCAGAGGAAGCTTGCGCACTGGTGGTACATGTACCCCAGCTTGAGAACCATGGGGTTTCAGATAAAATGAAGTGGAGGTTAATGTTAGCGTTAAGGGCTAGGGAATGCCTTTTGTATATGAGTGTCCTCACTAAGAATGCTGTACAAGACTGTGTGTGAGTGTGAGTCCAGTAGTTAGCTGGTATCTGAGGAAGGTCAGAGGATCGGAAGGCTTCCTGGAAAAAAAAAAAGATGGCCAGGTGACCACCGAACAGCACCAGACTGAAAGAGATGACAGCCCTGTTTAAATAAAACACACAGCAGAGAACAGGCACGGCCACTCATGTGCTGTCAAATACGTCCACCACCGCCGACTCCTCTGCCTTAGTCAGGACCATAAAGGAGCTGGGATGATCCCAGCATGCATTGGGAATCAACCAAACGGCGGAGGAGTTTGAACAGTTGCATCTGTGTTGCGTAAAGGAAGTGTGTGTTATTTATACAGGACTATCTGTTTCAGTCGTAGGAAGTAAAAAAACCAGCATAGTGTCTGCAGAGGAAAAGGTTCTGCCTCTGGTTTGACGGGGTGTCACTGCAGTGTTTGTGGATCCACACACAGCAAAGCAGGAGCTGGTGGACTGAGACCAGACACAAAATGGCGACGCTGAGGCTGAGGCACGAAAGATGGCGTCCAACACCCTTTTATCCCACACTGACTTTCTTTTACTCTCTGTCCTGCTCAAGAAATAATAATAATAAAAAAAAGCTGAGATGTATAAAGCTGAATTTAATTTAAAGCTGCTGTACTGGAAGAAAAACATCTCACATGATGAAGATATATCTTGAAATGGGCAGAAAATGTAAATTTAAAGTCTATTTTTCCTTCTAAAACTGACAGACTTTATTTTACAACCAACCAATTCGCCCCCCAATGGTTATTTAGTATACTGCTACTTCCAGGTTGGAAACCAGAGGATTATCTCCATTTTTATATCCACTATATGTTTACAATCTAAGATTAGCTTGCTGGCTTGTATTGATGCAGAAACAGTTGAATTAAAGCCGCACTCATGACGGGTCAAAACAAACTGAGGTTCATCAGAGAGAAACTACCTCATATTTACATTTCACAGTAAACACAACTGTTGTTACATATATTGTCCTTTGTCACTGCCAACAAAATGGAATGATTCCACTGTGTGTCTGCCCCGGTCTGGTACAGCATTATGACATATTAGCACCACCTCATTTTTACCACAAGAGGGTAAACTAGATTAAAAAAAAAAACAAAAACAAAAACCAAAGATATGATTACGAAAGGAGACAGATATACAGTATTATTCCAACTTTGCACCATAACCATTAACATCACAGTTAACTGAGCTACAGTAATGAATGAAATCGTCAGCATATATGAAACACAAGGGTATACAATCATACGCCCCACTGTTAGAAATGCTACTAGTGCACAGTATTAAAACCTTAATATACAATCACTGCCGAAAATATTGCAAAAACTACCTAAAAACTAAAAAAAGTAAAACAGTGTAGAGCACAGGAGTATGGAAACCTGCCAGTGGCTGTAGATCCGGACCACAAACTAAGTAGTTACATGCAATGACATTCGTGTATATATGTTAATGGCTGAGTGCAGAAGCCGACTGTACTCTTTGTTTTCATTACGTTCAAAATTCACCTCTAACACCGTCTCTATGAAGTGAAACACAAGGCTGTTTTTACCCCAACATGAGTGCGTGGCCTTGTTCTCCACACTTTCTCCTGATTTTTATTATTTTATATCGTCAAAATGACAATAATACCTCCAATGTACTGTATAATGTCCAATATATGGTAGACCAGCAACAGCAGAAGCTAATTAGCATCGTCATTTTATGGCAGCTGTTGCATTATGAGCATTAATAAGAGGGAATTTAACCTAAAATTCACTTTTTTACGTTAGTATTTAACGTTGCGGGGTCTCATTGAATGTAATTCAGCCAGAACTTTGTTTTTCTTCCAGAGCAACTTTTCCTTTAAAACAGAACAATGACTCTCAAAATCTATACGTAATCATGTTTAAAAAAAAAAAAGGCTTTATAACACTCGCATCCGTCATGGTTTTTCGTTGTGACAACCCCCTGCCTGTTCTATGACACTAAATCTGACAAATAAATGTGTCAGGGAAACTGGTGGTGGCCTCTCTCGGCTGGCGTCGTCTCTACCTGCTTGTCGTTTTCTGTTTTGACTCGATTTGGGAAACAAAACTGCAGCGACTGAAACAACCAGAGACTGTTTAGTCTCAAAGAGCACCAAAAAACTGTAAAAGTGTTCTATTAAAGTGGCACCGTTTGGACTCGTATCACTGTCTGACCAGCACCACAAGCACTAACTGGCGTTTGTGTGTATGTCTGTATGTATGGGTGTGTTTTTGTGTGTATGATCGTGTGCGTGCGTTTCGTCATTCCACTGTAATATAAAAAAGAAGCACTGTCACTACGTATGGATACAGTCACGTGTTAACGGTTCAGAGGGAATCAGACAGAGAGAGATTTATCTTCTTTTTTTTTAAAAAAAAAGGAAAGGTTTGGGGCATCTCGGTGAGCTTTGCGCCCCCTGGAGGTTTGAACTCCATAAAGCCAGAAGACATCAGTTTCAAGGTCGGACAGGAAGTATGTATGTGATGATTTACAGTACAGAAACCCTGCACCAGTGAGTCTGTTTGTGTTTATCAGTGACTGTAAATACAGATGGACGACATGTCGGCCTCCTTAAAAGTCCAGTTTCTAACATTTAAGAGCTTTTATTAGCATACATTGAATATACAAAGTTTGCTTGTATAAGTATATTATTGTTTAAAAATATAAACTTGTTTGGTTTCAGTAGCTCAAAATTAAGCCTTAAATATTATTTAGGAAAGGGCCTTGCTTTATGGAGTCTGCCATCTTGTGCTGCCACGTTTCTACAGGAGCCTGAATGGATAAACCAGCCAGAGCAAGGATTTGGGAGAGAGGAAAATAATGATGCAAACAAAGAAAACACCTAAAAAAAAAGATAGATAAAAATCACGTTACTCTCTTTGCTTTGGTTTGTCTTTCCAATAAAAAAATAATAATAATAATTTCAGACCTAGTGATTCAACAAGAGTTGGTACCTTTGTGGAACCACTTTAATTTGGTTTGTACTGTTTTAAATACCATTTTCTGTAAACAAACCAACCCACTATGCCCTTGGCGAAGCAAGTGGGCAGCCTCACCACTAGATGTCACTAATTCTGAAACACTGGACCTTCATGTGAAGCTAGTGCCTCCTGGTGGTTGGCTGCAGTAAACCCTAACACCTTTATACGAGAGGAGGGGGGGGCCTAAATTAAAAACGTCAGGACGTTCCTATCACACTGATGCTGCATCGGAACATGACGTGATACAGATTCAGGCGGGAAATGACGTCACATCGGGCACAAGATGGCAGCGCTCGCATGTGGAATAGTGTGTTTTCAAACAGTAGGGAGGAAGCTGGAGACACATCACCCGCCTTTATTTACAGTTAAAGGTGTAAATCAGTAAAGTAGCACCAGGGGACTGAGGTCAGCCAATGGATTACAGGTGTGTGTTAATCTGTATCATCCTGCTTTAGCCAACCTTTACGTACTAGCTGTATACTGTGTGTAGTTGTCTGTGTGCGTCTGTCATCACTTGCGTGTGTGTGTGTGTGTGTGTGAAAGAGAGAGAGAGGGAGAGAGAGGGAGAGGGAGAGGGAGAGAGTTGTTGTTGTTGTGTGTGTGTGTGTGTGTGTGACTAGTTGCAGGCGAAGAACTCCTTGAGCGGGGCGAAGAGGTGCCTGATGACCGGGACACTCCACGAACGTCCCAGCAGCCTTTGCCTGGCCAGACGACTCATGTTGGACACGTCCGTGTAGTGGACGGGAAAACCAAACACCCTGGAGACACACACACACACACACACACACACGGGACATTTGTTTAGTTCAGCCCTGGATTAGATTAACTGGATTGGAAGTAAAGTTAATTTGCAACAAGAAAAATATGATGATATCCCACTTTCTTTTTTGCCATTTATGATTGTTAAATCATTATTTTGACACTTTGATACATCAATTTGAACCTTATTTACATTACACTATAAAAAATAGTGTTCCAAGTTAGAAGAATATCTTAACAAACATGTACAACCAAGAAATAACAGTCATTAACTAAGATTAAAAAATTAAGCAGCAACAAATTTAGTTAAAACTAAAAACCTAATGGCTTTGTCATCTGTCTCATATTGTGGGGCTTCTTGTGTTACTTTTTTTATGTTTGCAATTTGCTGCATATATTCCAACAAGCAAGATTATCATTTCCGCCACACCTACAGTACCAGGTATCAGGCTAATTTCTGATAACAGCTGTCTTCTGCATATGAATGCAGATAAATTAAAACGCAGATAGGCGGATGCATTCTGTCCACACACATCATTTACCTGCGAACAACAAACGCTCGCTCAAAGGAGGAAAAAACGCAAACTGGACGTTTTACGGCCCCAAAATCGTGTCACTCTGCGACAGATTCTGCATATTCACAAACAGAATCTGTCGATGGAGATGAATTAAAACACAGAGTAGAAACACAAAAGGTTGAAATGCTACATCTGTCTACACCAAGGCCAAAGATGGCGCTCCAAAAGTTATTTATATATAGAAAATGTGATAGAAAAGCTATTTTATAAACATTAAATTACTTTCTTCTGTTTTTATTGTTTTACTTCAGCTGTAAAGTGTACATTGTTAGTGTATAATGTCAAATATCTGGTAGACCAGCAACAGCGGAAGCTAATCAGCATCTTCATTTTAAGGCAGGTGTTGCATTATGAGCATTAATAAGAGGGAATTAAACCCTAAATTCCCTTTTTTTACTTTAGTATTTAA
The DNA here is from genome assembly GCA_016785285.1 of Brachirus orientalis. Classification (NCBI taxonomy): domain Eukaryota; kingdom Metazoa; phylum Chordata; class Actinopteri; order Pleuronectiformes; family Soleidae; genus Brachirus; species Brachirus orientalis. The sequence goes on along the minus strand of JAFBJR010000160.1, from coordinate 5,256,390 downwards.
TGTTGCAGGTTCTCATTGAACGTAATTCAGCCAGAACTTTGAGATTGTTGAGTTATTTATATGTAGAAAATGTGATCTCTTTTCATGAGATAGAAAAGCTGTTTTATTAAACATTAAATTACTTTGTTTTTATTGCTTTACTTCAGCTGTTATAAAGTGTACATTGTACTGTATAATATCTATCTATCTATCTAGCTATCTATCTATCTATCTATCTATCTATCTATCTATCTATCTACATAATTTTTAAAACTTTTCAGCTCAATTTATTGCTTATTCTAGTTCTATTAAATTGCATTTGTTTATACCTTAGAATTTTTATTCAACATTTTCTTATTCAACGTAGAATTCGCTTATTCAACATTCTTTTTTCTAGTACGTCTTGTTTACATTGGTTTTCTTCCTCTTGCTGCTGTAACAATGTGAATCGCCCCCCCCACCCCCCCCAGTGTGAGATCAATACAGTTTAATCTAATGGTGCCAAATCTACTCTAATTGTTTTTTAACATGTAAATGTCTGGTGTTAATTGTTTAATAGTAATAGTTCCCTGCATTTTGAAAGCTGAGGAGGCACCGTATAGGAAAATGATGGAATAAACATACAATTTTAAATTATTAACTATATGCTCAGACTGAGCACACACACACAAACACACGCACCTTTCCATCTCGGTGCACCAGAGGATGTCCTCCTTGTTGTCCATGTAGACGGGGAAATGCTCGTCTTTCCCCTGCTTCACAGAGTTGGAGCGTGTCGTTATCGTACGCAACTTCTCAAACTGGAATTAACATCCAGAACCAAACATACACAGAGACAGACAGACAGACACACACACACACACACATACATCCCTTTTTTAATCCTACAGCTGTGTCTATGTGATACGTGAAGATTTAAACCCAAAAAAAATAAATAAAATAAAATAAAATAAATAAAAACGCTCTCACGTGTTTATGTTTTAATCAAACTCTGTGACTTGTAAGAGCGTCTGCTTTACCACAGGTTAAATAGTCGGATGACATGTCGGTGATGATCACACAAACATACAATCATACACATATACACGCACACAAACACACGCACTCCGGTGTGTACCTTAGCCGTGCGTCCGTGCTCGAGACATTCCTGTAAATCCAGCCTGTCGTTCGCCATCGGTGTCAAAGGTCTGCGACAAACAAAAGGTGGAGCACGGAGTTGAAATTTAAAATAGTGTTTATTTTTCAGAGTAATGTCCAAATGGGACAGTTTCTTCCCTTGCTGTGAAGCAGAGATGCTTTAAAAGTGGGCATGAATGTAATGTACGGGTTTGTGTTGCATCACCTGGACATGCCTGGCAGGTTCCCCCAGAAGTAGCGAGCGCGGTGAGCAGCAGAGACTTCCTTGGCGTCGATCATCACTGGGTTACACTGTGGACACGCAACGCCAGGATGAAACATTTAAATGTTTAAAAGTCACTTCCCCCGCGCCTGTGTATAACTTTATAACCGTGATCTGTGGAGGCTAATGACATACAGGTTTAAGAAGATAATTATTAAAGACAATTAGGTTAAGTTTGTTTTAGTTTGCAGTCACAAATTAACAAGTATAATGTGTGTGGCTGCAGGTGGAGCCTGGCTAAATACAGAGGCTCTGGAAATTGGATTTATTATTATAAAATGGTCTGATCAGCCAGTACATATGTGTCCTCTTTGTCTCATTTGGGCAGGTCAGGTTGTTGAGTTAGTTCTGTTGGAAATATTTCTTTGGGTAATGTTTTGTTACGTGGACCTCTTTTTTATTGGGCCCAGATTTCTACTAATTTGCAATTTTGATTTGTAACTTTGAGACGTATAGAAAATAAAATTCTTATTTCTCCAACATCCTGTCTTCTTTTGGACTTTGACTGCTTGGTCCATGACAATGATGATTAAATAGTTTATATAACAATTTTTTAAAGTAGATAGTGAACAGATAAATAATAATTCTCATTGTACAAGTATAATGAAATGGCTCTACTAGGAAGTTACAAAAAGAACAATAAGAACATAAAAAAAGATATTAATATAATTTGTAAAATAAACACACAAAAACAATTATTGTAATTACATTTTTTTTAAAATGCTGCTGTGACTGTTTCTTTAATTTTTGAGTTGCCTCAGTAGAAAACTGGTTTTGCAGTGGAAATGTACAAGTACAAGACTACAGTACTTGCACTTTTAACCCACTTTATATTTCTACTATAAAATATTTTACTTTTCCTCCCGAACAAAGTTTATTTTGTAGTCACTTTGCAAACAAAACAGTGTTAAATGAAAGAAAAGTTTATAAAACACGATGCAGTGTCTTAGGTTTAGCTACTGAATGAACTAGGCCAAAGTAAAAATTCACTCCAAAAACTGACCGACTGTAACAGATATTTGCTGCTGATACTTCTGTCTGTAATGTCACTAAATTAATCATTTACATGTTATGACTTATAATTATGTGTTTACAGTGTGGTATTGCAAATTTTATTGGGGCAAAATGATCTGAGTACGTCTTGTTCCATTGTTAATTAAGATATAAACTAATTTACATTTCCTTAGCTCTAAAAACCTTTAGATGTAGATGTTTTTAACAAATTGTAAATGGTTTTAAAGTCACTAAACCTAAATTTGTTGAGCACTTGCACTTTTTTTTTATTTAGTGTCTATTTATTTCTTACATATGTGATGATTATGGTGCTGTTTTAATGTTGTTGTCAAAGTCTTCTGGTAAAAGAGATTCTTAACCTCAATGAGTTTTATCTGGGTTAAATAAAGGTTTAATAATAACCCATGTTTCTGTAGCCACAAGGGGGCAGCAAACGTGCCATTCGGCTTCCACTCCCTCTGTCTCCTGCTACAAATCTACCCCTCACAATCTGTCTGTCTGTATGCAGCAGGAGTTTTCACCGTGCCTCTAAAAAGCGGGAGATGTCCCGCTTGTCGCTGACTCCCATGGCGACCACGTTCTCAAACAGCCAGAAAAACGGCCGCTCGTCGCCAGGCTTTGGCCGCGCCTCGTGCAGCAGGCGGTAAAACTCGAAAAACAACCGTCCCGTTCCCTCTGCAATAGGATGGAGAAATTTCTGTATACATTTGTAGCTTTATTGCTTTAAAACTGATGTATTTTACTGCAACTTTTAAAATCTACCCATGACAAAATGTTTGTCACTTGTTACCGTAGAGGCCTTTCCGTGCTGGGTTGACAATGGAGAGGTCGTTGCAGGGGCTTCCTCCGATCACCAGGTCAAATGGTCCCCACTCTTCAATCTGACATGGAGTGACATAAAACAGGGTAATAAATGAACAATTTGATCCCTATTAGTCCACATTTGCACTCAAATATATCTTTTGTAGCCACAAAAAACGGGTGATTTCTGAAGTTTGACCTACATGTTTGTGGGTTACGTTGCGAACGTCTCCCACGTACATGATGCGTCCGTGGTGTCGCACCATGCCCACAGTAATGGAGTCTTCGCAAACCTCCGACGCCACGTATTTGTCGACCTGGATGCCCAAATCCTTCAGCACCAGCAGACCTGACACACACACAAACATTGAATTTTCACCATCATCCACAAAAGATTTTCCTCCAACTAAGTCTAGAGCAAAGCCTGTGGCCAAGAGTAAAAGGAACTGGGCTTGTAACCAGGACGCTGCTGGTCCAAATCCTGGAATGGGTTAAGGGCTGTGGTGCCCCTGAGCAAGGCACCCACTCCACCTTACTGCTATGTAATAAGTATGAGTTATATGCAGAGGTCAAACTCACAATTGGTGGTGCATGCAAAATTAATATGTATTTATTGACAGATTGATAAAACAATAAATTGATTAAATTTATGGTGATTTACACAGAAAATAATCAGCAAGGAAATTTACCACCTTAAAAACACTAGTCTCAGCCTCAGTTATAATAATAATAATATAAAAAGCATTGTTAATTTAATAGTTTTGACTTTTTCATAAACAATTTGAAGACATAAAGCTGAGCTCGGAGACATTTTAGGTATATTATTGAGAAAACGAGGGACTAATAAAACTAAACTGGGATAATGTGTCTGTGAAGCTGATTTTAAGGTTTTGTTAAAGCGAAATGCTAACATCTTTGTTCTGTCATATTCAGAAGAACTGTGGTAAAATGCTGATGTTTAACAGGTTTAATTACAACCATGGTTATAAAGCAAATCATGACATGATATCCAACCTCACAGCAAAGCTGGAGGTCAAGTCAGGGGATCGGAAGATAAATTCAAATTGTTATAATCGCAAGAAATTTGTTTGGTGCAAATCAAGAACAAAAAAACAAAAATATTGGTGCAAAATTAAACAGAAAATACAAAAAAATAACAAATAAGAGTAGAGAAATATGAGTATAAATCATTAAGTATGTAAGAGCAGAAAATAAAACACCTTTATTGATGGAAAAAATAATAATAATAATAATAATAGTTTGTAAATACCTGTGGCAATGCCGTCAAACAGGGAGAGGACTCTGATTGGTTGTCTCTTCTCTGCTGCAACAGGAGGATACAACTTTGCCGGCTCCTAAAACAGAGTTAAGTAATCAAGTCATTGATGAGAATGTGATAAGATGGATATTTAACTTAACGGCGTTGAGAGAGGACTGAACGTTTACGATCATGATCGGTGTCTTTTTTTGCTGAGAAGCTTCATCTTTCACTTGACACAGTTCTCACTTTTACTGTGTTTTACTTTTGCTTCACGTTTACAGCCACATTATGTTTAGACTGAAGCAAATTACGGATTAATGACCCAGTTCAATCCTGGTATGAACATCTGTCCTGAGAGACCGCAGTAAAAGTCTGAACACTCCTCATGCGTCCTCAGATCGGAGGTGGTTTGAGGACAAATGTGTCCTCAGTCCTGAGCCGCACGACCTCGACCATGACCTCGAGACAGATTAGAGACCACCTCCTAATCTGCTGTCATCTGATCAGTGGCAATTTGCAGCAGGGCCACATTATTAGCAATAACCGGCACATTATTTCGTTCTCTAACGGATAAAACCGCATGACTGACTCATAAACTACCAGAGAAAAGTTTAGACACACCTTCTCCTTTAACGTTTTTTCTTAATTTACATTGTAGATTCTCACTGAAGGCATCAAAACTAAGAATGAACACATATTGAATTATGTAGTAAACAAAAAATGTGAAATAACTCTAAATATGTTGTATATTTTAGACTGCTCAAAGTAGCCACCCTTTGCTTTGTTGACAGCGCTGCAAACCCTTGGCCTTCTCTCAGTGAGCTTCATGATGTAGTCACCTGAAATGGTTTTCACGTCACAGCTGTGCCTTGTCAGGGTTCATTTGCAGAATTTCCTGCCTTCTTAATGGGGTTGGGACCATCTGACAGCCCTATTTGACAACTGTTAGAATTCATATTATGGCAAGAACCAATCAGCTAAGTAAAGAGCAATTTTCAGTTTTCAGAAAATTGCAAAAACTTTGAATGTGGTAGTGTACACTCACTTAAGGGAAAGTTCAAATGTGAACATTAAAACCCAGTAAAGGGCACAGCTTAGCCATGCGTTGAATCCGATAAATAAAACTCCATTTACATCAGAAGTCGGAAGTGAAGTACTAAAGTAAGAGCTCAGGCTGCGTGATCATTATTGTCATTTCATATTTATACTAAACGGAGAACAGAAAAAGGGAAATGCCTTGGTTGAAGACTTACAAATTCCTGTTCGTGGTTGTTGGCGAAGAAGTGTTGGAGTCTGCAGGGCCAGTCGTCGCGTCGCCGCAGTAACCCGTAGGTGTTCCGCGGTCCACACATGTAGCAGTTCCAGGGGTCTTCTTTGATCGCTGCTGCGGCCGAGCCAGCGCCGACCAACAGGTCCACACACTCCACACAGAAACACCTGCACACACACACATGAGTTGTAACAAACAAAGTGCTGGGAACACAGTTAAGTGTGTTTTCCTGCCTGTAGTTTAGTCAAACAAAAGCAATGATACTTTTCATCTTTGAACTTTTCCATTTCCTATTTAGCTACATACAATGGTCTAATTATGGATCAATTAAATTCTGGCAGCACATAATTCTGTGCTCACAAAGGCCTAATGAATGGATTTAACATTATTTGTCTGCACTAATATTTTTCAAACTTTGTTAAAAAACTTTTAAAAGACTTTTTTTCCTGCCATTTCTGTAAAACCTATAGCATATTTAAGAAGTTACTGATAAATTGCATCAATATTAGGCAAAACAACAGTAAAGTTCTAGTTAAATTGTGTATTTTTTGCAGAAAATAACAGTAAATCGTGACTACTGTGAAGTTAAACAGCTTTTAAATCACAATCATTTGTGATTGATACATAAATGATACAGTTAACTTACACTGGGAATTCTAATCCATAATATAGAAACAACAATCAGAGACCCAAACCAATTCAGTTAATAAAATGCAATTAACATCTTTTTAGCCTAGATGCACAGGGATATAACTTCAGGGATTAACACCAGTCCTCTGAAGAGATGCAAACACAAGCACACCTTCTATACCATGACTGAAAATAAATGAATGTAATTCATGAACTCAGTATTCAGCTCATCCCTGCAGTAGGACTGTGTGTCTCTGATGGAGTTTATTTATGTCGCTCCTGATCTCAGCTGTGATGAAGTCTAGCACCAGATTTAACTGGATCAACATGTTTCACATTAGCTGCTGGAGACTCACTCATGAGCCACACGTCATGTTTCTGACATTTGTGGGTAAATTGTTCCAGTAGATGTGAAATCTAAAACCTGGACGAAGCCACAAGAAGAATTAGAAGAAGAAGAAGAAAAGCCTGCTAGCCGTCCGCCTGCCTGTGTATTGTAACGTACTGACCTACAGCAGTTGTTGTTGCCACACATGAGCACTTCCCTGCCTCCACAGCAGATGGTGCAGTAGGACTGGTAGCCGTCGTCGTCGTACTGGTAGGCACACTCCAGGAACGAGTTCTGACAGACAGGATTTTAAAAAAAGAGAGAGAGAGAGGGAGGATGAGGAGGGAGAAGAGCAGCGAGACACCGTTCTGTCCGTCATGACTTTAATGTCAGATTTAAGAGCGAGGATCAGATTAACATCTGCTCAGTTCATGAGTCTGTTAAAGTCAGGGTGTGTCCCACACACAGGTCGCACAGGTCACATACATTTCCTGCTTCCGTGTATGTAAAGACTGCGTGCAGTAGAGCTGAACAAGTCGTCATTTTCAAATCAAAATTGGACTCTAAACACTTCAAAATCACAAATGTCAAAGGTCATTGTTGTATTTTTCATTGAAACATCAGTGAGAAACTACAATTAGTCCACAATTAGTCCTAGAGTTTGGTTTATGAATTCTGATTAATCACCATTTGAGTGAATAAAATGTCACATTATTTTGGCACATTAACACAGTTTGCTTCTTTGTCTGATTTATGTATTAATAAAAAAAAACAACACAAATCCTCACATTACTGATGAATTGTCAAAATTTCTAATCAATTATCTGAATTGAAGTGAATTTTGGAGTTGTCAATCAAAAAAAAAAAAAATTAGACCTGTCTTTTTTTTCTTAACAATGATTAAGCTCAGAAGTTCAATGGTTAATTGCGATTAATTGCATTTTTATCATATTTAAAATGCGATTAAAGTCCATATTACTAATTCAAAGCATATTTTACCAGTGCGTCTTGATTCTAAGTCAAATGAAAGCAAAAAAAAAAGTCTCTTTTCGAAGTTGACTGTGACGTCGGTTGAACGTTTAACGTGTTATTGCACTTGCCCGACTAACAACTTTTTTAAGGGTATCTCTAAAGTGTTTCACTTTAACGCATTAATTAATAATGACAATTATTCATAAACTATCATAAAAACATCTCTGTAAGTAATTATTTTAGTTTACATTTCACTTTAATTTGGACAATAAAATAAAATTCCCCTAAAAGTCTGCAAAAAAAAACCAGCAGTGATGAATAATTTAACGTTTATAAAACGGAGTATTTCTTACTTTGCAGCCCTGACACATGGCTCCCATGAAGAGAGGATGTTCCAGAGAGACGTTGAGGCTTCCACAGGAGATACAGATATCTGAGGGAAGCACAAACACAAACATCCTGACACTTCCACGCAGGAATTTAAAAGGTGTGACAAGTGTGATTTTCACTGCCCTCCAGGGACAAGAACTTATAACACACCTGAGATCAACGACCAGTTTCTTCGGCTCATAATTTTTTCACCACCAAAGTCTTTACCCCAGTCAAACTGACTAAATAAATCGCTAAATGTAGACTTTACTGCTCGAATAAAAATGTCAGGAAAACGGCCCTAAAATAGCCTAAAAACAAAGCAATAATACTACGTTAAAATGCAATAAAAACCTCAAAATGTATCAATTTTTAATGACAACCGTTGTAATAATTCCCCATCTGCTGTCATCAAATTATGTTTTATTAACCACAGACCAGTGATTCATAAAAGAGCTATGAATTTTTAAATCATGGTGTAAATAAAACATTCATCAGACACATCGTTCAGTTATAACTTAACACCATCTACATTAGATGTTAAAATACTTTCAGAATCAATTACCTTCTATATTCCTGGTCTTCTTCTTGATTTCATGGATAAGTCGCTCTGGAAAACAAAAGAACACATTATTTTACATCATGTACAAACAGAAAAATAGCAGATAAATAATTGTATTTGATTAAATCCAGAGAATAAATAACAGAAGGAGGATTAGTAGGTTCACCTCTGGTCCCCTCGTCAATCACCTCCCTGATCTTGGCTTTTTCAGCCGAGTTCTTGCGAGGTTTCTTCGCAGGTGGAGGCGTGTACGCGGCCTCAGGCTCCGCCCACATCTCTGGATACACTTCTTTGTAGGGATTCTGCTCCTCTGAGGCGACAAGGACAAAATTAATACCGATATATGAGAATGAAAAAACCATACACTCTGTGTGTGTGTCACTGTGACGGGCAGGACTGTTTACCTTCTGGAGGGTCCAGTGACTGTGGACCATTGGGCAGGAAACCTGTCATGGCCCACTCTATCATCTGCCTGGTTTGAATTTCCACGCCCTCTGCGTCATCGCTGGCATCACAGGAGGGAACAGGCCTCCCTGCCCTCACACTGGCCACCTAAACACAACATAAACACACACACACAGAACACTTAGAGCCTTCATTTTATTTTTAAAGGTCCAGTGTGTCTCATGCGTACTGTGAGTTGTACTGTACATGTGTGGGTACAAAGGGCAACACTAACAAAAATTGCCATTTGGATACCGAATGGTATTATCCATCAAATATTCCAAACTCCAGTGCATGAGAGCTGACGCGTGTTCACAGCGCGTTGAGCCGACGGAAGCATCTAACGAGATGCATTCAAAGACCTCGGTAAATGTCGTCACTTCTGCGAGATCGACACCGCGACGAACTTAAAGGAGCAGCTTCAAGACGCATTCAAGAAACCTCCAATGTTTCAACACAAGTCCACTAACTAAATGTTTGCTGCTGCTGCCACCTTGTGATAACAGATTAATTAGGCAGAAAATTGGAGTAGAAAGATTTGTTTTTATCAATGTGATCATTGATAAATAATTAGTTTTGTATATTTTTAATATATCATGGAAAAGGCAACGGCAACTGATGGACTTTTTATACTGAAGCGAATAATCGAACGCCCACTTCCTCATGTGACCTCAAGCAAGTTTCCATGGTTACCATCTTGTTTATTGTCTCTTCAGACCAAAAATAGACCGTGCCATCAGCTGGACCTTAAAAGTTTGCATTTGCACTTTTAATGCAAATGTGTAGAGTGTACAAAAATTGTGCGGATGACGGGATTTATGTCACATGGCCCTGAGAGGACGTCTGTGCACACAACAATGGGGAAAGTATGTCCCGACTCCTGGGAGACAGATGATTCCGCCACAGCGGACTCTCGACTCCTTGCATCTTCACTGTACCACCCGTCTCACTGTCATTCACACCAATATTCTGTATTGCTCCTACTAATCTTCATTCCTCTTCTCTCCAGTGCAGACCTCCAACACTGCAGGCTCTCTTCCCCTACTAACCCAGAATATTCTACTAGTAGAACTACTTGTACAGTGCAATACTTGAGGCCGCCATCTTGTGCCACCAGCCAGAGCATGTGGTTCACATTTAGCAGCAGAAGTGTAAAATGCAAACAAAAGTAGATCAACATCCTTTCTGGTATGTGAAGGCCACCATTGTTCCTTGAAACACTTGTGAAATTAAGGGGTTTGTTACATTGTGCAGACTCACCATTAGATTTCACTAACACTGGACCTTAAAATGAAGTCAGAAACACAATGACAACATATTTGCCTACACAAAATAGATAGAAAGAAAACAAACTGTAGCACTAATATATCCACATGTTACCGCTTATAAATTGTGGGCAGAGTTTAATATGACGAACAACACCTCCACATATGCAAAATACCAACGTTACATAAGAGAAGAATGAGTAAAAACATGGCCTTTAGACCTTTTACAAGTATATTTATGATAGTTCAGATGCTGATCTCATCCACGGAAACTTATATAACTGAAAGAGAATTTTAAAAAACAGCCACACATGGCGTGACAATAGTGGGTTTATGACCTGCAGAGCCTCGAAGATGGCTTTCCTGTACATGGACTGTTTGTTGTAGGTGGGTTGGTGGAAGGCAGAGGAGAAAGAGCTCAGAGGCATCAGCTTTTCCACACACACCTGCAAAACAAAGACAAAGTCATCATTAAAATCATCACCATTTTACATAAAGGCAACAAATACGTGGAGAAAAAACAGGTGAGTCATTTCTTCTGAGTACTTCAAAAAGTAGACTGTATTTATGTCCCTGTTTACAGAAAGTGTGACATTAACCTTGAGAGTTTGCAAGTAATTGTTGTTTATGGGAAAAGAAGAGTACAAAATTTACTTTGACAGAAATGAGCATTTATGTGACTATAAAGTAGATAAGTAAGAGTAAATGAGTGAAAGACGATGAGCTGAGCAGGAAAAACGTCACATCTTTTTCAATCTTTTCAATTTGATCAAGAAATTATATGTACTCACCACGGAGAATTTGCCGTCGCCAAACCACATGACCCAGCGGGTGCCATCGGCGGCTCGACTCCGGCCGCTCATCCACCAGGACACAATCCTGCCGGGCCACCAGGAGAAACCTCGCAGCTTCCCGAACACCAGCGCGCCGATGCCAAAGCCCCGCCCATCCTGAACAAACATGTACGAACACACACGGAGGAAACAAAATGGCTGTTAAAACAGCACAGCTTCAAGTACCATGAATAAAAGATAAAATAAAGAAAATGGCCAAAAAACAAATTTCAAAGTAAAAGTGATTTAAATTAGTACAAACACACTAAGTTTCAATCCTGCAACACCTCAGGCTGCTTCTTATTTATCTGTCAGAACAATTACCACTGATTACATTTGCATTAAATTAGCACAAGATGTGATGTCCTGTGCTGTTTAGAATTACCATTAGCAGCTGTTTTACACAGTAATGACAACGTATTTTCAATATTAGACAGACTGGTGACAAGAAAATGACAGCAAACTGAAATGCCACACCACATGTGGGTTCACATGTAGTGTCTCAACACAGAGTTGTGTTCAGGTACAGCACTAAAACACAGGAAAAAAAGAGTATAAACACGTCGGATCATGTTGATGAGTTTATAATAAAATAAAAAGCGTAAACGGTATCTAATTTTAGTAAATCTAGAATAATCCGCTGACGTACCTGGTACTCGATCTCGCGCGGCGTGGCCTGTTCTCCCCTGGCGACCGGCTCCGGCGTCACGGCGACTGTCGGGGAGGCGGGGTCTGTGTGCTGCTGCGAAGGTGGAGGTGCTGGGCTCGATGGCTCCTCCTCCTTTTGAAAGTCGGCCTCTGATAGGTCGTCCATCATGCTAATCTCCGCCTCTCTGTACGCCCGCCGCTCTGCCTGTGAGGAAACAAAGGTCAAAAGGTCAGCGAAGTTTACCTCTTACATGTTTTGCGTTTTGTGATTTTCCGTTTGTGTAAATCTTTTCATTTTTGCTGTATGGTGGACGAACGAATAAATGAAAAAATATAGAAAAAAGGAACAAGTTGAGTTAAAATCCCTTCCCTTTAAGTGGTGGATAATTATTCTATATTTTTGTCTCACGCTACAGGAAGCTTATTTGTACAAAATGAGAAGCAAAAAAAGTTTGTCATTTACAGTAAGTTAGATTTTCCCAGCACAAAGACTCTCAAAGATTTCTTGAGATTGTCCTTTGGGGAAAACACCTCCACATTACTGTAAATAACCTCCTCCACTGGAATTCATATAATTAGATAAGGGATTATGATAAAATCCTTTATCTTATAAAAGTGCATAAGATATTTTTGAGGATTATGTCATTTTTAAACACTTAATTTAGAAATAAGAGTAGAAGCCGAGGTAGTTTTTATTGTTTCTAATTTATGCAGTAGAGTAAACACTTTGGGAAAAAAAATATTTAACATTTTTCTATATTGTATATTCATGGATGTTAAAATGCACGTTTATTATGACTTTCCTTTACGTTTGACTGTCTTTGCTGTTGTAACCACACATTTCACTGTTGTGGGACGAATGAAAGACTTTCTTATTTTATCTGATCTTACATCATATTACGACTTTATAGCAAGAGAAACAGTACAATAGACTTCAGGCTTGTTATTTAATGTACATTATACAAAAAAAGTTATTTAAAGTATATGGAAGTACATCATATCTTTTATAACAGAGGTATTTTATTTCGGTTCTGTGTATCTATCTGGTTCTCTCTGGCTTTTAACACTAGCTGTACTTGTCTAACATACTTTTTGTTTTGTTACCACTGTCTCTCATCTCTCCTTGTTACTCCTCTCTTTTTTAATTTTTTTCTCTCTCCCCCCTCTTTCTGTCCCCCATTTTTCCTTTCACCCCAACCGGTCGAGGCAGACGACCGCACATCTGTGAGCCTGCTTCTGTCCGACAGTTTTCATCTCTCCACTGTTGCCTGGTCTTTGCTCATTGTGTGAACTGTTGGGTTTCTTCTTTCCTCACCTTACCAGAATATTCTTATACCTGCAGACTATTTTCTTGATTGATCAAGTAGTTGTTTGGTCCATAAAATGGTCGTTTCCCAACCCTCAAATTGATGATGTTCTGGCACCAATGTTGCCATTTCCTACATCTATTCTGTAGACATTCTCTCAGTTAATCAAGTAATCATTTGGTCCATGAAATGGCAGAAAATGTTTTAAAGATGGCTCTAAATGATGATGTTCTCAAATGTTTTGTCCACAAGCCAAAATCTTAACCAGTTTTAAGGATTTCTTAGTCAAATGGAGCAGGGAAACCAGAAAATACTCACATGTAAGAAGCTGAAAAATCACAGAGCTTGTTTTTATAATCAAAATAGATCACTAATCAATTGATAAAATAATCATTGCAGCCCTACAGCATCTATGTCACCAGTTTGACCCAGTAACCAGTCAGCCTTACTTTACAGAGGCCACCGTTTTAACGTACAAACCAGCCAGAGCGTGTGTTTGGTGATTTTTAAGTGGAATCTTAGGACGCAGACAAAAAGGTACGGAATCATGTAGCTCACTGCCGCTGTTGGGAAAGTGAGAGGACAAAGTCGTCCGTTTGTGGCAATCAGATGTTAATCTTAATAGTTTTTTTTTTTTTCATCAACAGTCATATCTGTTTTCCTCGAAGCTCAAACGACGTCACTGCACTTCATTGTTACAGATCAGCCGGACAATAGAGTGACCGGTGCTTCCTCTGCCAAACGCTCTGTCGTTTTAAGGAGGTTTCTGTGATTGATGTTTTTTATGTGTAGCTTTGGTGGCTGCTCCAGATCAAGGCCTGAGTGCCCCAAGCTGTGGGAACAATCCTTTAATTGTTCCTCTAAACAGGAAGTGAGTGGGGAGAAAGGGTGCGGTGGAGAGGCAGTTCAATGGGTTCACAGAGAGAGAGAGAGAGAGAGAGAGAGAGAGAGAGAGAGAGAGAGAGAGAGAGTAAATAGGATTATATGAGGAACAGAATATGAAGTGAGAGAAATTGGAGCATGTTTAATGGATGATGGAGGAAAAATAGGAGGTTAGGTTTGCAAAAATATGTCAAATTTACTGGATTATTGCACAAAATTTCAGCTGAAATGTTTCATATGACGTGAGAAGCTTAATAAACACTGACAAAATGCACTGCAAACACTGCATTTCTAACAGACGCGTCAAACGCAAGGCCCGCAGCCCAAATCCGGTCCACCATACCCATCAGGTCATCGAGGTCAGGACAGAGTCAGAACCAAACAAGGTGAGGCAGTGTTCAGCTTTGATGCGGAACAAACTCCCAGGGTGAATCAGGGCTGCTGAAAATCTGAACGTCATTAAATCAAAGTTAAAAACATTTTTGTTTGGCGCTGCATTTCAGTAATCTCCCACAATGCACTGGGCTTTTTGTTTCTTGCATTTTATCAGTTTAATTGTATCTTAACTGTCTCTTCTGGGTTTGTTTTGCTTTGAACTCTTTTCCGTTTGGTGCACTTTTGTAATATTTCATGCAAAGCACTTTGAATTGTCTTGTACATGAAATGTTCTATACAAATAAACTTGCCCCGCCTTGCGTTGCTTGCAAGATATTATGTTGCATGTCTTTCCGCTCCTCCATTGACACACTTATTGGAAGTAAATATAAAGTTACGTTGCCCTCAAAATAAAAAGGCAAATCATAGAAAAGTAAACTTTAAAAAACACATACAGACTCAGCAACAAACCAGAGTAGCACACCAACAACAGACAACACTAAAGTAAAATATCTGTTCCATTCTGTCGTCATCAGTGCACCAGAATATTTCTGAGCTTGGAGAATACTGCACATGTCATTCTTCTAATCCGCATTATTCGCACAAACTGTTGTCTTTGTGAACATTTTTATTATATCTACCGTGTGTTCATTACAGAGCTTTTAGAGATACTTGTATGCAGATGGTATTGTATTTTTGAATAGAGCCACATTAGCTTTTGCCTCATTTTGGCTGCTACGTTGGCAAAGCTGGATGGTTTTGATACTGTTTTTTCAGTCCTGACGCAGAAGAAAATCATCAGTGACGCCATCATGCCGCGGTTTTTAGACTTATTCTAGTCCACAGCTCCAAAGACCAACTCAAAAATAACCATGACCTCACTCGTTACTACATAGTAAGAATCTCACTATGACCCAGATGTAAAATCCCATGACTCCTCCGCAGCGTTTCCATGACCTAAAAACACACTTTTCTCCTTTTTTCCTGCTTCTTTATCAGCTGAAGACGACAGAGGGATGACGACGTGGCATAAATTCAAGCCAAAAGAGATTGTAAAAGTGACGGTGTCGGTCTGTGATACTTCTCTCCTCAGTTTGACCCCAAACTCACTCTTCCCTGCTCCTGTTGACCTCTGACCTCATAAAAGCCAAGTCAGCCTGTTACACGGATCATGGATAGACCGACCACACACACACACACAGAGGCTTCTCTAACATCTGGAAGGCTTAAATGAAAATGGTTTCTAGAGCGATATTTAAAAAGTATCACTGTTTCCAACACCTAAACTATAATTACATTAGCATGTAGCATTTAGCATCCTCAGGATTTACTCTGCTGGTTTATTTTTCAGTGTGTTATTGATGGACACACTAAACTACACAAAGGAAATTTAAAAAAAAAACTATTTCTGGACTCTGGAAAATATTTCTGAAAGTCAATTTTTGAAGTACTGTAAATATTTAGAAACACTAGCTGATTTCACATTATAAACTCACATAAAATCACTTTATAAATTGTGACAAGAGTAAATTTGAACCTAAGGTAGTGGCTAATTTACAGCAATATCTGTATCAGCTAATATTATTTTGAACTGATTAACAAATAATTTACAAGATTTGTTTGGTAAATTAAATAAAAGTTAATGTTATGCATGTTATTTAAAACAAATATACACAAATCTTAAATATAAGGTGGCGAAAATTCAGCAAGTTTGTTTGGGGAACCAAAAAAGAAATATCCCACGACCCACCTGTGGATCACGACCCAGACTTTGGGAATCATTGATATATAGTATGTAGCACATACTGTAAATAATTTGAGTCATTCTCAAATAAGGAAGTGAATTCCCATTTAATGGAAATTTAATTCAAGTTTAACTTTAAATTTAAGGAGAAATAACCAGTTCACTGCTGTTTAGAACCAGGTATAAGACAAGGGAACATCATTTTAACCATTTTAACTCTTTTTATGAAAATTTAACCGTTTGCTCTTTAATGAATTATGTGTGAATCTTGTGTTTGTGTCACCTACCAAGACTCTACAGACGTTAATTGGCAGCTTCTACTCTCTGCAGCATATTATTTACTGACATTTATTAATTTGCTCAACATTAAACAATATAAAAAGTATAATTTTTTTTCTGATTTTTCTTGTGACACGAAACGTAAAATGCCTTTTAAGCTGCATTACATTTAACTGAGTGAACCTTCCTTATATTTTAATTCAAACTTTATTTCATGTGTTCATTGCAGCAGTATTTTGCCACACACTGGGTGAAGTTAACTTGATTTTTAACTAATTTTAACCCTGACTTTGTTGCTGTTCTTGTTGAGAAGAAAACCCTGGACTCTGCTTGTGTTGCTAAGAGACACTGAGCCTCCTCTCAGGATGAAAGTGTGCTGGTTGCCCGGCAACGTGCGGTTGATTGAGAAGTGCATCAGGAAGGTTTCCCGCTTTCAGAGGATACAACAACTGCTGACAGACGACCTGAATTCATCTGCCCACGCTTCTGGGAGAGCAACACTCTGAAACAAAGCCAGTGTCGGCTCTTTCCAGGAAGAAGAAAAATAGACATGTGCCGCCTTGTTTAGTACGTTATTTTACAATCTTTCACCCAAAAAAACTTCAATATGTTTGCATTCTTAGAGTGTTGTGCAAAAGTCTTGGATGTGCTGAGCTGATACTGGAGTTGGTATCGGTCCAAAAGGCCTATAGGGGCCTCCTACTGGTCTGAACTGTCATCACACTTTATGACATAATTAATTAATCTATTTCTTGAATTTGGGCAGGCATGTATTGGGCTACTTCCTCCTTTTCTTTCCACTTTTTTTTTTAACTATTTTTAATACACGTTTGTTATTGGTTTCCTGCTGGTTATGGGTGAGCTAGGTTTGGGTTAGGGTGAAGTCTAATGTCAGTAAACTTACTCTTTTCTTGTTCATTTGGTTTTGGAAATGTGTATCTTGTAGGTTGATGAGCAATTATTCAATAAAAAAAAAAAAAAAAAGAAATGGTGGAAGATTAGTCAAAATAACTGGAGCAGATATCTGAAAAACGGAAAAAGTAAAATCCGATATGATGCATAAATTCAAAATATAACAGATGTTTCACTGAAGACAGGAGACATGTAGTGAAGAGACAAATATGCTGCTGCTATCGTGTCACCAGGACATGAATTTTCTGGTTTTGGCTCAGTGATAACAGTATCAGCAACAATGAGTCATTCTGCCAGTTAATCAAGTAATCATTTGGTCCATGAAATGGCAGAAAATGTTTTAAAAATGTTGATTCTCAAACCTCTAAATGATGATGTCCACAAACCAAAATGATTCAGTTTTCATGATTTCTTTGTAATACGGAGCAAAGAAACCAGAAAATATTCACATTTAAGAAGCTGAAAAATCAGAGAACTTGTTTTAATTATTAAGAAACACTCAAACCGATTAATCGATGACGATGATGTATTAGTGTCTGAGTTTGAATGAATGAAATGGGGATTTCTACACTTCTAACCATGTAAATTATTATTTTTATCATTATTATTGTTGTTTTTTAGTGGTTTAAGTCTGTGCCACTGTGGTGTTCGTCTAAATTTAAAGTAACATAACAGTTGTCCCTGTCAGGCTGCTTGGTGACGGATCTGTGTAGCTGCTGTGTGTTGTTGAAAAGAAAATGTAAGTGTGCAGATGCTGCAGAGAAGAAGACAAACAGGCTGCATGTGTGCTGTGCTGTGTTGTGAGGGACAAATAAAAGCGGCCGTAACACTGTGAGTTACGTCTTTGAACTTTATCGTACCTCATGGCCTGGTCACAGCTCTCTCTCTCTCGGCGCCGCCCCCCCTTGACCTCTAACCCCCTCGCCCTTTGACCTAGCCAATGAGCCATTCTCTTAAAAACCACGCCTCCTTTATGAGCGTGACTGACCGTGACCTTGAGATGAACCCCACATTAGTCAAAACACACAACACTACAAGCAAGAGAGCGGTTAACAGCCTCTTACTCTTTTCTCTCTCTCACACACACACACACATATCTGTTTCCATGACATCAGAGGGCATTGCATTGACTTACACTCCATTTCCTGGAGACTCACTCTAATCCTAACCATAATTACTACTACCCTAACCCTAACTCTAACCTCAGCCTAACTTTAAAACATGTCTTCACCTTAAAATGCAAGTAATTTACATTATTGGGACTTGATTTTTGTCCCCATAAGGAAGACCAGTCCCCATAATGTGAGTGTACAAACAGAATTCGGTCCCCACAACATGAGGAATACCAGGTGCACACAGTCAACAGGCAGAACACCTGTGTCTGCTCTTTAATTAACATCGATCACAGCCTCAGGACACGTTCGAGAAGCTCAGTCAGGAGTTTGACCTCATCATCTCTGATGGTGAAATTGACTAAGTTACAACAACAAAACGACCCGTCGTAAAATAACTGACGATACAACGTCCTTTCTCCACACGTGGCGAAGGTTTAGACATGTGAAAGGTGGAAAATACTTGACCTCCCTCTTCCCTCCACACAAACAAATAACAAACTAAGAGTTTTCTGTTAAAAATATCTAAAGAAAATCCTGATCTGAACACTAGAACAAGTCACTTTAGTGGCTTCTTCTTTTCCTGTTATTAACATTTTTATGACCTGTTTAATTCACATTAATTTGCAGACTGCTGTTGCAAAGAAAAGAATAGTAATATAAATAAAAACTGTAGTTTATAACAATATGTCTGCGTTTTATTTGGCCAGACTTATATTTAAACTGAAATTTAGTAAACATTATATTTACTAAAAAAAAATCTTAATGTTAAAAGTGAATTCATTTTCTTAAACTGTTAATAAAGCAAAGACGTAATTGATAATTTGAGGTTAATATGAAGCAATGAATTCTTATTTAGTGTAATGGAGGCACCTTACAAAAATAAACTTTCATGACAGAACTGAACAATGTAAAGATGTAATTTAACTGTTGACACTAAAATAATATATAATTAAGGAACATGTGATTATGGCCTACAATCAAGATTTTGTTGTGGTCACCAAGGGCAAAAACACCAATGGCTTATTGTTTATTATTATTATTATTATTTAACATAAATTTTGCTTTTAAAAGCTTTAGTTCAGTTCAATATCTGACATGTTAAAACAAAAAAAAAATCCATGTTTTTTACGAGGGAGGTTTTACTGCTTTCCAAAAATGTTTTGAAAGTTCTCTGAGGTCATGAACCCGACAAGACGGAACAGGAAAAATTTAAGGCGTCTTAAAGAAGAAAGACTTGACTGATAGACAATAGAAATTAGTATCTATATTAACCTTCTGATTTGTGCTTTAAGCTATTTAATTTTACAATTTTTGTTTTTTATAGTGTCTTTTTCATGTCATCTTCTGTTTCTTCGCGTTAAATACAAATAAAAAAGATGTAGAAAAGGCCACAATAAAGTTGCATTGCACAGTTTTTAAACCATATATGACCATAGTATTTCAAAACAAGATGCCACGACTGTTAAATTTTCACCAAATAAAAACAGTATTTTTCTGGTGACAACATAAATATGAATTAAACCTCATAGCAAACACATACACACACACACACACACACAAAAACCTTCTGCCAATGCAAACTTCCTGTTTTACAACAAAACCTTATATTTCCTCGCACACAAACACACACACAGGTGAAAATATGCAACACAGGGAAGGAAAAAAAAAAGAAGTTATACCACTTACAGACCAAACATGAAAACTCTGCAAATGCAATCGTTCCTCCCTGGCTCTCTTTCTCTTCATCATTTTCTTTATCTCTCTCTCTCACACACTTTCACTCTTCTTCTTCTTCTTCTTCCTCTTCTTCCTCCTACACCTTCCTCTCTGCGTCTCGTCAGCTTCACTCACGCTCTCAGCTCCTCTTTACCCTCTCCCTCTCGCCGCTGATTGGCCGGCAGCGAAGAGGAGAGTGATTTACTGGCTTCTTCACTTAACAGATGTTTAAGTGAACTTCCACATCAACACACACACACACACACGCAGAGAAAGAGAGAATGAGTGAGTGAGAGCGTAACAGTTACGTCTGGTAGCTCTGGGGTTAAAAGGTGATTAACACACACACAAACACACACAAAGTCTGGTTTCCATGACTTCAGAGGACATTACATTTGCTTCCATTCGTTTCCTAACCCCCACTTGAACCTAACTATGGCTGTACCTAATGATTATTTAACTTAGTACTTGTTTGCGCTGTATAATGTCGGAAAGTGTTTTTAAAATGTTGATGCCTGTTCACCAAATCTGTAAATGATGATGTCCTCAAATGTCTCGTTTTGTCCACAAAGCAAAATTATTCACTTTCAGTGATTCCTTTGTTGTGTGGAGCAAAGAAATCAGAAAATATTCACATTTAAGAAGCTTGTTTATTTAAAAAAAGAAAAAGTAAAATGCTCAAACCGATTAATCGATACTCAAAATAATTGAAGATTCAGTTAGTCATTGATTAATATACAATAAAAAAAACATTTCCTCACCTTAAAATGTAATAATTTATGTCGCGGGGACTTTTGTCCCCATAATGTATGAACAGATTAATGTCCCCACAACATGAGTAATACCTGGAACACACACACAAGTTTGTGCAGCTATTCTTCTTAGGTCTCCACATTGACTTTCACTCATTTGGAATTTAATGCCTAACCCCCTAACTGTAACTTAACAAAAATTCAAACCATACATCTAAACCGAACCAGTTCCCTTGGGTCTCATTAGAACCAGGTTTTGGTCTCTGTGAGGACTGCTGGTCCTGACAAGGCCAGTGTTTTTGCCAGGAAAATGTCCTAAAGAGGCAACAAATACGAGAACACAAATCCAAGCTAATGTGTATAAGAGTTGTGTACATGCACCGAGGTCAAAGGTTAGGTAAGCCTCGAGGTTGACACGGCAATAGCATGTGTTAGGGTCATGACCTCACGTCCACAGCTCGCACACGTATGACCATACACGCACACGTGCACAGATGAACACACTACTATGAAACATAGTAGATTACAGAGCAGGTCACGTGAGAACTCGGGCTTCCGGGAACAAAAATAAACGCAGGCTGACGTCACGTCTATGAAATGAGTGTTTGTGGAGCTCGTTTTGTGGAAGATGTTGCTTTGTGCTGCAATCATTTACTCTTGTAGGCCACAGGGGGGCATAAGATTTCCAAAACAGACGCACAAACTGTGTTTAAAGCAAACATTTTTTCCACACATGAGTTTGATCTGGTTTCACCTCCACCATATCCTGACTAAAATGGGATCTGTTTAAATTATCCCTAGCTGTTTCACTGTTCCATTTCTTCAATAGCCTGTCACTAACACAAACTAAAACTAGACATGTGGTATTTAAATCTGTCTCCCTGCTTGTGGAAATAGATTTATCCGAGACTAAACTAAGTTGCAGTTCTCTATTGCGTCACCCATCGGTTCCCAAACTGCTATTTTGAAGCCTTGAGCCTGTTGATTTTGTCCAGAAATCGCCTGGATCACAGAGGTGCTGAGAGAGAAGGTGGTAGCTGGGGGGGGGGGGATGTCTTCATCCTGGCACCTGACACTAAAGATAAGGAAATGAAGTGGAGAAGACGAACAGAGAGACTTCCTGCTGCGAGGCTGTAGTTGCTGCTGACGTGGTTAAACTGTAACCAAAATGGTGAAAACGTTGATTCTTCACAGCTTCTAAGTTAATCCATCCACCGTCTACCGCTTCATCCTCCGCACGAGGGTCGTGGGTCACTGGAACCAACCCCAGCTCTTACTGGGTGAACGGCAGGACAGGTCACCCGTTCAACACAAAGAAAAACAACCATTCACACTCACATTTGACTTATGCGTGTTTTTAGGGCCATGGGAGGAAAATGGAGAACCTGGAGAAAGATTATTGTTCCAACCGGGTCATGAACGTGGGTCTTTTTTGCTGCAAGGCAACAGTGCTAACCGCAACTCCGCCACGTGACCCCGCGTCTAAATTAATATTCTGTACAAACAGTGACTAACAGCGACGTCCGGTGGGAGTGCGGTGCAGCACAAGTGGTTTGATACTGGAGCGTTAAAAACACTGGTGACCAGCGTCTTTCGGCTGCTTTGGTCTGCACCATTCTTACACACTTTGAGTCTTTTTTTAATCACTCAAATTTGGCAAAGGTGGTGAGTGTGTGAGGAAATATTGTTCACCTCTTTAAAAAAAAGCACTTTAAAGTTGACGTGAAAGGACAAGGCCACATGTTTTTATCCTGCAATGGAAACCGGTTTGCAGAGTTACCGGCTTTTCTTTTGACATGCGGTGGGATTGGTCTGTGAACCGCTGATTGCAGTTCAAGGGATGAGAGAGTAAAAACACACACTCCACTGGTTTCCATGACTTCAGAGGACATTGCGCTGACTTCTATTCATTTCCTAGAGACTCATTTTAACCTTGACCATTACTAGTAATCCTGAATCTAACCTTAACCTAACCCTAACCTCAGCCTAACTTTAAAACACGTCTTCACCTTAAAATTTATGTTATGAAGACTTGATTTTAGTCCCCATAAGAACGACAAGTCCCCATAATGTGACTGTGTAAACAGATTTAGGTCCCCACGACATAAGGAATACCAGGTGCACACACACACAGAGGCGGAAACCTGGAACTGGTTAACCTCTGTCTCCTTCATTTATTTCTCCTCACTCTCTTTTTCTCATTGTGTTTGTGTTTCACACTTTCTCGCAGTTTTACCTCTTTACCTCTTTTCTTGCATCAGCGTTGGCTTTCAATCCCTCTTTTCTTTTTCTATCCTCTATAAAGTATACGATTCTATATACTCCTTTATAAAATCTTATCTCCTGTCCTGTTCAGTTCTGTTACATTTCTTAGTTTTGTTCCCTTGATAACTATAGTTTCATTTGCATAGGTACATTTAGTCTAGTGTTGGTTATTTATGCTAGTTTCAGATTAAGATGTTACATTAAGACACACAAACTATCAGATTACATATGATACGAGAGAGATTATACCAGCGTTTCTTTGCCTTCTGTCTAGTTTTTGATGTCATTTACTAACCTGCAATTCCCTCTTTAAAATCTGAATAAACAGGCCTGAAATGCATCAATATTTCAAAAACAACAAAAGGCCAGAAAACTTTTCAAAAATGACAGATTACAGATTTGTTTGTCATCTTTCTTGCCCATTCTTGTTACATTGTTCTGTACTTTCACTGAATTTGGACTCTGAATGCTGCACTTGAACTCACAGTAAAGTGTTTTTACATATACTCTATGAGTTTAAGGCTGCAACTAACGATTATATTCATAATCAATTAATCGGTCGATTATCTTCCTGATTAATCGAAGACTTGTTTGGTCTGAAAAATGTCTGAAAAAAGTTGCTTGATGTTTACCAAACCTGGAAATGATAATGTTTTTTAAATGTTTTGTTCTATCCACAAACCGAAATGATTCAGTTTTAATGATTTCTTTGTAATATGGAGCAAAGTAGCCAGAAAATATTTAATTTTAAGACGCTGAAAAATCTGAAAACTTGTTTTAATTAGTAAAAACACTCAAACTGATTAATCAATTATCAAAATAGTTGACGATTAATTTAGTAATATGTATTAGTGCCTGAGTTTGAATGAAAGAAATTAAGATTTCTTTTAATACTTTGAATTTCCTTCCTCTGTTTATTAAAAAGCTATTGCTTTCATCTCCCCCGTCTATGCACATCATCACCAATCCTTCATTTCTTATCCTTCATTTGGTTTTCTTCATTTACTTCTCTGTTTTTATGTATAAAGTTAAAAGGACAAACTGTAACCTTAAGTCGCCGGTGGCGTCGCAGTAGGTGATGAGTCAGTGAGTGAGTGGAAAGTGTTGACAGGAAGTTACACGTGATCCAAGTCTATTTACCTCCATCTGTCACATGCACGTTCATCAGTGTGGAGAAAAGCTGGCATCAGTTTGACAAGTGAGAGTATTGTGCATCTGTTTTTCAAATCTTAATTGTTGCTGTGTGCACCTCACAGCTTCGTCTACACTCTCTTTACATTCTCTTTTGCTCTCATCGTATATACGTGCGGCACTGAACAAACTGCAGCGGAACAATTTCTAACCCGAGAAAGAGGAAACTGTGGCCACACAGTATTTACACTCACATCCCAGAGTCATTCAGTCTCGACTCGTCTGTCAATCTGCCTTCAATGACTTTCTCTCACCCATTCACGACCACACACATCCGGCCTACTTCAGTCACTCTGCCATTTCATGACGTACTTACATTTTACACTTTACTGTAACGCTACAGTTACTTTGGGATCAAAATGGCATCTAACATCATCGCATTTGATTTAAACTCAACCTACACAGAAGCTTTTAAAATATAATTATAGTCATTTTATGAATAATGGACGAAAGCTTACTCTGTTTTTATCTCTGTGTTTGGTCTCCACCACCTCCTGAGGGAAACAACAGGTTTTTATTGACTCTATTTTTGTAATTTTTCACAGAATTCTCACTCGGGGAAAAAAAACTGCATATACTGTGTAAATTGTTCATTATACAGTGTGATTAATAAAGCATTTTCTTGACAGCGTTTTGTGATTTGTCACTTATTTCTTACTGGAAATAACTGTATATACTGTGTAAATTTTTAATTGTATAGTGTGTCTATATTTATTCTGTTCTTACTTCTATTTTAATGTATCTTAAATAACATTCTGCTGCTTCCCTTTGTGGTGCTTTGTCAATTTGAACATAATTTATGATCTCATATATCTTACTACCTCTGTCAAAGAGGTTATGTTTTCATGGACAAGGCTTTATCTGGAAGTTTGTCCTTCTTTTAGCAACTTCCCGAATCAATCAGAACTTTTTGTCATGGATAGGTGATCGCCAAACTATGGTACTCATTTAATTTTGGGAAGAATCTACCCACTGATGACTCAAGAAATCCCCATCTTTTATAATGGCCAAAAATATATAACATTGATATTTCTGTCAAAACTCATTGGGTTTGAAGGAAATCTGGTGTGAGTATATAGAATCAGACACTCTACCAACAGACCAAGTTTCATCTGACCATCTTCATACAGTAATCCTAGTCTCAACCCTAAATCTGTAAGATTATCCTCCTGTTAGCAACTTCCTGTCTGCAGTTTTTGATGAATTAATTTGAATCAACCAAAGTATGTTCTCATTTAATTTTGGGAAGAATCTAGCCACTGATGACATACATTTTTTTTTTTTTTTTTTGGAAAAATTTCAAAAAAAAAAAAAAATCCTTACCACTGGGAATTTTTTTTTAAAATATTTCAGTAAAAACTCATTGTATTAATATAAACTTTAGTGCGTGTATTTTAAGATTTAAGATTTTTCCAGATCTGGCTCAGATGCTGTTTTGTAAAACGCAGGTGACAAAGTGCCTGAGTGACAGCCTTATTTTTATATTTGACTTGTTTTTCCCAGCTGGAAACTAATGGAAATCAAAATAAATAAATTTGAAACAGTTAAGTTTTGGGTCATAAAACCAAGACAATGAGTCAAAGGATGCAGGCTGTGAAGAGCCGCTGAGCTGAGGTGATAAATATCTGTCCATCTGTCACTGTGAGCCGCCCGTTTTGCTCCCGACGTTACAGACATACAGATTACAGCCACTTTAAATTATGGCTTGTGGCCCTTCACTGAGTCAAGTGTTTGAATAAATGTCAGCGCACAAAGCCGGTGAAATTAAAAGGACACAGTTGAGCTGTGTGTGTGTTTGTATGAGAGGGAAGGCCGCTCCTTCCCCGAGTAAACAAACACTGCAATCCTTCAGGGGACGGCAATAAAAAAAACACAACAGCGTGAAACGAAGCAGACAGCGAGGGCAACCTCATCTACAGACGGAGGCTACGTTTAAAACACTATTTTCACGCGTTAATGTTTGGTGTGAAGTTGACTATTTATGATTTGAACCCAAAGAGACGACTGTGAAGTGTCAGACGTGAAAAATAGTGAAGTCTAACATCAACTAAATGGTCCAGAACCTGGGGAAATGTTGTTTTATTAGCTAACTGAGTTCTGTAGGGGAAATGTCCATTTTTAAATATAATGAAATTCTTATTGTTTGGTGTTGAAATGTAAAGTTTCCTAAGGGTCCGTCAAGCTACATTTATGACTTTCTACGACTCAGTTTGACACCGTTTTCACAATCTATGGAAGGAATATGGAGGAAAACCAGTCAAGATAATGGTTTACTATAACTTGTGACAGTGTAAAGATTTAAATGACTCACTGACAGGTTTACATATGGTGTACTGTGTTTATTTATTTTACAAATAGGTCTTTTCAGAGGGGCTGGGCTTGTTTATCTCGGTTTGTTTTGTGTTATACGTGTTGTGCATATTGCACAAGTACAGCCAAGAAGAAGTTCAATAGTTAATTGCAATTAATCACATTTATAAAATCCTTTTTATTGTTTTGACGTTCAAAAAGTCCATATTAACAATGTATAGCAACTTTTTTGGATAAACAGTCAATTATATTTATGTTATCTTATGTTAGGGGATTACAGCACTTTCTCTCTTCGCCTCAAGAAAACAGCATTTATCAAGGTATGGACTAAGTGACTCAAATATGTAGAACTGTCTTGTCTTCCTGCTATTTTATTGAGTTCAATTTATTTTATTTTTTATTTGACATACTTACAATAGTTTCTTGTTTTAATTGACACTGTCGCCCTCTCCCGAAGTGTGTAAATATACATAAACTTGTAAAAGCCTGCAGATCCTTTTTACGTGCTTTGTGTACAAGTGTTTCTGTATTACAATCAATGCAGCCCAAAAACAAACAAGTAAAAAAACAAGTTGCTTGATTCTTCATGCAAACAAATTACTTGACTTTAAGATTAATTTGATTATTTCAGATCAAAAAGAACACAGTATCTACTTTGGAAATGTTATCACAACAGCAACAGTTTAGTGGCCTTCTCTGTTTCATTAAGGCTGTGTATTGTATAACAGTGTCAGCGCTATGAATAAAGTTAAATAAACTATTGCAGAAAATGAACAGCAACAAAAACAAGAAAAGAAAACATGTACGACCTTTGCTAAATAAATGTAAGAACCATTTAAAAAGCTGCAGATATCCTGTCTGTGTTTTATAATCTTAAAAATAATCCTTCACAGATGACGCTGCAGTCAGCCAACTCACATGGAACAGATTATGTGTGAATGTAGAGCATGTAGACTATTAATGTTTGGAGGAGGCACGCACGGCTTTAAGTTAGACGTTAGGGCAGTAAAAAGATACAGCAGAGCACTGATGAATGATTACTGTCTTACATTAGAGACATGTGTACAGCTGGATTCAAACGTTTAGGGCGCATATTAAATTTACATTCTTTTAAAAAAAAAAAAAGTGGAAAAGAAAAAGAAAATACAAGCTCTGCAGGAAACAGACAGGTCGTCAAATGTTAATGCTCTGTTTCTATTCGCAATCATTGTGTGCGCAGACCCTGCTGTCAGTGCGCAGAGCTTGCAAAGACACTTTTCTAGCAGTTCGACCTCTTTTTGCTTTTTTTATTTAAGATTTCCTACCTGCATTTTATTTCAAGAGCTGAGGTATTTTTATGTCGTGCACACACACACACACAGCATTTTTTATTTTAGATAATCACACAGACTGTCAGTGACGTTCAGGTCTGGGGAAACTGCGAGGGCTTTTCCACAGGCTTTAGCTCATTTTTATTCAAATAAAGTACTTGATTTGGGATGTGGACAATTATCCAGTTATCCAGACTGCAAACATTCCCATCCATAGAACCCATTCCTCCATATATCTCCTTTACCACCTTTACCATCAACATCCAGAAAAGATTTGAAAAAGGGGAAATATGTCATAATTCAAAAGGAACAGAGGAAAAAAGCGAGATTCAGGACTAAACTGATGGAAAAGTGCATTTCTGTGAAAGGAGCCACTTTATGGAACACTCCAAGCAAAGTAACCAAAGAATCTAAATCCAGGTTTACATTTTTTTTATTGTATGTTAAGGAAATATAATGAACTTTGTTGGTTAAGTTTGACTCATTTTGGGGTGACAGGTTAAAAAGAATGTAGAGTCTGCGTCATTCTGCAGTTATTGTTGTTTCATTTGCTTGCTTGTGTCTCTGTTGCTTTCTGTTTTGTTAGATATATGATGCTCATTGTAAAATATTTATTGTGACAAAGGGGCAGACTTAATAAGATAAAACTTCTTTTCGGCTCCCTTTCATTCATAATATGGAAATTTTGAATTATTTTAAATTGTTCTTACCGTCTGTCAATGAATGAATGAAATAACTTAAAATAAACCTAATCTCTGCTAGGTCTCGTGGGCCACTGGCTGCCACACAGGAGTATGAGAATAATATACAAGAATATATTATATATTATAGTAAGTTTATTATTTTAATAAGGTAGGCAAACCTTTGCATAGGCCTCATCTACCAGGAAATAGCAGATTAAAGCAGAATTATGCAGGATTTTTACCCTAATTTAACAGTTTAGGAGTCGTTATGATGCTTAACAGGCTTGTTGGATGTTTACGGTGGTGTCATAAAAATATGTACTCCGAAACAGTAGGGGGAGCTTCGTAAAGAGGTCTTTAAGGTCTTATCAACATAGAGACAGAACTTTCCCTATAATGTCTTTTCCTCTGAAAGGTTTTCTGTCAACATGGCATCATTTCATATACACACAAAACCCTCCAAAACACCGTAGTTTAAATATAGCTAGCGTGTACAGTATGTGGCGCTGTAACGAGGTGTGTATAAACTCAAGAAGAAGAAAAAGGAAAGAAGAAGAAGACAACAATGGCAAAGATGTCCACAGCAAATGCAAGTACAAGAGAGGTGGGACTATGACATCACTGTTTACCTACAGTTGCCTATTGGTTAGAGCATTTCTGAAAAACCAGCATGTTAAAACTCCCAAAATGCCATTTCTATGTGGAAACATTTGCCTAAACATTTTCAGATGAAATGGTCTGTATTTATATTTCACTCTTCTCGTCTTGAGGACCACTCAAAGCCATTTTACGTTCACCCATTCACGCCTATTCACTCACACACTGCTCATACCCATTCATACACTGCTGCAAAACTGTCTTTCTCAACATGCAAATAAAAACAGAGGCGGGGTTCAAACCCACAACCCTTCGGTTGATACATACACACCAGAAATGATGTTGAAATATTAATTTCAATGGCCGCTCACTCGTTTTATTTGAGCAAAATTAACATTTAACATCACATCACAGCTCATCGTCACCATGTTCTGGATGCTTCACAATACGAAGCATCCACTTACAGAACCAGTTCAAACACCTGAATCAAGGACACGGATATTCCAAAATTAAAAAAAATAAAATAAAAAATAATTAATTTACGTGATCAGTTACGATCTGTCACATAAGTGTAACCTTGTGTAACACACTGGTCTAATTAATTCTGACTGAGGTCTTTTTCACTGTGATGTTTAATGAGACAGAGACCTGATTCTCTCCCACCTCCATCTTCCAGCGGCTCAGCCATTCTTCTCTCTGCCTCCTGCTGATGTAGTACGGGTCACCAGCCTGGAAGGTCACTCTGGGTACTGGCCTCCTCCGCAGCCTCCCAGTCTCACCCTGCACACACACACACACACACGTTTACTACACTCTAAAACCTGAGTGTTGGCTTGGTTTTTAATGTTAAATTAAAGCCGTAGTGTGTAACCTTCTTTACATTCAAACCACTGTCAAATTAGTTCACTCTATTCTGCTTTAGTCTATCAGCTCCAGGCAACTCTCTCTGTGTTTCTCTGCGTGGCATTTCCCACGCTGCACACAGTCACACAGCGACACATCACCATATCTGTCTGACTGAAGAAAACTAAAATGTCCGTGAAAAGTTAAAAGTGAAGGATTTCCCTGTTTATTCCATTTATTCATTGAGCCTATGTTTTGAACGTGGATGGAGCATCTCTTAGCGTAGCTTTATCCGCCATTATCCCGCTGTAAACTTTGGCCCATGTTTCACGCATTCATTTGAGCAGCGCCACCTCCAGGACCTATCTAGTAGCGACGCCCGGCGAGTCAAACTGACAGGGACTGTTTACTTTAGAGCAACTTGATTTGTTAATTAAACTATCAATAATTTGCCCTGGCATATCTATTATCATACTGCATGAGGAAGGATGACGATATATCACCAAAATCGATATTTTGACCCAACCCTATGTTTGACAGAGCCTGTTTTCAGACGAAAGATGCAGCATATAACTAATGTAACATCGATCAAACTGAATAACAACATCAACAGTAAGAAAAGGTACGCACTGTAGCAGCTTAAAAGCAAAAAAAAAAGAAGTTTTTCCTCACCTCTCTGGGGGAGTCGCAGTTTCTGTCGTCTGGCTCGTCTGCAGGAAAAGAGAAGTTAAAGGAAATGGCCCATTTGTACAGATTTAACAAGACTTTTAATGAGGACGTAAAGTCATGGTTTCAGTCACTTTCTCTGACATACATATTTTTTTTAACAAAAATGCCCTCAAATGCTGCAATCTGGAAACAATTTGGCAATAATGAATCCAGATAAACCGACAAAAAAACACACACAAATCCTGACTGCAATCATTACAAAACTGTATTATCCTTAAATGACCTAAACTATATTATGAATATTATATTATATTGTACGAAATGATACGACTTTGCATTAAAACTGTACCCTTATTCCTGTCGCTCTGCTCTAGTTTCCGACGCCCGCGCTTCTTGCGAGGGGAGGGGGAGGCCTCCGGCTCCTCGGGCGGGGTTGGGGGGGCATTCGCACAGGGGTCAGAGGTCGCCATCACCTGGGAAACAGACGGAACACAGTTGAGTTCTGAGGACGCTGCTGCTCGCCCTCGTCTAGACCCATTAAAGCACACTACAAACATATTAACCACACACACACATATAAAAGTCACACACGCACACACACGACTATTAGTCTGGCCTTGTTAGTGCGACACAGAGCAGGTGTGTGCAGCAGAGCACGTCTGCATAGGATCAGTGTGCAAACACCATTAACACGCATACAAGCGCACGCTCTTAATACGTGAAGGCTATTTATGTCGTTAACGTGGCATAAGCTAAATGATGCATCGTGGAGATTAAAGAAAAATCGTTGACTAAAAGGCATCAGCGATGCTAACAGCTATCACAGGCCTGCAGGATTCATGTTTTTAGTGTATGGGTGTTGCTAAAAGGGCGAACGGCTTTTATAGACGAGTTGTTAAAAAGTAAAGAGCAAAAGGTGAAAGTCAAGCTCAAAGGCCACACCAATGCCAGCTACCACTTACTTGTAATGAGCAGCCCGTAAAAAAGGCAGAGGCTAAAACAGCCTCAGGACGCGCTTTAAATTACCCTGTACTTGATCAGAAGACATTATGTTATATACTGTATATAAAAAGGCTTTTAGAGATAAAAACGTCCCGCTGTCGGACAGAGGATTTATATTTTTGCATTGATGTGCCCCCCCCCCCCCCTTTGCATGTGCCACAGCATGTATAACCCACTTATGTGAGAGTCAATGCAGTAACAAGCTCCAAGAGGCTGCAGGGAGTTTATTAAGAAACTATTTTAGGCAATTAAATTATAATTTTAGACGTTTTAGGGCAAAATGTCAAATATTTCCTGCTTCTCACATATGAAAATATTACCTGTTTCTTTCAGAGAAATCTATATTTTTACATTTTTGTTTGCAGGTGTGACATAATTTCACATTTATGTTTTATTCATTATTTGAATACATTACACAAACAAATCATTATATTAGCATTTAATAAAGCTGACATAACTGGCTTAATTAAGGTTTAATAATTAAGCCTTTCTGTTGCAATAAGCAAAGACTGCAATTTAATCGTTCTCTTTATTTCAATTTTTATTTATTCTACGCCAAGTTTAAAAATATAATGTATACATGAGGGCAACAATTTGTGTTCCTTGTCTGCATAAACTGTCCTAAATGTGTCAATATAGACCTTATCTGTTTTAAATTCATTTGTTTAATGCATAAACTTCTATTTAAGCACAATAATGTTGAGTTAAACAATACATAGATTGATGAGATAGAAGTCTGTAAAAAAGTGTAATTAAATGTAAATATAAGTGCTCTGTGATGCTGCTCGTGTGTGACACATTCACTGGACACTGGGACAAAATATTGGGTTAAAAATGAAAGTGCATTTCTATTTACAGCATTAACAAAGACATGATGCAACACAGGAAAGACAGCACATTCAAATTAAATACATAAAAGCACTTGACTAGATTCAACCACTTTAGTCAAGTGGTTGAAATCAGGGTAAAACTTGCTACGTAAAAGTAAAACTTCACAACACTTACAAATTAGCTTGCATGAATTTAAAAAACAAAGCATGGCATGAATTAGCGCAGATGAAAAATGTTTATTTTTAAATCAAGATCAAATTAAGACAAGTGCACCGGGATCTATCACGTGCACGTGTGATGCCTTCATGTGCCTTCGATGAGAGCACATGGTCTCGACATTTATCACCTTATCCCCAACATGAAAATTAAAGCTGCATTAAGCTTCTTTTATTTTAACTATTAGGAGGCAAAACACTACATCAGTTTCTACAACTAACTTTTAAGCAAACAACTCTCTACTTACACATTCAGCAGAAACAGAGGAATCTGGACTCGCAGTCATCTTTTTGGCCACATGTCGAATGTAAATTCCAATTCAGTTTGGTCCACAGACTCTTGAGAAAAAATAAAATATCTGGAAGTCTTTTGTTTGCTATTTGGTCGACGCTCTTCAGCCTCTTCGCCTCTCCGCCATTTAGAGCTAAACAGGAAGTGTACAGTCGGCCCATGTGAGCCGGTCGTACACTTCCCTCAGTGAGAGCAGGTGCACTGGTTTCGTTTTTGGGCCGTTGAATTCATGATTCACTGTTTTGGATTCAGTGCCACTTGCAGAAATATTACTTAATGCAGCTTTAAAGTTGGACAGAGAGAGAGTAAAACTATTGTCTCTGACTCTTTCTAACTCCTGCCAGCTGACGCACAACTCCCTCTATTCTCAAGTGGAAAGTACCTCGACTTCACTGTGCAGCTGAATCACTGAACACCGAGCTGTGTGCACAGTGACACAGTCCGATGAATCAGTGGGTTTTTTGGTTTTTATTTTGAATGAAATCTGATGAAACCCAGGGGAAGGCTGAGCAGGGAACAGGATGTAGCAAACAATAAAACAATAGTGCACCAAAAATAGTTAAATGAGCAAACCTAGTGCAGAAATGACATGCATGATAGTCATTTTACACTTGTCAGTTGAGTCTATTGTTATTTACACCACAGCACACACAACAACCACATTTGTAGCGCTTACTAACATCAGTGTAACTCGTGTAAGTTACACATATGTGCAGGAATATGTGGATACGGGGCTAATTATTTACAATTAAAGGTACAAGGTGCAAATCAAATATCACATTTCCTCTACAGAAATAGCAATGTTTTAATTGTTCACCTTCATATATATATATATATATATATATATATTTTTTTTTTTCTTTAATTTTAATTTTAACATAATCTAACCTAAACCCCACAACCTTAAAAAGAATGATGTAACATCAGTTGCAAAGAATTTCATTTTCAGAAACTTTATATAGAACCTTTCATTTAAATTGGGAATTATGGGAATTTTAGAGAATTAACTGTGTCATATACAAATTTTATATAAATTTAAACATATTTGTTCTGTCATTGGCAGACACGCATGCAAAACGACGCATTTAGTGTGAGAGAAATCCTTCACTTTATCTAATATAACATATCTAATTTTAGCCAAGTTTATGCTACAATATATCATTTTATATAAATTTACAACCTTCAGTGAAGAAAATTTCCTGCTCATTCCCATTATTTCCCATAAATTCCCATGGGAATTTTCCAATTTTGCAAACCCATTAACATCATAAAAATGTTGATTCATTGGAGATTTTCATTGAAATATCTCTATTAGTGATTATATTTTTCAAAATAATATTCTCAGTAGACAAGACTAAAACTAATGCAAAATAATACAAACACTCTAGGACAGGGGTGTCCAATTTGGGGCACGTGGGCCACATTTGGCCGGTGGAGCGCTGTAGTGTCAGGCGGATAAAAGAAACACGGAAAAAAGAAAAGGCAAAAATAGTTGGCAAAATTATTTTTTCACTGAAATCGATTCCTTGGCAGCGTGCCTTATCTGTAGACAGTGAATGTAACATTCTTGGTCATTACAAAACTAAACATTTACCTCAGTTTGCACTGTCCAATTCCCTACTCATTACTCATTATTATTAATCTAATCTAATATTCAGTCTTAGGTAAATTCCCTCTGGTTTTACCAGTTGGATCTTCCAACTGCTTTCAAATTGCTTAAAAGGCACAGCATTACAAGGACATGTGTTATTGCTCAATTCACATTTTTAGTTAATTTTATGGTTAATTTTATATTTCGTTACAGTACATTCCTACTAGTTACACACGTTGGACCATATCCAAGTGTTTTCAACTTGCTCGATCAACCAAAGCACCTTTAGTCACAGAGTCTGAAAGGTTGCTTTCCTTTCCAATGTGTTTCTACCTCCTAAAATAATAAGGTAATTTAAACATTTACATTTGAGTTTAAGGATTATCTTAATATTAATTGATAACACAGTGATGTAATGATAACATTTGTTTTTAGAATTCAATCTTGGCCCATTATAGGGAAGAGTCTAGGCGGCCCTGCTCTAGAATAAAATTAAAATAACAATTTTACTGAAGCCCTGGCTTTGATTCCAGCACACCTACAACGACATGATTTGAAACGTGGCAGACATTTCATAAATCAGAGGTGTCAAACTTAACATCATGTTATAATGAAAACATGGCCCGTAACCTTCTCTCCCTTTAAACAGAGCGTCTTCAGCGGAGCCACAGATGACAGTAGTTATATAATAGTAACAGTAAGACATTTGATTTTAACGACTGCATTGTTAAATGTATGACATACAACATTAAATTACATATAGAGTATATAGGTTGACCACGTTATCATTTACTTGATTTATTTTGTTCTGTTTTTGATATTAACACCTCTATTTTGCATCATAAGAATGTTTTTATTGTGTAGTATACATCATTGACTTTTACTTGGAAAATATGTGATATATCATCATAAATATATCTTAACTGTGAAATAGTGAGTTATAATTTTAAACACTTTGTAACAGTTTTTCCCCACTAGATGCTCATTGGACCCCAGGGTTGGCCTCCCCCCCGACTTGGACTTAGTTCCTTTTAAAGTTAAATTTCAAATTATAACATAAAAGTGTTTTTTTTTTAAAGTACCAGCCACAACTCATAAAATATTTCTGTCAAACATGGAGAACACAACCGCAGTTTCTCCACAGTCTCTCTGGGACATTTGTGGTTTTGGCAATAAACAGAAAACGCCAAAGGAAACCAGACGCCTATGTGCAAAAATCTAAATCAAGACACACATAAATCACTACATTGATAGTGTGAATACGGGTATTTTCGCCATTTTTATCGCACCAACCTTATCGTTAAGTGAGCACAAGAAGTTTCACTAGTTATAAAAAGTTGACAACTAGGGCTTTCATGTCGTCAGTGTGTAAGTGTTGGCAAATGCTCCGACATAAAGTACCTCTTTATAATCCTACTGTACTTCAAAATACACTGAAACCACAAGCACAACACACACACACACACACACTCAGCTGCTGCACACATGCTGCAAGAAGAAGGAAAAAAAAAGAGAGAAATGAAGGCGACAGGAGGAAGGAGAGAGAGCGCGAGAGGAAGAGGCTGACATCTAACTTAAGTTACAGTGTTGAGCGGGTGAGTGACAAAGAAAACTAGAGAGCAGCCAGAAAAAAAACCAGAAGGAGAGAAAGTGTGAAGTGGGAAAAGGGGGAAAAGAAAGGGAGGCTTAAAAATGGTGATTCAGCTGATTTAACTCTCCATAAAACCATCATTATTACTGTTGTAATGCGTGTCTGTGTGTGTGTGTGTGTATGTGTGTGTGTGTATTTGTAATAGAGGAGGTGAATGAGTGAGGGAAGGAGTCAAGTGAAGGAAACAAAGGAGGAAACGGTGAGGCTCCGTCCATCTCTGCTCTCTATATTTAGTGTCACTCACAGCTCAGAACAATAGCTCTATTCCTGGATACACTCGAGTGTATCAACTGTTGTATATTTATATTTACATATATCTCTTCTGTCTCTCCCTCACCTCCCTTCCTCTTTCTCTACCCCAATTTCTGTCCCCCATTTTTCCTTTCACCCCAACCTGTCGAGGCACATGACCGCACATCGAGTCTGGTTCTGTCAGAGACTCCTTTCTACTGTTGGGTTTCTTTTCTCTCTGTAATATTGTAAAGGTTTTGGCCTTACTATGTACAGTGCCTTGAGATAATGTATGTCGTGATTTGGCGCAATACAAATAAAATTGAATTAAACTGAACTGAATTGTATGTGTGTATTTTAAGAACATGTACGTATTATACCCATGATGCATTTTCTTTTTACATTTCGTACGAGAAATTAATTAAATAAAATACAATACGATTCAGTTGTATTGATTTAAGTGCCACAAGGGGGAGCCTAAGTTTTTCCAGTCCAAATGATCGTAGTTGCAATTACCGTAAAATCCCTGCCGCCTATACAATGATGCGGCTAATCTATAGATTTTTACGGGCTGGACTGCTGCGCGATGAAGACGACCACAGGCTCAAGGGCGAATTTGCCTCGAGACAAAAGTGACATTGACAGCGACAACGAAAGAGAGACTGACAAAGTGTGTGAGGAAGTCATTCTGAGGCTGTTCAACTCCGACACTGAAGAAGACGACTTGAGTGGTGTTAGTGCGCAGGAGGAAGATAGCGACCAATGACTTTTCTGATAGGCTAACGGCATGCGGCTGGTTATTTTTTCAAACAGCCGCGTTACTGCCGCTTCACTGTCGTTTTTACTCCCGTGTAACTGCCGTGTTATATTATAGACAAGTGCGGCCTATATATGTACATCTTTTTTTTTCTTTTTTTAAATTTAGTTGGTGTGGCTTATATTCAGGTGCGCTCAATAGTCCGGACATTACAGTACTGTGTTTTTAAAACGTCTCCTGTCTACACTGCAAAAACCTTTTTTTTCTGAATTGTAAGGAGGTTTTCAGTTCATTTTTTGAGACATTTAAAGAGTTTAACTCAAATTTATATCATTACCTCAAAAAAAAAAAAAATTGTCATGATCAGTCATTGTTATTTTGTTCGGTATAATCGTGACACAAAATCTTCATATCGTCCTACGCCTAATAATGTTCACCCAGTATACTATTACTACTATAGCTACTACTATTGTTACTATTATACCGTACTGATATTGTACGCCACAATATCAGATTACGACCAATGCTAATGATAATACTACTACTACTTAGACGTGGGAATCACCAAAGAGACACCACGATACGATATTATCACATTATTTAAGTCACGATACTTTATTATCACAATACAATATTATTATTATAATACAGTATTATAAAACACAGAGTGTAAATTGATATTTTTTTCATGCTAATCCACAAAAAAAGTTTAATGTTAATTAACACTTGGTGTCCCAAAAGCGATACAATATTGCCACTCAAAATATCAGGATATATCAATCTTTCCTACCCCTGCACTATTATCACTACAATTACTAATTTCAAATGCAACTACTACACCTAGTACTATTACTACTACTGTTATTACGTCAGTGTCCAGACTGATAAAACCAATCAAACTTCATTCATGTATCACTTTCATACACAGAGCTACACACACACACACACACACTGCACATACATAGGTTAGAATAGATCAATTAACAATTAAAACTGCACAAAAACGGAGCGGTGGAAATGCCATCTCACCAGTTTGGAATTAAATAAAAAAACATAATAAAAAAATATGTGAAATAAAAAAAAAAAAAACACTACTGCCACTGCTGCTACTGCAACTATGTCAGCAGCCAAAACAACAACCTCTGCTACTGTTTTCAACAGGTTTGGTAATGAACGAGCAGACATCCAAGCATGATCAGACCTGCTCTGCCGCATACATGAACACAAACACGCACATGCGTGTAAATGATAAGTGGATGGATGGAGAGAGAGAGAGAGAGAGAGAGAGAGAGAGAGAGAGCTGAGGAGGGGAGGAGATGCCAAAGACATGAAGTCAGTCTGAAAGAAGAAACACACTCGAGTGTAGAGAGTCATTACTAGTAATAATACAGCACAGATTATCACTCCTGGCCTAGAGGTGACTGGAAGGTTGCCAGTTCAAAACCCCAGTCAGGCAAACACAAGGGAAGAGCAGTTAAGTTAAGTAACAGGGTCATCTTTGAAGAAGTAAGAGCGCACAAACTCTGCCTGCAAACTTTAGCCGACCCGGGAAAGAAATGTTTCCTTAAAATGATGCAAAATAAAAACAATGAGTTTAAGCAAATGTGTGCAAATAAATGTCTGCTGACTTTTTATGATTTATCATGTGATCAGCACTGAATCACCTTCTGAGTTCTCACCATATTTGTCTGTTATGCAATGTCATATTTTGATTTTTTCTAAATTCTGTTTTGTCAAAAGATGCTAATAAAGTGGAAATTGGGAGTTTGATTTGGACCGAAGTTGTTGTTTGATTATTATTGGTTGATAATGTATAAATAAACAATGTAAGGCAGATTATTTCCTATAAAAAAACTTTAGACACTCAGTAGTGTGCATTCCATACACCGGAAATTGGAACTAGGAGTCCAAGGAACCTTCTTAAATGTAAATATTTTCTGGTTTCTTTGCTCAGTATAACTAAGAAATCATTAAAAGAGAATCATTATGTTTTGTGGACAAAATAAAAAAAAAACATTTGAGAGCATCATCATTTCCAGGTTTAGGAATCGCTGATCAAGAATTTCTGACACTTTATGGACCAAAAAATACTTGATTAACCAAGAAAATAATCAACAGATTAATCAATTATGAAAATCTTCGTTAGTTGCAGCCCCACGTTA
This sequence comes from Brachirus orientalis, assembly GCA_016785285.1. Classification (NCBI taxonomy): domain Eukaryota; kingdom Metazoa; phylum Chordata; class Actinopteri; order Pleuronectiformes; family Soleidae; genus Brachirus; species Brachirus orientalis. The sequence goes on along the minus strand of JAFBJR010000160.1, from coordinate 5,216,933 downwards.
CTATGTTCAAGATGAGATTAAAATGGAGCGAGAGATGAGGTGAGTCTGATTATAATTATTTAATTTATTATTATTATTCATATACCCCTGAGGAAGTGTACCACAGTTTCAGAACCACTGCTCTATATGGTATTTTAAAAAACACAAACAGTGTAGCAAAACATCCACAGACAGAAACCCGAGCAGTATTAAGGGAGCAACGTGGCTTAAGGTGGAACAAATAAGACAGAAGAGAAATTATTTAAAAAGAGTAAAAAATTAATTAATTCAAACAGTAAAAAGTGTTTTTACGACTGATGTGAGTGTCAGCCATTTTGGAATCCTAAAAAAAAAGTTGTGAGTTGAGGAAATAAAGGTTGTTTTTTTTTTGAGTTGTGAAGCTTAAATCAGTTCAGTTTTAAAATTCATTTTTCCCCTTGAATTCATTTGACATGAGAAAATGAGTGTTTTGAATTCACTAAGCCTCAAATTCCTTCATCTCCATGGCAACTGCGGACAAAACTCAAGGGTATCATTTCACTGCTGTGGTTCATGACTGACTCTCACCAATACTGTTGTTTATTCAAAGGAATTTAATTTGGAGAAAAATGATGTTCTGCTTGATTGCATTACTACAGTACTACTACAGTATCCACCACATCTGCTGTCTGTTACACATAAGGGCCCTTGCTTTACTGTCACTGGATTAAATACCTACACTCCTCAAACAGTGGGAGGATTAAGCCGTAGATGTCCACAGCATCATTAACTCAAGGGATTATTCAAATCGCAAACGAGACGAGTCAGTCATTTTTTTAATTCGACTCTTTACATTATGATCTGTAGAATGTGCTGCTACATTTTAGTATGAAACTATGAAATAATTAAACTGGTGATCATAGCAAAAAAATTGCACAACTGCTGTATTTTATGGAGAGTCGCATGTTTCTGAGAGAAGGAATAAATGAAATAGTCATTTTGTTTTAAAGAAAATTCATCCCTGCTAAAAGGACACAGTTTCTATTAATGTGTGAGTCTGAAGCAACTGAAATCAACTCCATTGATCTTCACCGAGTATTTGGCACAGCAGAATCACAACAGGAGGTGTGTGGTTCATGAAAATGTGTTTAAAACATGTCCAAAATCCTAAAAAGAGTTTGGTTGTGGTCTGATTTATTCATTAATCACTCCGTCTTCTACACTACGAACAAGTGAGTGAGTGAGTGAGTGAGTGAGTGAGTGAGTGAGTGAGTGAGTGAGTGAGTGACGTATGGGTTCAACAGTCATTTTAAGCTTTTTAAAGGCTTCAGATTCAAACCATTTTGACCCTGAAGGCTTTGATTTATATTCCCTTTATTTCATCCTTTATTTTCCTTTTTAGTGCTGCAGATGGCTTACCTTCTGTTCCACTGATAAAACCAATCTGTTCAGATAGGGTATGTATCATTTCCGCAATAAACTACCAAAAAAACAATGAGCCGAATGTCATACATTTTGTTGACTAATATATTTACATTATCCAATCCAACCCGCTTTATTAATAGAGCACATTTAAAAACAACACAGTTGTCCAAAGTGCTGTAGAGTAACATTAAAATACCACGAAACACAAGTAAAATAAATACAAAGTAAAATACATATAGTAGCCATCGGCTCATGCTGTGTCAAAGGCCAAGGAGAAGAGGTGTGTTTTAAGACGAGCTTTAAAAACAGGAAGTAAAGGGGCCTGTCTAATGTTGATTGGCAGCTCGTTTCAGAGTTTGGGACCTATGGCCACGAAAGCCCGGTCCCCTCCGAGCTTCAGCCTAGTTTCAGGTACAGTCAGAAGCAGCTGATCAGCAGACCTGAAAGACCACGATGGAGCGTAGCACTGAAGTAAGTCAGAGAGGTATGGTGGAGCAAGGCCATGCAGACGTTTAAAAGCAGATAAAAGGATTTTGAAACGAATCCTGTACCAAACCGGGAGCCAGTGGGAAAGTGGCCAAAATGGGAGTTATGTGCTCTTGACTGGGTGCACCGGTTAACAGGCGAGCAGCAGCATTCAGAACCAGTTGTAGGCGGGAGAGAGAAGTCTGGCTAACCATAACATACAGGGGGTGACAGTAATCTAGACAAGTTGTGACGAAGGCATGAATGACTCTGAAAATCCCACCACAACAGAACAGGTTTAATTTTTGCTAGCTGTCTCAATTGAAAGAAGCTCTTTTTTTTTTTTACTACAGAGCTGATTTGTGTGTCCAACTGTGGGGGGGGGCATAAGAGTTACCTCTGGCTCTGAACAACATAACCTCTGTCTTTTTGTCACTGAAGGTTAGACAGTTAAACGCCATCCATGCTTTGATGTCACTGATACATTAATTTAAATTTGGCTGTCATCAGCGTAGCAATGAGAAGATATGCCATGTTTCTTGAGGACAGAACCAAGCGGAAGCATATACAAAGACAAGAGTAGAGGCCCGAGAATTGAACCTAGTGGCACTCCACAGAGGAGGACACAAGGTTGACTTCCAGTCAGGTAAGACCGGAAACACTGTAAAGCTGTACCTTTAATGCCAACCCGGTGCTCTAGGCATGATGTAAGAATTTTATGATCCACTGTGTCAAAGGCGGCAGTCAAGTCCAGAAGCACCAAGAAAACATAATCACCATTGGCTGTTTCCAGGAGGATGTCAGTGAAAACTCTCAGGAGTGCTGACTCAGTACTGTGAAGGGCTATAAAACCCTGACTGGAAAACCTTGAGAATGTTATTCATGTCCAAGGACTGCAACTAGATTGAGCCAATCTTTTCCAGGATATTTGGAGAGAAAAGGGAGTTTGGAGATTGGTCTAAGTTTAGAGATTTGTCTTAGCCAAAATGTTTCCAACACTAGAAATACATATTTCTAATCAAAGGAAGGGACCAATTCATTTTGGTCACCTTGTGATAACATCATCTGTTTTACCAGCTCTGCTAAAACTCCCTATGAAACTTCAGAATGAAGGAGGAAATATTTGGTACTGATGTTTCGCCAGTGTCTTACATTTTTTGGTTTTTTTTTTTTTTTCATTAACTGCACATTCTTCTGCTGAAGCTCTCGCTGAAAAGCGTAAACACACAGTGAAACCAAATAAGTCATCAATTCCCATGGCATGATTCCACGCTGCCTCACCACTGTCACACCACTGTCACAACCCGATCAGTACCAGGAACCCAGTTTTTTCTAGACCTGTGCAAAAGTGAAGCCACTTCTTGTTACCGCTTTTGTTTTACCACAGTTCAAAGAAGACATCATAAACCTAATCACCTAATGTGTTTTTATTAAGTAACTAAAATATAATTTTATTATACTTCAAGCAGAACTTTGCAAGTCTGGTCGCTTTTTTGGCTTTTTTCTTCCTCTATGGAGCTCCCCCTACAGTTGTCTACTTTACCCTCACAGTTGTAAAAACTTACTGCTAACACTCCCCCCCTCCCTTCACCTCTCCTGGCCATTTGTTTTCAATGGAGCCATTTTGCATACTTCTGTGTTTTTCGATTAAAAAGACAGCCCGATGTTTACCCGCGTGGCCCCTTGCTCGGTCAGACAGTCGTTTCCTGTTCCTCGCTTCCTCCGACAACGTTTTTTTCTGCTTCTTTTTTTCTATTTTTAAAATATCGCTGCCCTGATCTTATAGCCCGTACCTGGCTAGGGTGTGTGCAATACAGTATGTGTTTCTTGTGAGACCCAAAACTTTGAGCGACCTCCTGATTCAGGACTCAGCTCTGATCTTGCAAGGCTGGTTTTCCACTAACAGACAGTAAAAGAGTGGGAACAGCCCCAGATCTCCTCGCAACAAGACTTTTAACCATCAGAATGACTCCAAAGCTGTTAAATTAGGGTAAAAAATATTGCATGGTTCTGCTTTAAAATCCCCAAAACTGTTATAAATTGTTTTGTCAGAAAGAATCCTGTTTCGAAAGAAAGTAGCCACACTTTGCAGAAATGTTGTCTTGCTGGTTCCACTGTGCATTTATATTTTAGCGTCAAACCACATATTCTGTTAATTTGTGGCAGAAATCACATTCAGTGCATTTGAAGGAAGTTATGCATTTGAAGGAAAATGATAACGAGTGAGTGGAAAAAATGTCGAGGTGCTGATTAAAGAAAAATGATGATGAAGCGGAAGATTAAAAGGGAAATGAAACCAACATGCACACGTATGCATTGACTGTTTAGTGCTGCAGCCAGTCAGTACATATACAGTCGGGGGATTCCCCATTTTTAGACACAGTGTTTTCTTCATGTGAGACATAAAAAGCTGAAGCAAAAAACCCAACACGCTGCTGTGAGGAGGTAATTTATCTGTCAAGCGCTCTCAAGTGTGACACTTCATAAATTAAATAAATGTGCTCTTTAAACTAGTGTTACAAATAAGTGCACCTGGTTACAGTATGTGTGTGTACTTAATGTGTCTTCTCAGGTTGGGTGGTGGAATTTCACGTAGGTAGACGAGATCAATCAATTCGCCTATCATGGTTTAAAAATGCATAAAAGAGCAACGACAGGCTATAATTACAGTACTCACAGGAAGCAGCTGTTTGCGTTTCCTTCCTGGACGGCCCACTCTGCGCTTGCTGCGGGGGCTGGCTGGCGTCCCCTCCTCTGGACTGTCCTGGTCTGCTCCATCTTCACTCTGACCAATTACAGAGAGGCCACATCAAACAGCGAGCCAATGAAACGACTCTATGAAGTTATAATGGATGTCAGCAGTGAGGCCGCACTAAAGCAACAGCGAGCGACCACAAAGGCAGAGTAGTGAAGAAACACTCTGAGCTATGGACTGAAAACCAGAATTAAGTGACGGGAGAAGGAGGTGGTGGGACATTGTTAGAATTTTGGTGACTTTCACACTCTCTGTGACATTAATGCAAAATGTGAAAATTTAAAACACAACTATGAAAAAATACATTTGTTTGGTCAAACTATGAGAGAGAAAACTAGTTAAAGTGTAATTAAACCCCCTCTTTTGTGGCTAACTCCGCCCAATAACTGGTTTTGAAAAATGTCAAGAAGTGGGCTGAGACCTGAGGGGAGGGGGTGTGGTCTGGTAGTGTAATCTGTTGCAGATGTCTCACGCGGTGCTCTGTGCTTCACGTGGTGAAGAGAAAAAGATGACAAAGCAACAGCTCTGGAATTTTTGAAAAAGGGGAGGAGTCTGGAACAACTAGTCTCACGCTGATTGGACAAGAGAGTGATGGCAATCTGAATGCAGTAGCTGGTGTTTGACCAGAGAGGGCAGTAGATACACTGGTTTTTATCACATATGTATAATATCAGCACATCACACTAAACTGTGATGATTTACACCTAGATCAACAAGCTACAATACTAGATACACATATGCACTGGTCTGCCAATACTAAAGTTGTGTTTCTACCGAGTGGAATGGTACGGTTTGGTACAGTACAGTGCGTTTTGTGTGTGTGTGTGTGTGCTTCCATTAGGAATACTACCAAAATAACCAGCCCCAACCGTTCCGTTCTTTGTCACCCGTCCCTTTGGGTACCAGAGGGAAAAAAACGTACGGTACGGTACAACATTGTTGTCTGCTGTGTCGTGTTTTATGTCGCCGTTCGATGACGCCATCGGTACGACGTCATGCTACGCGGCCAACGGGCACAGCCCACAACCCACCTACCAGGGCTTTACCGTTCCAAACTGTACCATAGTGCACCATGATGGAAACAGAGCATTAGTGATTTGTAGACTAGCAGCAGAACTTTAAAGTCTGACTGGAATACAGTGTAAAGGCTTTATGTGCTGTGATGTTTTTGTTCTGGTTAAAACTCGGGCTGCAGCGTTCTGAATGAGTTGCAGCTGTTTAATGGCCTTTTTTTTTTGGTTGAGTCCTGTCAGGAGACTGTGACAATATTAAAGCCGACTGGAGATGAAGGCATGGATGAGCTTCTCCTGGTCTGTTTGGGCCATTTTGACTCTGGATTAGGTTTTTAAGCTGACAGAGGACATAATCAGTCATATGATTAATCATAATAATGACAGCGCATGCTGTATTATTGACTCTTTGTGCTCCTGTCATCAGTGATGCTCCTCTTTGCTGCTTTCAGGCTTGTCTTTGCATTATTGTTGCTGAGTGGTCGGTCACCGAGGTGCAGAAACTGCTTAGCAACCGTCTCCGACAGGGCAGCAGCTGCCGCCACTGCGGCTGCTGCTGCTGCTGACTTAACATTCTGATGTCACTTCCCTGACGATCCGCATAGCAACCAGCCTTAGCGGCTAACGGCCCTGTCGGCCTAGGTGTGCAGTCCATATGCCAGTGTCACGACTCGCACCGAACACACAAGCACATGTCTGAACTCCACAACTGCTGTGATCATGTACGACAAAGTAGTACAAGTGAGTCTGGAAAAACTGCTCAACTGACTCCTTTCAAGAATATGTGACACAAAGAAAAACACACACACCACTCTGTCCATTTATCTTTTCTATTTCTATCACCCGGCAGGTTATTTTAAGCCGCTCCAGTTGCTAAGTAACCAGACTGCAAACCAGGCGGGCAGAGGAGGATCCCATCAGCAGCAGACAGCTTGTCCTCTTTCTTTCCTCCTCATCCCCACACTCTACTCCCTACATCTATGCCACCTTTTCTGATTTTATTTCTCTATTTCACTTTGAGTCTACTACCACTACTGCACACAATCCTTGACTGATTAAGCTGTCAACACAACAAACAACGCACACGTCTACCAAGATTCAGCCTTCACACAGATGTAAACCATTAAACCACATCTGTGTCACAGACCATCAATTTTACACACAATCGTATGGTCGATGTACACATTTACAGAGTGACATTTACATATTACAGAAAAATTCACCAATCTAAAGCGCTGTTCTGTCCCTGTTTTGTTGTTTTAAGATGTGCTGGAGTTACTCAACTCAAGAATATGGCAACATCTACACCTGGGTTAAGAAGAAGAAGTGGAATAGCTAAGAATACAAGTGTTGCATTTACAGATCTGCAAGCTTATTTTTAAACCACCTTCAAAGTGACAAAGACACACTGAGGCATTTTAAGGCCACATATGACTTTCTCTTGTGGAGTATGCACAGCGGAAACCTTCTTTTATAACCACAGAGAGTTTATTAACTGTGACTCACTGACCTTGTTGGCTGAGGGAGAATAAAAACCATTTTGAAAAATGACATTTCTCAACCTAAGAAAATGCAGTCAGGGCCAAAAACACAAGTATGCCATGACTGAACACCAACCTCCCAAAATGTCTGTCTTTAGGAGAAATATTATGAAAGATAGATTAGATTCAGTCACCCTTCATGCCCTAAATAAGCCATTATCTTTTGGAAATTCCCTGTAATATCAACATATCAGTTCCTAAACCACTCCTTACTGTTTTTGGTTGTTGTTATGAATGTAATTTAGCAGTTGTAGGTTGTAGGTTGTAGGTTGTCAGTTTTAGGAGTGCATAGAGCTGAGGTAGCTGACATCGCACAATCCCGTCACGCAGTAGTCCGAATCAAAATGACGCCATTTTGGCAGGAAGCCGTACTGCGTAAATGTGCAGCAAAACTCATCTTTTAATCAACTGTTTTCGTAAAAAGTAAGTAAAGAGGAGAACATTTTCTCACCAAATCCCGTGAGGCAGCAGGGAAGGATCACTGCGCTCAAAGTGACCACAGATAATGGAATGATGGGAAGCTAAATGCAACAGGTTTCACTTGTAAAATTTTGTTTATTTTACATGATTTTAGAGCATTTCTTCTTCAGAGTAGGACGAGCTAACATTTATTAAAAAAGTTGAAGATGTCTGGAACAATGTCCAAACTCTGGCTGTTTCTATATTTATGAAAATCTTCCCAGGTACATTTTAAGAGTCACTTATATTCAGTTTTTCAGGTTCTGTGATAAACTGCTTGATCATGGATTTAAAGACCGTACTGAACTCTGATGGCTTGAAAACACTGGCACCATCTTTTCCTGACACCATAAACATATGTAGTCATGTGATGCCCGGACCATGAATAAAAAAACCTCTTCAAAACATCTGAAAGTGCTAATTGGACTCACTAAAGCCGTGGTTCTCAAACTGCCGTACATGTACCACCAGTGGTACGCAAGCTTCCCCTGGTGGTACTTGTAGGAAAATCGGAAATACTATTATACTGTATAAACCACGGTATGTGTTTGGAGTGGAGCTAAGGAATTTTGACCAGTTTGCACACTATACTGTATTTAATATTTAATGTTGGCGATAATGGTGTTACTTCAAGAGCTCAATATTTTCTCAGGTGGTACGTGGTGTAAAAAGTTTGACAACCACTGGTCCACAACACACATTTTAATAATCACGGTAATTTGACGACATATGTGGAGGTGAACTGAACTTATGAGAGAAACCAAGGCTCAAGCTGAACAGATAAATGGACCCAAACCCTGGATGTGGTCGACCCACAAAGACCCTGACACAGAGGGAACACCATTTTCATTTGGTTTTTTGAATGAAGGCCTTATTCACAGAAAAACAGAACTTTTCCTATGCCATCTTTTTCCTTTTTGTTCTTAAAACTGTTTTCTGTAAAACACGGCATCTTCCCAAGTGTTTCACTCTGGGATCTGTTTTACAAAAATAGCATTTTTAGGGATCCCAAAACAACACTTCCATGTAAGCCAATACAATAAAAAATACATCTGTGGATCCTCCTTAACTTGTTCTCATGTGTCCGGGCTGTTAAGCTTGTGTCCAATGTTTTATTCTGTCTTTAACAGTTTAGCAGTCATGGTTGATGGATTACATTTCGATTCAGTCAAACCTCCCACACCCTGATTCCTCCACAGTGACTTGGATGATTCTGCCCAAACATTTGTGACTCACTCCGATTTCTCTCTGGACATTTCTCCGCTCTTTCAGAAGCTCAGGGACGGGGGTTAACGCTCAGAGAGTTAAAAACATGAAGAAAACTCTATAAAGGGAAACTTTGTCTTTGCTGGCTCTTTGCCGACGTGTGAATGTGTAAAGTTAGACGACTCTTTATGAAGCACCAGCTTCACAGAATCAACTTCAAACCTCTCACAGATTTACAGGAGGCTGCCCTGGGCTCTGGAAATGAAAAGAGCCATTTTTATCTCCTCTCTATGTGTGTGTGTGTGTTTGGGAATTTTGTCGTCCTTATGGGGACAAAATGAAGTTCTTATAATGTAATTTACTACACTTTAAGGTGAAGACAAGTTTTAAAAGGCTGAGGTTAGGGTTAGGTTAAGGTTAGAGCAAGTATCCAGGAAATGAATGTAAGTCAATGCAATGTCCTCTGAACTTATGAAAACCAAAGTGTACGTGTGTATTGACCGCTCTATTAGGACCTTTTTTGTTATAAACACTGACCTTGTCAGGACCCATAGTCCTTATGAAGACTAAAACCTGGTCCTAATGAGGCAGAATCTCTATTCTGAGGAACTGGTTCAGTTTTGAATTGTGTTTATGGTTAGGCATTAACTTGTTATGGTTAAGCTGAGGGAGCTAAGGCATTGCTTAGACTGGAAAAAATTAATGAAATTCATTGCAGAGTCCTTAAAAGAATAGCTCGCAAATATGTGTGTGCTTGTTCTTGTATAGGTATCTTTGTGAGGACCAAAAACCTTATAAACCACAGGGAGTGAGGACAGTTTAGGAAAGAGGGGGCACACGTTAAGACTTGGTTCTAGTTTAGGACAGGGTTAGGGCTAGGCACTTAGTTGTGATGTTAAGGTTAGGGTAAGGGGCTGGGAAAAGCATTATATCTATGATGTGTCCCCACTGAGCTGTAAAAACAGGATTGTGTGTGTTTTTGTCACTCCAAACCCCACACTCATCTCTTCTGCATGTGGTGGTGGTGTGTGTGGAATGCAGAAAGACCTGTCGGTAACTTAAATAAATAACTGTAAGTATTACACACTCACACACACACACACAGTGTGCCAAACTTTATATTTGCATTGGCTAAAAAAAAGCTGGAGAGTCAGAGTAGTAGTGGTGATGGTGGTTGTAGTAGAAAGTCAGTGGTGGTTGTAATAATATCTGTGGCTGCACAAATAACAGTAATCAGATTTCAGTGTGTTTATTAATAGACGCAGAAATGATAATAACAGCAACAGTAGTAGTAGTGGTGGTAGTTATGGTTCGTCATTGTTTGGTGTACTGTACTTTGTGATTTTAGCTATTTATATATTTAAAATATGAAAAACACATTTAATTAAAAAAAATAATTGTCTTTTTAATTTAATTTTGTGTTATTATTACTTTATAAAAGAAAAAAAAACTGTGTTTGTGTGTTTTTCTTCTCAGATTTTTCAGCTACTTAAAAGTGAGTATTTTTCTGGTTTCTTTGCTCCACCAAAAAAAAGTCATCAAAAAGTAATATTTTTCTGTGGACATCATTATTTATAACACAGATCAACATTTTCTGACATTTTTGAGCCAAACAAATAATAGATGTGTGATGTGGCAGTTGAACAAATTATGAAAATAATTAGTTGCAGCCCTGGCATAGATTCAAACATTTTTATTCCTTCAGTGTTTCATCTTCTGTTGTAACTTCTAATGTTTCCATTGCCTGAGCTAAATAAAGAGCATTAAATAGGCACACAAGTGACTCCATATACTGTATTTTCACAATCAAGTAATCTGGAGATAATTTTCTTGATTAATCAAGTATGTGTTTGGTCTGTAAAAAGTTGAAAAATGTGTTTCTCAAATCTGGAACTGATGATGTTCTCAATTTAATTTTGACCACAATCCCAAAATGATTCAGTTTCAATGATTTATTTGTTATATGGAGCAAAGAAACAAGAAAATATTCACACGTAATTAGCTGAAAAAATCAAAAAACCCCTCAAACCGATTAATCGATCAACAAAGTTGCAGACTAATTTGGTAACCAATTAATAATCAATTAATCGCTGCAGCGCTCTCCTGTATAAATGATGTCTTTTAAGTTTAATAGCAAATGTTTTACTCGTTCCACTCAATTAGATGATGATCCCCACTTATGGAGTAGTGCTTATATGGTGACATGAGTAGAATCAGTGGTAAATAAAAAAAAAAAAAGTAATAATCCTAATCTCTCACCACATCGTTGGAAGTTTCGTTCTGTGGTGTCTGGGGCGGCTCGGCGGCAGCAGGACTGTTGGACGGCATGACGAGCGGCGGCCTCGGTGGAACCGAAACGTTTAGGAAAGTAAAAAAGAAAAAAGGGGAAACAAATCAAAACATGGGAGAGGCCCTCGGACGCACCAGGTGCAGCAGCTTCATTCAACCTGTCGGTCGATCGGCCGGACGATCAATCTGCTCACGCACCCCTCCCCCTCTGCTGAGAGAGAGAAAAAAAGAAAAGAAGACACAGAGAGTGGGATGAGTTCACGTACAGTAAGAGGAGAAGAGCGCACACACACACACACACACACACACAGGCCAGAGTTAAGGCTGCAGAACAGGTGTGTGTGTCTAAGAACTATAGTTGATGGATGGGACCCCTGCACACACTGGGCAGGAAAAATATTACATTTCTGTCGTGTACCAGGTTAAAACACACACACACAGTCTGGTTTCTATGACTTCAGAGGACATTGCATTGACTTACATTCATTTCCTGGAGACTTACTCTAACCTTAACCATAATTACTAGTGTCCTAGCCCTAACCCTGAACCTAACTTTAACCTCAGTCTAACTTTAAAACATGTCTTCAACTTAAAATGTAGTCATTTATGTTATGGGGACTTGATTTTTGTCCCCATAAAGAAGACAAGTCCCCGTAATGTGACTGTGGAAACAGATTTACATCCTCAGATTTACAACATAAGGGATACCAGATACCCTAGAGTTCCTTACCATACCATTATGCATCACCATTAAGTACCTAACCTTAACTTTTATCCTAAACCCATTCTGATCCTAACCCTAAAACCAGGTCTTAACCCTGAAAAAACACTTTAATGTTGTGTGGCCCAGAGGAAAAGTCCTCACAAAGATAGATTTGTCACGTACACACACACACAGCCCAGACAAAGCATAATCCCTAACCTTTACCATAACCAGTCCATGCCTGACCCTAACCTTAACCTGACCACAATCCAAATCTTAGCCCTAAACATAACCAGTTCCTCAGAAATTAGGTTCCGCCTCGTTGGAACCAGGATTTAGTCTCTATGAGGACTACTGGTCCTGATCAGTGTTTATGACAGAAAAGGTCCTAAAGGGCAACAAATACTAACACACACATACATGTGTCCTGAAAAGAAGTCAGGAAACAGTTTAAACCCAATGAAGCTGAAATTTTAACACAAGGAGGAAAATCCTTAATTCGTGGAGCTCATACATGTTTGCAGTATTAATCGAGCAATCAATCAATCACTAATAATGTATCATTGTTTCTATCCAGATAGCAGAAGCAAAAAAGTGTTTCAGTAAAAGGTGTGGTTTAAGGCTAACGAATCAATTATCCAATTAAGAAAAATTAATTTAACATTGACTTTAAAATAATTAATTTTGTCTTTAAAATAACTTATTTTTTGTTGGATTAACAATCCAAAAATCATCTGGGATGCGATTTAGGGTGAAGTCAGAAGAATGGGACGCAGCTGTCAAAGATGTCTACAGATGTTAATTAATGACAAAACTACTGAGCGAGAACAAAGGAAATTTAAGCTGTAGTCAAGTTTAAAAGCTGGGAACAAACATTTGGTTTGGAAATCTGTTTTTTCCAGTTGCATTTGTCAGATTTTGGTGAGCACTGGAGAACGTTAAAGGGCATTTTTAACAACAGCTACTGGAAAACTACTGTGCAGTTAGTTTATGTCTCTCACACACGCGGAGAAACTGACTGGTCACACTGGGAAGCCTAACGTTGACGCAGTCTAACAGCGTGTCTTTTACTTCCCAGTCAAATCCAATAAGTTCTGCTCAGGGCCAAGTCTGAGTTGTCAGAGAGCAGATCCAGAGAAAGAAAGCAGTGGTTTAGTCTCTGTGATACACAGGTGAACACTGTAATAGGGCTGAACATTTGTGAATAAATATTTAATTGCCATTATTTTTGACTGAAATTGCGATTGTGATATGAGAAGGGATGGTCAATCTTTTTTTCATTTGAATAACATATAAAAAAAAAAGATTCATGTGCGATATTTGTGCAGATCTGTGAGAAACAAAGATGTTTTCTTCAGTCTGTGGAATATTGTGTGTATAGTTCAGGACAATATTTAATCTTAAATGGTATTTTGACCCACATTCTGATTTTAATAAATACTGCGCCTCCTGCGATTTGAAAACTGCAGTAGGTCGCAGTGCCATTTTGATAACACTTCGATTTATTGTATAGCCTTACTCTATATTCCCCCCCCAAGAAATGGGACAGGATTTTTACATAACCACTTATAAATGTGTAGGGATACATATCAATGCCATTTTTAGACAGAACTGCAATCAAACAATTTGTGATTGCAAATTAAAGGAGGGGATTTCATTAGAAAACTAGTTAAATATAATAAAACACAACATGTGTGCTCTGTTTTAGTAGATAATTGGTGGTCTGGCAACCCACGCTGCTATGACAGCTATCTTCTTATATGATGACAGGATAGAATGGGCGGGGCTCGATCGTAGCCCTTTACTAGCACTGGAAGCTAATGTATAACAGTTATTAATATAGAACCGGTGTCTGATTTTGTGAAGGTCAATAAAGTCAACTTTCAAGAAGTGTCCATCTCTCTGACAATCGCTTAACTGTCCAACAGTTTGCTTTAAAGGCTTCAAACTTGGTTGGTGACTACCTGATGGCACCGGTGTGTGCAGTGGTAACTCTGATGTTGTTTGGACAAGAAATGTAAGAGATATTGGTAGAAACGCAACAGATATATCACTAAAAACAGCATGCAACCCAACGACCACCTTACATACACCACTGACAGATATTCTGTGTATCTGTCTTTTAACTAAATATCTGTCAAACTTGACTTAGGTGACTTACAGTATCCAAATTTGACAATGTTTGGATCAGAAATACAAGAGATATCAGTAAAAATAAACAGCCACATACTGGAACAGGAACTCCACTGTTCTCCTCTAAGGCTGCGTTTACACTCCAGGTCTCGATTCCCAAGTCAACCTGCTTGCATTATTTTTCCAAACATCCGCAGTCTTTATTTACATTGGACAACACATGGGGAGTCAACCCACAGGGTGGGCGTGGCTACTGATCCAGAAATGGTTTGGAGGAAATTAAAGTGAAAGCGGTGTCACTTTGAAATTTTGTAATCCTCGCCCAAAGGGCATGAAACTTTGTCCACTGGTTTGAGCTCTCCTCCTCCATTACACTGGGTGAAAGAGAATCATGTGATAGTGTCCAGGTGTGTTTACGTCATTTGCCACTTGTCACATTGACAGGGGAATATCTGATCTTTTCACTTAGAGGGAAAATTCACATATATGATTCAAATCTGATTTATTTCCACAAACGAATGGGGCTTGAAACCGATCTAGCAATATCTGAATCCATGTGCTTCTTTCCTGCTTACACCTTCATGGGTCATAACCGCTCTGTGCCACAAAAAAATTGGAATTAGGTCACTTGCACCATGCAGTTTAAATACCACGCACTGAAGTGACACACATCTGATTTGGTGATCAGGTTGTGTCCACACAGTCCTGAAAAAAATCAGATCTGAGTCGCTTCAGCCTGGTGACGTCAACGTAACCTTCAGTCAGCTGTGATTTGATTGGACTGGTATAAGGCACTGATCACAGTCTGGGGGGGGGGGCAAAAAAAGAGCGGGGTCTTCACCATAATATTCAGCGCCTGAAAGGAAAACTGAATCTCAGCACTGATGTGAATCTAAGCACATTACAGCTGCAGCCAATGCGTCTGGCTTTCCTCAAGATGCACCGTACAGTACGGTATGGATCTCCTCACGACGTGGCCTTACATCACCTACTATAAAGACGGATGGCGGGCGGCCAGGGTTACCAGCAGAAAGTCAGGGGTGGAAACTTTGCAGAAATGGGTGTAGGGTGTACTGTATCCACCCCACCAACCCCGGGGCTCCTTGTACGAGCTCCGGGCTCAAGGCCAACAAAACTCCTCCAAGTTCTGCATATGAAGGTCACGCACACAGACACAGGGAAACACACACAGACGAACACACACCTATAGCAAATCTATACTGTCTGATTTCAACTGTTCCAGTGTTCATGCCAGCGGTGGTTTAAATTAGAACATAGTTAAAGGCCCCGGCCGAGGCCTGTTCTGCTGGGAGGAGAAATGGTTGCGCAGAGGAAAAGCTTCAAAGGTGTGTCAAGGTAGAGAGAGTCAGACAATGACATGACAGGATTTAACTTCACAATAAAAGCGTAAAAAATGTAGTGTTTTCATGCATTTCCTTTCTTTTTGACATATCTGTAACATATGAGTGTCCTTTAGGGATCAGTTAGGTCTTTTCACTGTTACAGGTTCAAACCTCATTTGAACAAAATAGAAAAAAAAACAAAAAAAAAAACATCCTGGCAGTTGTACAGGTATTTTGAGTATCAGTAGGTGATACTCACTAGAGTTTTTTTTTTTTTGTAATGGAAATGTCCACATTTAAAAAGTTTTCAAATAATAATATAATAATAATAATAAATGGTCATAGATATACAAGTCTGAGACATCTAAAGTCCTGATTCAGACACATTTTGTTTTCCTCTGTGAGTTTTGGCCAACAATTAAGTAAAATTCTTCACATATAAAGATTTCTAAGTTGGAAAACATTGATAACGTCACACAGAATACTTGATTTGCGTATGTATTTATGAATTGTTGGTGATTTTGAATTAACATTAAGTATTCTGACCTCATGGCCCAGTCAAAATGCTGGTACAGTAAAAATTTATATTTTAAAGTACTAAATAACTTAAGATAAGAACTGAAATAATTCTATGATTAGTTGATTAAATGAAACAAGGTGGAACTGATTAGTAATCAGTTCACAGTTTTTGTTATGTTACTATATATAATACTGTAAATTCACTGTTTACACCTCATGTGCATGGCTGAATAAGACACTTTCTTCTACTTTTCAACACAAAGAAAGCTGAAGTATTTAATTGGTTAAGCAATAAGTCAGAACATACTATTTTCCAAACTCATTGATGCTTTATGTAAAATATCCCAAAACCCCCCAGCACAGATTCTTGAATATTTGCTTTTACCTAAAAAATGTGGAAATCTTTAACTGTTTGTCAATGTAGAAAATATCTATTTGAATTTCATAACTTAGTAACTGTGATCATATTTCACTTATTTCCATTTAATATTCTAAACAATTAACAGAATGTTAAAGAACACAAGCATCAGCAAATGATTTAATGATGAAAGCAAGCCTCTTATTTCCCTTTGATTAAATATTCATTTGCCTCATAAGTCTTTGTTATTTGACAGGGAAAATTAGAAAGCAATTTAACAAAGTTATGTAAAACAAAACAAATTGTTTTTAAAAATAAAGTCTCACAACAAAGTCTACAACCTTCAGGATGGAGATTGGAAAATTCATAATAATGGTGGGATTATTATGTAACAAGGTTGTGGTTAACTAAAATACATTTTGTAAACAGTGTGTCAAGCCACACTGGAGATTTAAGGCATCTGGTGATGGCTGATAATCAAATACAAGTTTAGACTAAATCAAGAAAATCACCTGTAATCATTTGAACATTAATATATTAATAATCTAAGTTTGTTTTACATTTTTCTTCCGGACATTGGAAAAACAAACTATAAAGACAGCTGTTGATCTTTTAAACACTAAATAAACCATCAGAATATGTGGCATTCAGTGAAAACCTGCTTTTATTTCTACAGGGCAAACCGGAAGTACCAGGCTTACTCCCGCTGATTTGACGGAGCTCAGCTCTATATATGACAGTAATGGGAGCGACCTCACGCGGCCTTTCACCGGACATAGTCTCTCTGTGTGAAACGACGGCGTCTAATCCCGGTGGGTGTGTGTTTGGTGAGAGACACGTGCTCTTGAGTGTAGAGACGATAAGCTTTAGTGGGTCAGGTAAAGAAAAACACACACACGCACACACGGGGGCGCGTTACGGACCGAATGCACCCGTTCACCCCACCAGGCGCGCGCCCGCCCGCTCGCTCACGCTCCGCGGACGCGAGTGTTCCGCGCGCTGATGTGTCTCCGTCTGCATCTGGTGTTCGGAGAGGACGGGGACCGACCTCCGCTTTCACGTTACCTGCTCCCGGTGCCTGAGTTGAGGGAGGACGGAGGAGGAGGAGCAGGGAGCAGGAGGTGGAGGTGGAGCGCCGGACAATGTTCGACAACACAGTCGTTAAATACCGTTTGTCCGGTCGCCGTGATTGTAAGAGTGAAGTTCACGCACCGCTCCGTCTTCGCGCGCATCATCTGCTCAAACGGAGCCAACGGTCCGGCAGCGGGGTGCGCGCGCGCGCGCGAGCGATGACTTTGGAGGAGATGAGTGAACGGCGGCGGTGACGGCGTCGGTGTTTGTTCACGAGCCAAAAATGTAATGTTTATATTTACCGTGTCGGTGTCCGTCCCTCAGACACCCGGAGCCTGACGGTCGTCGCTCTCTCTCCTCCAGTTCACTCTCGAGCTCTCTCTCTCTCTCTCACTCACTCACTCACTCTCTCTCTCTTTCTCCCTCTCCGCCGGGTCTGCTCTCTCTCCGCTGCTGCCTCGCGCGCCCCCGCCTCTCTCTCTCTCTCTCTCTTGCTCGCTCCCTCACTCACTCACCGGTGTGCTCGCTCTTTCACAAGCCGCAGAGGCTCTGCCGCACCGGAGAGAAAGTTTCCGCGCGGTCCTAAAGTCTACAACTGAAATTAACTCACGCGCGCGCGCACACACACACACACGCACACACTCACAGTCATGGAGGCGCGCGGGCATAAACACACAGGTGGAGCAGAGCCAGATGTCACAGAGGAGCCAACATCCATCAAACTCATTAATGGCTGACATTCATACGACACCATTACCTCTATTTAAAGGACTTTATACTGCTTTATTGAAGGATTTTAACAGACGAAACACTGTGTTCACTCACTGAAAAGTGTTATTTTATATGTCACATGTTGGGCGACGATATGAAGTGTGTTTTTGTGACACACACACCTTTTTTTATTTTACGCGTATGAAGTTCTTAATGGGCAAATAAAGTTATGCGAACGGGAAACAGTTTTGTTAACAGATTCACAGTCTGCTGCAAAGCTGGATCAATACATGGAGACATAACACCGCTACAAAAAGACAGTATGACAATATGGCTATAAAGGGACATAACATTGCTACAAAGATAAGTAACATGTTGCTAAGAAACAATATGGCTACAAAGGGACATAATATGGCTACAAATTGACAATATGGCTACAAAGGGACATAATATGGCTACAAAGGGACATAATATGGCTACAAAGGGACAAAACATGGCTACAAAGATAAGTAACATGCTGCTAAGAAACAATATGGCTACAAAGGGACATAACATGGCTACAAATTGACAATATGGCTACAAAGGGACATAACATGGCTACAAAGATAAGTAACATGCTGCTAAGAAACAATATGGCTACAAATGGACATAATATGGCTACAAATTGACAATATGGCTACAAAGGGACATAATATGGCTACAAAGGGACATAACATGGCTACAAAGATAAGTAACATGTACAAAGGGACAAAACATGGCTACAAAGTGACAATATGGCTACAAAGGGACATAACATGGCTACAAAGATAAGTAACATGCGGCTAAGAAACAATATGGCTACAAAGGGACATAACATGGCTACAAAGTGACAATATGGCTACAAAGGGACAAAACATGGCTACAAATTGACAATATGGCTACAAAGGGACATAATATGGCTACAAAGGGACATAATATGGCTACAAAGGGATAATATGGCTACAAAGGGACATAACATGGCTACAAAGATAAGTAACATGCTGCTAAGAAACAATATGGCTACAAAGGGACATAACATGGCTACAAAGATAAGTAACATGCGGATAAGAAACAATATGGCTACAAAGGGACATAACATGGCTACAAAGTGACAATATGGCTACAAAGGGACAAAACATGGCTACAAAGATAAGTAA